>CM067174.1:15656006-15662161 GCA_034093135.1 Erigeron breviscapus
TATACTAATATGAATTAAATAGAATAGAAAATACTAATATAATAGAATAGAAAATAGAAAAATACTAATCTAATAATAATAATAGAAAAGAACTGTCTTTTATAAAATAATAATAATTATGGAAATGGAAATTTGTAATAGGTTATGTGTATTTATGTTTAATGGCACTTAGTTAAGCTTCAAAATGAGTTTCAAACTCCTACAAATCGTTTTGGTATGGTTTGGGTCGAGTTTTGGTAGTTTTGCTCGTTTTCTGCACTTAAGAACTGCTGGTGCAGGTGCAGAAAGTTGTCCCACTGCGGCGCAGTGGCAGGACCTTGTCCCACTGCGGCGCAGTGGAAAAGCACTGACCTTTTGCTTCGATTAGCCTCACTGCGGCGCAGTGGCAAGGCAATGCCTTGACTGCGGCGCAGTGAGATAGTTCTGGGAATTTCGCGCGTCAGTTTTCAAACGTTAATAACTTTTGATCCGTAAGTCCAAATAAGTCGTATGACCTATCGTTGGAATCGTAAGAGAGTCTAGTTTCTCGTAGTAACCTTCATTTTGTATGAATCTTCGTACATTTCTAAAAATGTCGAGTCAAATTGTTATGTTTCACACTCGGTAATGTTAAGAAAGTAATTGTGGGTTCGTGACTCAACTTAAACCTAAAGAACCAACTTATTTCTGATTATAAAGTTGACATTATGATATATGACATGCTTTGATAGGTTGTGAACGCGTGGGGCCCAATACTCGCTATTAATCTTTTATTAACTCGACTTAAGCTTCTTTGCCGATCAAGGTGAGTTTCGTAGCTCCCTACTCGTTTGAGATTTGGGCTGGAAAGTGTAGGTTTGACGTGTTTACTTGCATTTGTTGATTGATTGATTGATTGTTTTGATTGTTGGATTGATGTGACGGTTCATTTCGTTTGGTTGACTTGGTTTATGTTTTGGTTAAGTATTTCATTAATATTAGGATAGACGTACATACATGGAAGTCGGTTATGCCTTCAACGGGTTTTAGATGTGGTGGGAAGGCTGCGGGTGACCCTATATATAAGCATCTGGGACTCGAAGAAAGTAGAATCCTCTTATGTGTATGTACGTATAGAATTATTGTTAATATTGATTGTTGGCTCATGTTTGTCGAATATTGATTGTTGGTTCATGTTCATCGTATTATGATTGTTGAGTTATGATTGATGCATTTTCGATTGATTGTAAGCATGCATACATTGTTGATAATCCCTCGGTTAAGGATTGCATACATCCAAGTGTATAGATGTATACACTGATCTGATGGATGTCGAGTTCATGATCCCGAGTATATAGACATATATATTTCGATGTTTTTGAGATGCAACCTATGTCATTTTTATGATAGGCGGGCATCGTTGCATATGTGACCTGAGTTCACACATTGGGCATACATGTTGGCATTTTATGCATTTAGCACATTCATTGATATTTTCATCTTTTGGTGCTCATTTATTACACGCTTATTTGTTGTGTAATCTTGTTGTTGGACATTATTGTGATACTTAGAGGCTCACTGTAAGTCTTGTTTCGCCTCTATTTGTATATTGTTGATATTGTCGATGGTCCCTTTTGGACCATTACTGTGAACTCACCAACCTTGTGTTGACTATGCTTAGTACACTTTTCAGGTAATCAGGTTATCCCCGGACGTGGAGTTTGATTGTTGCTTGCTGTAAAACCCGGGCTTTGGACTTTATGGATCAAGGATTCATTGGCCCTCCTTTTGCATTATACTTAGGATCGATTTGCCATCTTCTGGATGTTATTTTGTTAACTTTGTTGGTTATTTGCTCCTTATGTATTTTGGTACTTGTTTCGTATTGTAATGGATTCACTGAATCTTTATTTGCATTTTGTTCTTGTTCTATTGTAATTCCACCTTGTGCTATATGATTTCCGTGATATTTCGAGCCTCGGCTTGGGGTGTTACAGAATGGTGGCCCATGCGTGGTCGTAGCGAATTAGGCAGTTTGACCTAGACTACGTCTTAAGTTAAAACTCTTCATATAGCATGCATGGTTAGGAAATTCGTGTGCAATGTGAATTATGTGAATCCCCGTGTGAGTTCGTAGTTAAGACCACTTGTGTGATAGCTTGAATTCAATATGATGAATGTGGAATACGGTTAATATGGTTTGTTGTTGTTATTAGTTGAAGCTAATTTGATGATTTAGGGCAAAATGAAGTCATGCCATTAACTTAGTATAATATTGTGGCAACCCTAAAAGAACCCGATCAACTCTTTTATGGTTACCCAACATTATAACAAGTTAATGACATCGTGGATTGCGCACGTGTGGCTTAAAGTATAATAAGGAACTGATATGCTTAATGGAAGTTGATTAGGTGGAGGGTTAGCCATTGGTACACCCTGTATACATACCCGGTCAATAACTAGAGAGCATATCGAATTCGGATTATATTTGAGTCATTCGTGTTAGTTGTTGAAATGCATGATGTATTGAGCATGATTACTTGAGTTAATAATGAACGATTGTAATGAAATTGACATGATGATATGCTAAGTAACAATCCCATAGGATTCTAGCGTTCTTGCTTTAGCTTAATGATATGAAATGAGTATGTGGTATCGGTATGAGAGCATTGACTACTTGTATGACTGACATGTGAGCATTTGAGACTAACTCTCGGTTCAACGTGTCACTTGTTTTATAGAAATGGTGAGACCAAGGAGAGCCGGAACGAACTATAGGGCTGAATCGGAAGAACCTCAACAGGAAGCTCAACGGAGGTACAAGGAGGTAGAGGTAGGGGCCGTGGTAGGGGCCGTGGTAGAGGCCAAGGAAGGGGTCGTGGTGAAGCTCCTGAGCCAAACATGGCTGAGGTGATCGCTCAAACGATCACCAATATCATGCCGACCATTATTGCTCAAGTCACGGCAAGTCTTGGGCAGAACAATGCGGCTCAAAACAATGAAGCCCCAGAAAATGTGAATAATGAAAATGCTCAACCTCAGGACGTAGAAAACGAAGAAGAGGAACCAGTGAGAGTTGATAACCGCATGCCCATGTATAATCAATATGGGGGATACCGACAGGGGTGTATATTTAAGGACTTCAAAAGCTGTGGAGCACCGGAGTTTAATGGAAGAGGCGGTCCCACTGAGTGCATAAGGTGGTTTGAAGAGATTGAGGCAGTGATTGAAAGAAGTCATTGCACATACGACGACCAGATTTCTTATGCATCCGGCATGTTTAGACATGACGCCTTGAGTTGGTGGAATCAAGAGATAACTCTGGGGCGGACTTATAACTTGGAATGGATCGATTTCAAGAACAAAGTGAAGGCAAAGTTTTGTCCTCCCTATGAACTACAAAACTTGACCATTGAGTTTGCTAATCTCAACATGGACGGAGCTGATTACAAGAGCTATGTTAGACGATTTCAAGAGTTGTCTACCCTCATTCCTCACTTGGTGGGTTCCGAGTCTCAGGCCATCCAGAAGTTTGTATTGGGCTTAAATCCTCAAGTCCGATCTTATGTGAATTCTAACATGCCTACTTCTTTGGCCGATGCTGTTAACCGAGCCGGGAGTGTGACTGAAGACTTGTTGAGGAGCGGTGTCTTGAGCAGATCCTCAACAAACAAGAGGAAAGAAGTGGGAGAGTCAAGTGGGGTAAAGAAAATGGGAAAGGTTTGACCCCAAAAATGCTAATAGGGGTAGGGTGATGTCGGTAGTGGAACCGTCCAGGAAAGCTTATACTGGACCCCATGCTTTATGTGGGAGATGCAACAAACATCACCCCGCCAATGCCCAATGCAAGGCATGCTTTAATTGTAACCAGGTGGGGCACCTCTCCAGAGAATGTAGGGCTCCAAGAGCGGGCCAAATGAATGTGGCTCCTGTTCAGGTCGTTCCTCCTCAAGGTAATCAACGAAGAGGTGAATGTTTTGAATGTGGTAGTCGTGACCACTATCGTAATAATTGTCCTCGATGGGTGGGACAACAAGTGCAAGTAGCCGTCCACCCCAACCAACTACAAATGGTCGGGCCTAACCAAAACCGGGGACAACAAGGCCATCAAGTGCAACCACGCGGCCGAGCCTTTGCGGCCAATGCAAATGAAGCCCGAAACGATCCCAACGTAGTAGCAGGTACCTTTCTCCTTAATGGTCACTATGCAACCGTTCTATTTGATTCCGGGGCCGATTATAGCCTCGTGTCCTCTAACTTTGTTCCTTTGATTGACGTGCATCCTTGTGCTCTAAACTATGTGCTTGACATTGAAATGGTAAACGAGTCACTAACTAGACTTAGTCAAATACTTCGCGACTGTGTCTTGACTTTAGAAGACGTCGACTTCTTCATTGACCTCATGCCTCTTGACATTGGTAGTTTTGACATTATAGTGGGCATGGATTGGTTAACGGCGGTAAATGCGACTATTGATTGTGGCGAGAGAGTTGTTAAGATACCTTTGACTAACGGTAGAATTCTTAGGGTTCAAGGCAAAATCTCCGATTCCTCTAATTCTAACGCCTTTAGTGCTACCGTCACAAAGGTAGAATTGAAGACCGTTCCTATTGTTTGTGAATTTCCCGATGTTTTTCCGGATGACTTACCGGGATTACCTCCAACTCGTGAACTTGACTTTCGTATTAATCTTATCCTCGAAGCCGCGCCCGTAGCAAAAGCTCCGTATAGACTAGCCTTAACCGAAATGCAAGAATTACAAACTCAACTCAAGGAACTCCAAGAGAAGGGTTTCATTCGCCCTAGTCAATCTCCTTGGGGTGCTCCTATTCTCTTCGTCAAAAAGAAAGACGGGTCTTTCAGAATGTGTATTGATTACCGGGAATTAAACAAGCTCACTGTGAAGAACCGGTATCCCCTCCCTAGAATCGATGACTTATTTGATCAACTTCAAGGTGCTAAGCACTTCTCAAAATCGATCTTCGCTCGGGTTATCATCAACTCCGAGTACATGAAGATGATATCCCCAAGACGGCTTTTCGCACAAGGTATGGTCATTTTGAATTCACAGTGATGCCCTTCGGGTTGACTAATGCACTTGCGGTGTTCATGGACTTGAGGAACCGGGTGTGCCAACCATACTTAGACAAGTCTGTCATTATGTTCATTGATGACATACTTGTATACTCAAAGACAAAGGAAGAGCATGTTGAGCACTTGCGCGAGGTGCTCGAACTACTAAGGAAGGAGAAATTGTATGCTAAATTCTCCAAGTGTGAGTTTTGGTTGGAAGAGGTTCACTTTCTTGGTCACGTAGTGAGCAAGGATGGTATTCACGTGGACCCAAGCAAGATTGAAGCGGTCAAGAATTGGAGAAGACCCGAAACGCCATCCGAGATCCGTCAATTCCTTGGATTGGCGGGTTACTATAGAAGATTTATTGAAAATTTCTCCCGTATTGCACAACCACTCACTCTCTTGACTCAAAAGGAGAGAAACTTTGAATGGGGCGAAAGACAAGAAAACGCCTTCCAAACTCTTAAAGATATGCTATGTGACGCTCCTATTTTGACGCTACCGGATGGAATTGAAGATTTTGTTGTGTATTGTGATGCCTCGGGACAAGGTTTGGGTGGTGTTCTTATGCAAAGGGGTAAAGTCATTGCTTATGCCTCTCGTCAATTGAAGGTGCATGAGAAGAACTACCCGACCCATGATTTGGAATTGGGAGCGGTTGTGTTTGCTTTGAAGTGTTGGAGACATTATCTCTATGGCACCAAATGTGTGATTTATACCGACCACAAAAGTCTTCAACACATCTTTAACCAAAGTGAATTGAATATGAGGCAAAGGCGTTGGCTTGAACTATTTAGTGATTATGATTGTGACATCCGTTATCATCCGGGCAAGGCAAATGTTGTAGCCGATGCCTTGAGTAGAAAGGAGAGAGTAAAGCCGAGACGGGCTAGAGCTATGAGCCTCACGGTGGGGCCAAATATTCGTGACCGGATCATTGAAGCCCAAATTCAAGCCACCCTACCGGAAAACTTTGGAGACGAAAAACCTAGATGGCATGGAACAACAATTCGATCGAAAGAGTGATAATGGGCTATACTTGGTTGAAAGACTTTGGGTTCCTATTTTCGCTGACTTAAGAACACTTATTATGAATGAAACTCATCAATCGCCTTATTCGG
>CM067174.1:15663161-15673161 GCA_034093135.1 Erigeron breviscapus
TGAACTACCTACAATTTTTTTAAAACATTTTGTTATTTTTGTAAAAGTTTGTTTTAGAATATATTTTATCTGGTGTTCTATTAATTTTTTTATTTTTATTTTTTACTTTTGTGTTTTTTTTATCCTTAGTGATTTTTTGAGGTAAACTTAAACATGATTGTGTGGTTCTGATTTTTTTTGTTTTTCAATAGCTAATCCTAAACTAATTCCTAACCAAAATATTACACCAGGATATACCAGCCGAGTTTTGAACTTGTATGGTTGTGGTATTATCTTTAAAAAGAAAAACGGATAGCCGTGAAAACGCCGCCCATCGGGACTGCTCGAACCACCTAGTTAAATATATGCCTGTGACTTTCTTCATTTGAATCCATTTCAATACCCCTATTTTTCTCTACTCTTCATCTCTTCATAAACTAAAAAAAAAAAAAAAAACACTCCGACATTATGTCTTTTGATGAATACCTTAAAAATGCAGGGAAATCCTATTGAAAGACATAGGTTGGTACCAACAATTTTGTGATGAAAATCTCATTATGTCTTTTGATGAAGGACATAGTGTTGCAAAGGTTTATAAAGGACAACTCGTACGATCAGGAGAAGTGATCAATGTTGCCGTACGGAGGTATCCGGAACAAATGAATATATACAATGAGATTAATATATTTTATTATCTCAAGCATAAAAATGTTGTCTCTATGGTTGGGTTTCACGAGGATAGAGGGTCTAATATTAATATTATCGTAACGAAACATGAAGCTAATGGAAGTCTCGACCAACATCTAAGTAGCCCGACTCTAACGTGGATACAAAGATTACATGTTTGTGTTGGCGTAGCTCATGCTTTGAGCTACATTCATTACGATATGGGACACGATCAGTGTCTCATACATGGTAACGTCAAGTGCTCAAAAATCTTGTTAGATGAAAATTGGGAACCAAAGTTATCGGGATTTGGATGTTGTATGAAAATTCCATTTGCTCGTAGACACCACGTTCTTCTTACTAAGAAATACAAGGGCACTCCACAGTATATGGATCCACAATATGAAAAAACCGGAGGGGTAACCCAAAAGTCGGATGTGTTCTCCTTTGGCGTTGTCTTATTTGAAGTCTTGTTTGGGAGCAAGGCGTCGTCCATTCCAGACAACGCGGATGATATATTGGTACTTCGCTGGATTGGCTAGGCTCCATTACGAAGAGAAAACACTTGATCATATGATTGATCCTAATCTACATAAACAAATGAACTTTGAATCATTAAAAATCTTCTCAGAAGCAGCATACTTTTGCTTAAAGGAGCAGCGTTCACATCGTCCAAGTATAAATCAAGTTGTAAAAATACTTGAAAGGGCGTTGGAACTTCAGCGGATACATGAATTTCCTGTAAGACCGATCATCTTAATTAGCTTTTCGATCTGTTTTATCATATTCTTTTTATTATTATTTATATCTCTTTTTAATCATAATATTAACCTATAGTTTATTGCCTCACATGGTTGCAATTAATATCAAAACAAGCAGTCAACAGATGAGATTAGGGATGTTGCACTCATCAATTTAAAGGTAAGTAATATCTTATAAGTTTTAGGTGGTTAAACAATTTCCATGGGAGGCCTATAGTAAGGGCAAACCTGATCCTCGTATTTCTTGTGGGATTAATCTTGACATTTTTAGTTTATTATTTGAGTAACTTAGAAAGTAATTTTCAGCATGTGTTTTTGACCGGGTAAAAAGGAGTAGAGGTTTAGTGGGCTTAGTTGTTTGACCGGTTATTTAGGTTAGTTGGTAGACTAGTTTAGTTTCCCACGTTCTATTGTATTGGAGGCTATATAAAGCCATGCTTTTTATGAATGTAAAGTAGCTTTTCTTCTGCAATTCCTTTTCTGTTCTCTCCATATATTTATATAACATATACGTGAGTGTGTTTGTGTGTGTATAGAGGGGCCTGATTTCCAACATATTGGTATCAGAGCGAAGGTTAAACGAAGGCCGTTTTGAGAGTCGGTGGCGAAGAAGAAGCAGCCCCTTCGCTGCAGGGCAAGGGTAGCAGTGATCTGGGTTTGGTTGTAAGGATTCTGTGATGTTTTATCTCAGATTTGAGAGGGGAACAGAGCAGCCCATGGTTGCAGGGATGAAGAAGGTAAAGTGCTGGTCAATTAGATCGGTAAGAAGGAGAATGAAAGAAGACCGTAGCAGTGTCGCAAGAAAGGGTGGCATTACAAGAAAGAAAAAGTTTGTTGGTTCATAACAGAAGCTTGTTCTATGTTTGCTGCTTGAAACATAGATCAAAAGGAAGAAGGGTGATGTTATGTTAAACCGACATAAAGAAAGAAATCAGGTTAATCACGATTTTGTGATTAACAGTAAGAAAGGAGCACCAACATCAGTTAGAAGGAAGCAGTTATTGTTCTTGTCGTGTAAAAGACCGTTTGACACGACGGGGGGTGACTGTTGATGAATAGGCATTCCGTTTGGGGGTTTTTATCGGACTGTTTTGAATGGCCAGATCAGGAGGGAAGGCTGGTCGTTAGTCAAGAAAGAAGAAAGTTAGAAGGGGTGAAAACCGGCTGCTACAACAGCGTTTGAAGATGGAAATAGAAGCAAGGCTGGATGTGATTGGCTTATCGTGGTGATGAGCATGGAACTAGTGGTCGAATGCTCATGTGACCGAGAAGTTAGGCAGAAGGTGATTGTTGAAAAAGACCGTTGTTTGAAGCTGGGCAAAGAGAAGCAGCAAAAACTTTGCTACAAAGATCCAGAGAGGTGTTATTGTTGACCGAAGAAAAATAGCAGGAGACTTAATGGGCATATGAGGCTCAAACAGCTAGAAAGGAGATTGAGAAGACCGAAGCCATAATAGACCGAATTGAATGGCTTAAAAGAAACAACGAAGAACTCATTTGTGTCAAGAATGAGTAAGAATGAGACCGTGGGTGTGACAATGACCGAAGATTCACACCAAAGTAGTTCGTGAAAAGACCGTAGACTGAAAGAAGCTTTTATTGAAGAAAGCTTAGACCGAAAGACAGAGATTGTGAGCCAAGACCGAAGGGGTTCACAACAGACCGATTAGGAAGACCGTTTGTGAACAAAAACTAAAAGAGTTCACATTAGACCGAAGTTGTGAACAAGAGACAACGTGTTCACATAAGAAAGAAAAAGACCGAGCATGTGGTTCATGTAGCAAGACCGAGACAGTCAAGATTAAGGGGGGTGAATGTGGGATTAATCTTGACATTTTTAGTTTATTATTTGAGTAAATTAGAAAGTAATTTTCAGCATGTGTTTTTGACCGGGTAAAAAGGAGTAGAGGTTTAGTGGGCTTAGTTGTTTGACCGGTTATTTAGGTTAGTTGGTAGACTAGTTTAGTTTCCCACGTTCTATTGTATTGGAGGCTATATAAAGCCATGCTTTTTATGAATGTAAAGTAGCTTTTCTTCTGCAATTCCTTTTCTGTTCTCTCCATATATTTATATAACATATACGTGAGTGTGTTTGTGTGTGTATAGAGGAGCCTGATTTCCAACATTTCTGACTTGGACATATTTTTAAAGGGGACACAAAATTTCGAATTTTTTTTTAATACATTATATATAAGGAAAATGATGGGAACTGGACACCCCCTAAATGTTTTCCACATGTGATTAAATAAATAATCAAAACCCCCTGAATGTGATCGAAGACAACTGTTCCAAAGATCCGAACAGATCCGAACAACTACAGTTCGGATAATTTGCCATCATATATGATGTATAAAGTGTTATATATGTATAAATAAATATGTATTTGATTTCATATAACTAATTATTACTATGATTTTTTATGTATATAATAACTTTAGTTATCAAATAGATAGAAAATTTAAAACTTGACCAGATACACAAATATAAGACAAGTATGATCCGAGTGTCGACAAAGAAATGGTGAATTGAAAACTTAAGTGAACTATTTATAATTTGCAAGTGAATTTTGTTAATTAATAAAAAAGATTTTGGACATCTGATTTTTAAACCAAGACAAGAAACATGAAATGCAACTGACATAAAAGAATAAATAAACTAGATCAAGACCTAACAATATATTTTTACTTAAGCGTATCTCTCTCTTTTTATAATGGAAATGGTTGATTCAAATAAAACAATACAAACAGGGTTGATGAATAACAACTTATAACTCTGACCTGTCATTAGTATACGGCGTCACTCTGTGGTTTGTCATTTTATCAATTTTCGCCCCTCTACTTTTTTTTATTATTACATCACCCTGTGGTGACTCTTTATATCATTAAACACCCCTCTCCCAAACGTCCGTTTGCAACTCGCCGTTAACCCCCTCACGTGCATACCACGTGAGGGTATATTGGTCATTTTACCTTCAAACACTTTCTTCCTTTTTGATTCTCTCCTAAAACACACACAAGAGCATCCTTTGATTTTGGATTTTTTAATCAAAATTGTTTGTACTTTTAGCATCCTTGTGATAATCAAAACATACTTCTCGAATCATTTCTCAGGTAACAACAACATTTGATGGGTTTTTGAGCAATTTAAAAGTGTACTTTTTCAAGTTCATGTTCTTGATGATTTGGTCCAATTTTTGAATGAAAATTGTGTTAAATGTTAATGGGTTTGTGTCTAAATGTGTTTAACAACATTTGTATGAACAAATTTGGGTCATAACGTACTTTAAACTCAAAACCCGTTTTTGAAAGTGAAGGTACAACTTGTTCTTGAAGTCACAACTTGTTCATGTGATATTTGATCTTGGAAACCAGTAAAAGTGTTATTAAATGATGTTATTGTGCATATATGTACTAGTTCTATGTTCTAACAAGTCCCGGAATCGATCTAAATCTCCAAGCTATGTTCTGTTCATTGTTCCAACCCGTTTAGGCAGTGGGACGATCTTGGTCCCCAAGATCGTCCTAGGCTGCTCAATGTTCTATAGTTCTTGTTCGTTCGATCTCGTGTGATGTTGTGTTGTTGTTGGTACATTAATGGGTAACTGATCTTCTAAGATCGGTTTTGCTCAACCCTTGTTCTTGAAGTCACAACTTGTTCATGTGATATTTGATCTTGGAAACCAGTAAAAGTGTTATTAAATGATGTTATTGTGCATATATGTACTAGTTCTATGTTCTAACAAGTCCCGGAATCGATCTAAATCTCCAAGCTATGTTCTGTTCATTGTTCCAACCCGTTTAGGCAGTGGGACGATCTTGGTCCCCAAGATCGTCCTAGGCTGCTCAATGTTCTATAGTTCTTGTTCGTTCGATCTCGTGTGATGTTGTGTTGTTGTTGGTACATTAATGGGTAACTGATCTTCTAAGATCGGTTTTGCTCAACCCTTGTTCTTGAAGTCACAACTTGTTCATGTGATATTTGATCTTGGAAACCAGTAAAAGTGTTATTAAATGATGTTATTGTGCATATATGTACTAGTTCTATGTTCTAACAAGTCCCGGAATCGATCTAAATCTCCAAGCTATGTTCTGTTCATTGTTCCAACCCGTTTAGGCAGTGGGACGATCTTGGTCCCCAAGATCGTCCTAGGCTGCTCAATGTTCTATAGTTCTTGTTCGTTCGATCTCGTGTGATGTTGTGTTGTTGTTGGTACATTAATGGGTAACTGATCTTCTAAGATCGGTTTTGCTCAACCCTTGTTCTTGAAGTCACAACTTGTTCATGTGATATTTGATCTTGGAAACCAGTAAAAGTGTTATTAAATGATGTTATTGTGCATATATGTACTAGTTCTATGTTCTAACAAGTCCCGGAATCGATCTAAATCTCCAAGCTATGTTCTGTTCATTGTTCCAACCCGTTTAGGCAGTGGGACGATCTTAGGGTGGGACGATCTTGCAAGTCCAGTGGGACGATCTTGCAAGTCCAGTGGGACGATCTTGCAAGTCCAGTGGGACGATCTTGCAAGTCCAGTGGGACGATCTTGCAAGTCCAGTGGGACGATCTTGCAAGTCCAGTGGGACGATCTTGCAAGTCCAGTGGGACGATCTTGCAAGTCCAGTGGGACGATCTTGCAAGTCCAGTGGGACGATCTTGCAAGTCCAGTGGGACGATCTTGCAAGTCCAGTGGGACGATCTTGCAAGTCCAGTGGGACGATCTTGCAAGTCCAGTGGGACGATCTTGCAAGTCCAGTGGGACGACCTTGCAACTCAATAGAACGATCTTGAGCTTGAAGAACCATAAAACGATCTTGACCTCTAGTCAGATAAAACGATCTTGCTAGAGTCCAGTGGGACGATCTTGCTAGAGTCCAGTGGGACGATCTTGCAAGTCCAGTGGGACGACCTTGCAACCAAAGCCCTAGAACGACTTTGTGCAATCATAAAAACAACTTGAACTTGTTCTATAACATACCACACTTGATCATTAAACACCAAATCAGTTCCTAACATCATTATCATTAGATTAAACACATCAAAGGCTACGTATTAACACCAAAGCTAGTTCATGAACCGATCTAAAACAGCGAACACTGTGCAAACCCTAATTGAGTACCCTAAAGGCATGTTCTATCTTGATTATTAAAGTACAAGTTCAATGAACATCTAAATTGAGTTCTTAAGACTAAAGTTCATTATATGTTCTTGTACTGTTCTTACGGTCACAAAGCACTTTTGTTAAACGTACAGATCTTATGACTGGTTCTTACTCTACATATTATTATATGTATACGTACTAGTACTTTATGTGAATCTCACCAACTACTTTTGTAGTTGACCTTTGAACTTACATGCTTTTCAGGCTAGACTAGTAGATCTCTTAGCATAGGAGTCTTCCTCTTTAAAGCTCATCTCTTTTGGCGATTGTTCGTACGTTCAAGACCGGAAGCTGTGAAGATCTCCCTTTGCTTATTCAGTTCAGACTCCAGTACTTCAAGACAATTGTTCTGTCTTTTGATTATTAACTATTCGGGGTATATCCCAAATGCTGTAATAACTTTTATACTTCTTTTCTTTTATGTTATTGGCTGTGTTGGAACTTGTACTGTGTGCTTTTGTGCTTGTCTGTACATCCCGTATATTCCGCTTTAGCGGGGTGTTACAGTTGGTATCAGAGACATGGTTATAGTGAACACCGAGCTTTTTCCTAAGGAAAACTCGAGCTATAACTGGAATCCACTCTGAGGTGATCCTTTGTATGACCGGTTTGAGTAATGGGAACTTTTCCCTAATTAGATGTAACCTGATCAACTACATCTAATTGCGGATATAGTTCCTAGTACTCAAGGTGTGTCATTGAAGGTGTCGCCCATTTCTTAGAGCCTTAGTAAGAACCTCGTGCAAACTCGCTCTTCAATCATATCAGTTCGAGTCCAGTTCATGTACTTAAAGTTCATTTAAACTCTTTTGAGTCAAAACGTTCAAAGAGCTTCAAAGGGACCAAATCATCAGTTCATCAAGGACATTTCAGTAATTAATTAGTCATTTGAACTAATATGTGTGCATATCTATGAACAATAACTTGTACTTAGGCATCCATCAAGACGTACTTGGAATCTGATAGATATAACTTATCTATCTCTGTGCTTGTTCTCTGTGCTTATACTACTGTGCTTGTACCAGATCACTGTGAGTTCACTAATCCCCCTTTCGTACATTTTGTTCAAGTTCTTTTATCGGGGACTGAAAAGCATGAAAACTACTTTGTACTTGTACATATGTTCTTGAACTACTTTACGTACTATATTATAATCTTGAACTATTCCACGTACTATTTTATGATCTTACGAGGTACTTATGATATGATTCCTAATTATTTAAAAGAGTATTTAAGTCTTGAATGGGCAGGATCTTGAATACATTTATACTGTTTAAGGGAGTATTTAAGTCTTGAATGGGCAGGATCTTAAATACCTCCCTACTACTATATTGATCTTTAACATGTTCTAGTTCGTACTTGTACTTGTTCAGTTCTTATTCACTGCTATCAATTCATATCCCACAGTTCAGGGATTGAACCGTAGATAATTATGGACAGCGCTGTTTAGGGTAGGCCCACCCTCATTCTCCGCAGTTCTGGAGGATGCATATTATCTGTTCTTGTTCTGATTTAGATCTTCGTGAAGTACTTGATTATTATGTACTTAAGTTCATTACTGTTCAGTTCTGGCCAATCGGGTTAGCAGTGACAACTCATTTAAAGTTCATTATATGTTCTTGTACTGTTCTTACGGTCACAAAGCACTTTTGTTAAACGTACAGATCTTATGACTGGTTCTTACTCTACATATTATTATATGTATACGTACTAGTACTTTATGTGAATCTCACCAACTACTTTTGTAGTTGACCTTTGAACTTACATGCTTTTCAGGCTAGACTAGTAGATCTCTTAGCATAGGAGTCTTCCTCTTTAAAGCTCATCTCTTTTGGCGATTGTTCGTACGTTCAAGACCGGAAGCTGTGAAGATCTCCCTTTGCTTATTCAGTTCAGACTCCAGTACTTCAAGACAATTGTTCTGTCTTTTGATTATTAACTATTCGGGGTATATCCCAAATGCTGTAATAACTTTTATACTTCTTTTCTTTTATGTTATTGGCTGTGTTGGAACTTGTACTGTGTGCTTTTGTGCTTGTCTGTACATCCCGTATATTCCGCTTTAGCGGGGTGTTACACATACAATATACAAGACCACATTCTACACACACACACACACACACTCAACAACAGCAACAACATCAACACACACATACACACACACACACACACACACACACACACACACACACACACACACACACACACACACACACACACACACACACACACACACACACACACACACACACACACACACACACACACACACACACACACACACACACACACACACACACACACACACACACACACACACACACACACACACACACACACACACACACACACACACACACACACACACACACACACACACACACACACACACACACACACACACACACACACACACACACACACACACACACACACACACACACACACACACACACACACACACACACACACACACACACACACACACACACACACACACACACACACACACACACACACACACACACACACACACACACACACACACACACACACACACACACACACACACACACACACACACACACACACACACACACACACACACACACACACACACACACACACACACACACACACACACACACACACACACACACACACACACACACACACACACACACACACACACACACACACACACACACACACACACACACACACACACACACACACACACACACACACACACACACACACACACACACACACACACACACACACACACACACACACACACACACACACACACACACACACACACACACACACACACACACACACACACACACACACACACACACACACACACACACACACACACACACACACACACACACACACACACACACACACACACACACACACACACACACACACACACACACACACACACACACACACACACACACACACACACACACACACACACACACACACACACACACACACACACACACACACACACACACACACACACACACACACACACACACACACACACACACACACACACACACACACACACACACACACACACACACACACACACACACACACACACACACACACACACACACACACACACACACACACACACACACACACACTGGTTTGTATAGAAATAGATCTAACAACTCCATTGATTAACAGAAAAAGAAAGAAAAATGGGTCTCCAAAAACAGCCTTATGGAATACAAGGAATATATGATTTACAGATGGTGAATTTATTGATGGGATAGAAAGCATCTTATAGGTGGGAATGCTTTTTTTATTTTCGTAGAATATAAACTTGTAACAAATTTTCATCTTGTGGACCTCCAAATTGAAGACCACGTCCAACCACCATAAGACGTGTTACCACTCGATCACCTAG
>CM067174.1:15678161-15741438 GCA_034093135.1 Erigeron breviscapus
TCTTTCATTTAACTAAACGAGCGAACACGAACGAACTTCCGCCGAACGTTCGTGAAGTGTTCATGAACTGTTCAGTTGTTTACAGCCCTACTCGCAACTCGAATATAAACTTTTCATAAGATGAGTTTGAAGAAGACGTGTAGTACTTTTGACCAGATTTTAGAGGTTTTTATCTATATATAAACAAATAGATATTTCATTTATAAGTACTCCATTTTGTTGGCCCCTTCGAATCATCCGAGGGCTCGAATCAAACATTTCTAGTGAACAAAACTCACACATACAAACTCATACTGTGTATATATTAAATCCTGTTGCATTTTCAAAATGGACAGACACTTCTATTCATAGACATACGTATGAACCATTATGACTCTTTATGAAAAGTCACACTTATTACTAAATAATTTCCATTGTAATTGTTCCTAATAATCACGACCTTTCCTAACCAACATGACTATCTAAACGACACAAGCTATCAGACTCATATGCCATAACCGAAATTAACTACTAATCGGTTATCATCTATTAACTAATTACACAATGACCCCTGAATATTCACATTTTGAAACGTGGATTAATGTATTAAATATTTGGTTAATAAAACGTATGCTAGGCCTCTGAATATTCGCATTTTAAAAAGATATAAATTTTCATAAAAGCAAGTGTTTCGTGCTCTGTAATATTACACCACCATCCCTTCCCGAGTCTTCACCCCCCCCTACCCCTACCCCCCCCCCCCCCCCCCCCCCCCCCCCCCCCCCCCCCCCCCCCCCCCCCCCCCCCCCCCCCCCCCCCCCCCCCCCCCCCCCCCCCCCCCCCCCCCCCCCCCCCCCCCCCCCCCCCCCCCCCCCCCCCCCCCCCCCCCCCCCCCCCCCCCCCCCCCCCCCCCCCCCCCCCCCCCCCCCCCCCCCCCCCCCCCCCCCCCCCCCCCCCCCCCCCCCCCCCCCCCCCCCCCCCCCCCCCCCCCCCCCCCCCCCCCCCCCCCCCCCCCCCCCCCCCCCCCCCCCCCCCCCCCCCCCCCCCCCCCCCCCCCCCCCCCCCCCCCCCCCCCCCCCCCCCCCCCCCCCCCCCCCCCCCCCCCCCCCCCCCCCCCCCCCCCCCCCCCCCCCCCCCCCCCCCCCCCCCCCCCCCCCCCCCCCCCCCCCCCCCCCCCCCCCCCCCCCCCCCCCCCCCCCCCCCCCCCCCCCCCCCCCCCCCCCCCCCCCCCCCCCCCCCCCCCCCCCCCCCCCCCCCCCCCCCCCCCCCCCCCCCCCCCCCCCCCCCCCCCCCCCCCCCCCCCCCCCCCCCCCCCCCCCCCCCCCCCCCCCCCCCCCCCCCCCCCCCCCCCCCCCCCCCCCCCCCCCCCCCCCCCCCCCCCCCCCCCCCCCCCCCCCCCCCCCCCCCCCCCCCCCCCCCCCCCCCCCCCCCCCCCCCCCCCCCCCCCCCCCCCCCCCCCCCCCCCCCCCCCCCCCCCCCCCCCCCCCCCCCCCCCCCCCCCCCCCCCCCCCCCCCCCCCCCCCCCCCCCCCCCCCCCCCCCCCCCCCCCCCCCCCCCCCCCCCCCCCCCCCCCCCCCCCCCCCCCCCCCCCCCCCCCCCCCCCCCCCCCCCCCCCCCCCCCCCCCCCCCCCCCCCCCCCCCCCCCCCCCCCCCCCCCCCCCCCCCCCCCCCCCCCCCCCCCCCCCCCCCCCCCCCCCCCCCCCCCCCCCCCCCCCCCCCCCCCCCCCCCCCCCCCCCCCCCCCCCCCCCCCCCCCCCCCCCCCCCCCCCCCCCCCCCCCCCCCCCCCCCCCCCCCCCCCCCCCCCCCCCCCCCCCCCCCCCCCCCCCCCCCCCCCCCCCCCCCCCCCCCCCCCCCCCCCCCCCCCCCCCCCCCCCCCCCCCCCCCCCCCCCCCCCCCCCCCCCCCCCCCCCCCCCCCCCCCCCCCCCCCCCCCCCCCCCCCCCCCCCCCCCCCCCCCCCCCCCCCCCCCCCCCCCCCCCCCCCCCCCCCCCCCCCCCCCCCCCCCCCCCCCCCCCCCCCCCCCCCCCCCCCCCCCCCCCCCCCCCCCCCCCCCCCCCCCCCCCCCCCCCCCCCCCCCCCCCCCCCCCCCCCCCCCCCCCCCCCCCCCCCCCCCCCCCCCCCCCCCCCCCCCCCCCCCCCCCCCCCCCCCCCCCCCCCCCCCCCCCCCCCCCCCCCCCCCCCCCCCCCCCCCCCCCCCCCCCCCCCCCCCCCCCCCCCCCCCCCCCCCCCCCCCCCCCCCCCCCCCCCCCCCCCCCCCCCCCCCCCCCCCCCCCCCCCCCCCCCCCCCCCCCCCCCCCCCCCCCCCCCCCCCCCCCCCCCCCCCCCCCCCCCCCCCCCCCCCCCCCCCCCCCCCCCCCCCCCCCCCCCCCCCCCCCCCCCCCCCCCCCCCCCCCCCCCCCCCCCCCCCCCCCCCCCCCCCCCCCCCCCCCCCCCCCCCCCCCCCCCCCCCCCCCCCCCCCCCCCCCCCCCCCCCCCCCCCCCCCCCCCCCCCCCCCCCCCCCCCCCCCCCCCCCCCCCCCCCCCCCCCCCCCCCCCCCCCCCCCCCCCCCCCCCCCCCCCCCCCCCCCCCCCCCCCCCCCCCCCCCCCCCCCCCCCCCCCCCCCCCCCCCCCCCCCCCCCCCCCCCCCCCCCCCCCCCCCCCCCCCCCCCCCCCCCCCCCCCCCCCCCCCCCCCCCCCCCCCCCCCCCCCCCCCCCCCCCCCCCCCCCCCCCCCCCCCCCCCCCCCCCCCCCCCCCCCCCCCCCCCCTTTAAAACCGAGAAGGGGCTTCCATTTGTCGTGCGTAGACGCTTCAATGAGGGAACATTGAAGCAAATGGTAGATCCGATACTAAGGGAAGATATTGATGAAAACGTTATTACGAGATTTAGTGGACTCGATGAAGATTCTTTCCACATTTTTTCAAAAGTGGCCTATCAATGTCTTGCAGAAACTCAAAGCGAGCGTCCACAAATGGAAGTCATAATCAAGGAACTTAAGAAAGCGTTATATTTGCAGGTATTATTGATGCTCTAGTATTAGTTTTTTGTTGTATGACTATGAGTATCTAACTGTCTATATTGGTATCCCTGTTAGTCAGTAGCATCTTATATATACTCTTATTGGGAATCTTTTTGAACAAAAATATAGGGCTCAACACTTATCTAATTGACATTCCAAATGACAAATTATCAATAAGTTTAAAATAAAACGTTTGCTTCTATACACATACTGAAATTGTCAAAAACAAATCAAAAATACTGCTAATGTAATGAAATTTGGATAAGAATTTTAAAAATATTTCTCGAAATACTGATTTTCTCCAATTCAGAATGATCAATTGTGCTGATTGATTTACTTATGTACGATATACAGGAACATAGCAAGGAAAACCTCCTAATGTCACTTAAAAGTATAAGATTGGCAACAGAAAGTTTTAATAATAAATATCTTATTGGAGAAGGATTATCTTGGAAAGCATATGAAGGACATGTTTCAAACGCTAATGGACTCACTTGTGCTCTTATAAAGAGGTGGGATAAGAATGAAGACGGTGCAGAGCATTGGTTTCTGACAGAGCTTGAAATTCTTTTAAAGTATAAGCATGATAATATCATTGGTCTAGTAGGCTATTGTAACGAAGAGGATGAAAAAATAATACTTTATGAGTTCGTGTCTAGAGGAAGTTTATCCATGCATTTGAAAGATGCTAGTGTTAAACTGTTAATTCGATAAAAAGGCTAAAACTTAGTATTGATGTCGCAAGTGGATTGGACTTTCTTCATGGGGGCACTGTAACTGAAATCTAATGCTAAATCGTGAATTGAAGTTATGTGTGTGAGAGAGAGAGAGTTAGAGAGAGAAAGGGAAAAGGGAAAATATATATTATCAAAAGGTTTTTAAAAAGGTTAGGAAATACATGAGGTGGAGGGGTATTTATAGTCACATCTAATTACACTTAGGTCCTTCCCTAATTGAAATAAAGCCCATCCATACATAATTACATTACAATCAAACACCCCTCCATACTTAACTAAATTACAATTAAACACCACAAACTTTGTTGGGCTTAATTGTTCAACCCAAGTTTGATTGTGTAATGGGTCAAAGTGTTATTAGTCATAAGTATGTATTTTATGTTAATTGTGTATTGTTTAATTAAGATAAGGGGTGTTAGTTGTAAAGTTAATAGAAACCGGTTTGGAGAAAGCAGTTACTTAACTGCCGATGACTCCTATATGGATCGACACATCCATTCATAGGAACCGGTTTGTTGTGTATATATATATATACCCATATGTGCGTCTGTAAAAACCAACCCTTATTCGATCAGTGAAGAATAAATATTAAGTTTGGGTTCATTCTTTTTTCTTGTTCTTATAGTTATGCTTTGATTCTTGATTATGTTTTGCATCAATGATTCCTGGGACAACAAATTTATTTCTAACAATCTCCCCCTTGGTGTTGAATTGTAAATGTTGCATCGTCTTCGATCTGTAAATCGTGATGGGCCCTTTTTGATGAGAATCTTAGATGTTGAATAGACTTTGAAGTTTTCTCTTTGTCTTCATCGTCTTCGAGCAACTTTGACCTTTTGAATTCTCAAGCATTCTGTGAAAGCGAAGACGAAGACTTGGGTTTCTTGTGAATGCGGAGGCTTGGTATGAACTGCGGAAGCTTGGCTTGGTTTTGAGTGTAGAACTTGACTTGGTTCTTACTTTACAGTCGTTGATTGTCTGTCTCTTGCTCCCCCTCAAACACACAAGTTTCTCAATAACAGATAATTAATCCAGAAAATGGTTTGTCGCTTTAGCTCCCCCTCAACTTGTCATATGAGCGAAATCTTCTCTAAATCTTGCTCCCCCTCACTCAATCACTCCTTTCAAAATATAGCATAAAAACATACTAATAGATCCAAGACTAATTTTCCTTTTAGCTCTCCCTCAACCCAGGCATAATTTTCGGAGCAAAGAATTAGACAAGGCAATGTGCTCCCCCTCAAAAGGATAATCAATCTCTGACGCTTTTCTCCCCCTCATGATGAACACATGTAACGTGTTCATCATGCACAATGATTGATGACAATAATGGTGAATGAAAGGTATAACTATGAAGTAACGTCTCAATTACACATGTTTTGAACGGGTTGTACACTGATATGTGTACAAGCCAACGCACAACCACCTACTTGAACCCAGACGTTGGAACCCATGTGAGGGTGGGTCCAACTGGATGTTTGAAAAGAGAAGTAGCAGGTTGTGCATAGTTAAGCACTTTTTGCACACGAGGGTGAATGACTCGTGGTGCAAACTTAAACAACTCAGAGAGAGAGTACTTAATGGGAGTGCTTTTAGGTTTTGGGTTGGGTTTACTATGAGAGAACCAGCCATATTGATCTTTATACCGAATGATTCCGGTGGTGGAATTCTTGAATATCTGGCAATGGCTGTTTAGAGGCTTGAGGGGAGATCCGGTGTTGCGAGGAGTGTAATATGGGTTCATTTGTTTGAGAGTTGGATAAGGTTTAGGTGGAAGGGTTTCTGTTTTGGTGGAATGAGGTTCTTTTGAGAATTTGGGAGTGGTATGAGCTGGTTTGGACGATGGTTGTGGGTGTTTATTGTTTTGGTGAGATGGTTTGGTGTTATGAGGATTTGTTTTGGTTTTGGAGGAAGGGTGTGGCTTGGTATTGGTTGATAACTTTGGGTGATTGTGGTTTGATTGGGCATTTGAAGGAATGAATTTTGTTTTAGTTGGAGATGGAGTGGTTTGGTTGAGAATAGGTGATTCTGAAGCATGAGTTGAAGGCGGATTCACTTGATATGACTTGGTTGCAAGTTGAGTTTCCAATGACAAGGAATGAGCTTGAAGTTGTTGGATTAACTTCAAACATGTTTGCTCATTATTCTTCGAAGAAATGGATTTGATTTGCAATTCACGATTGAGCTTCGAAAGTTGTTGTTGCAAAACAAGTTCTTTAACTTGGGTTTCGAGGATTGTTTCAATTAGCTCTTTGTGAGAAATATCCAACTCATTGGTTAAATTGAGAATCTTTGACTGCAAATGATCATTGTCTTTTCGAAGACTTTCCATGTTTGAAAAAATTAGATCATTTGCAGATTTGAGCTCTTTATTCTCAGATTTGAGATGGTCAATTTCAAGTTGAAAACTGTTGTGTTGTGTCACAATCGTTTCAAATGTATTCACATCGACTTATTTTTTCTCAAAAATAACCACTCCACATGGAAACGAACTAGTACAACACATACAAATGTGATTATCATGACGACGTATTTCTTCCCAACTTGGCTATTCACCCATTAAAAAATCTAACACCATCTCAACAAACTCATTCGGTATTACAGTTGACATTTTTTTTTTTTGAATTGTAGTACTAAAACAGGTTTTCGAATTGTAGTACTAAAACAGGTTTTCGAATTGTAGTACTAAAACAGGTTTTCGAATTGTAGTACTAAAACAGGTTTTCGAATTGTAGTACTAAAACAGGTTTTCGAATTGTAGTACTAAAACAGGTTTTCGAATTGTAGTACTAAAACAGGTTTTCGAATTGTAGTACTAAAACAGGTTTTGGAATTGTAGTACTAAAACAGGTTTTGGAATTGTAGTCTAAAACAGGTTTTCGAGGGAAAAAATGGGCAGAGTGACTTTTTGTGAAATAAAGAATATAAGAACTAATACCGGTTTTGGGGTAAACCAGGTATTTTGAAATAAAGAAACGAAAGCTGGTATGAAAGCCTGTATTACAACTGAATTTCGAAGAAAAATGAAAGCCTGTATTACAACTGAATTTCAAAGAAAATGAAAACCGGTACGAAAGCCGGTAGGAAAGCCTGTATTACAACCGAATTTCGAAGAAAAATGAAAGCCTGTATTACAACTGAATTTCAAAGAAAATGAAAGCTTGTAGGAAAGCCTGTATTACAACTGAATTTCGAAGAAAATGAAAACCTGTATTACAACTGAATTTCAAAGAAAATGAAAACCGGTAGGAAAGCCGGTAGGAAAGCCTGTATTACAACTGAATTTCGAAGAAAAATGAAAGCCTGTATTACAACTGAATTTCGAAGAAAATGAAAACCTGTATTACAACTGAATTTCAAAGAAAATGAAAACCTGTATTACAACAGAATTTCAAAAATTCAATTTTAAGCCATTTGGTTTAGAATTAGGATTTGAAACTTTTCAAGGATGATTATAGAAGGTAAAGAGTAGATTAATGATAAAAAGGAAGAAACTTTAACAAGTTTAGAGGGTAAAGATTGGAACTTTCGGTAAAGAAAACACAATTTAGCACAAAAGTGAACAAAATCAAGCCATGGATCTAACACAAGTTGTGATTTTGCTCTGATACCAAATGAAATCTAATGCTAAATTGTGAATTGAAGTTATGTGTGTGTGAGAGAGAGAGTTAGAGAGAGAAAGGGAAAAGGGAAAATATATATTATCAAAAGGTTTTTAAAAAGGTTAGGAAATACATGGGGTGGAGGGGTATTTATAGTCACATCTAATTACACTTAGGTCCTTCCCTAATTGCAATAAAATCCCTCCATACATAATTACATTACAATCAAACACCCCTCCATACTTAACTAAATTACAATTAAACACCACAAATTTGGCTTAATTGTTTAACCCAAGTTTGATTGTGTAATGGGTCAAAGTGTTATTAGTCATAAGTATGTATTTTATGTTAATTGTGTATTGTTTAATTAAGATAAGGGGTGTTAGTTGTAAAGTTAATAGAAACCGGTTTGGAGAAAGCAGTTACTTAACTGCCGATGACTCCTATATGGATCGACACATCCATTCATAGGCACCGGTTTGTTGTGTATATATATACCCATATGTGCGTCTGTAAAAAACCAACCCTTATTCGATCAGTGAAGAATAAATATTAAGTTTGGGTTCATTCTTTTTTCTTGTTCTTATAGTTATGCTTTGATTCTTGATTATGTTTTGCATCAATGATTCCTGGGACAACAAATTTATTTCTAACAATCTCCCCCTTGGTGTTGAATTGTAAATGTTGCATCGTCTTCGATCTGTAAATCGTGATGGGCCCTTTTTGATGAGAATCTTAGATGTTGAATAGACTTTGAAGTTTTCTCTTTGTCTTCATCGTCTTCGAGCAACTTTGACTTTTTGAATTCTCAAGCATTCTGTGAAAGCGAAGACGAAGACTTGGGTTTCTTGTGAATGCGGAAGCTTGGTATGAACTGCGGAAGCTTGGCTTGGTTTTGAGTGTAGAACTTGACTTGGTTCTTACTTTACAGTCGTTGATTGTCTGTCTCTTGCTCCCCCTCAAACACACAAGTTTCTCAATAACAGATAATTAATCCAGAAAATAGTTTGTCGCTTTAGCTCCCCCTCAACTTGTCATATGAGCGAAATCTTCTCTAAATCTTGCTCCCCCTCACTCAATCACTCCTTTCAAAATATAGCATAAAAACATACTAATAGATCCAAGACTAATTTTCCTTTTAGCTCTCCCTCAACCCGGGCATAATTTTCGGAGCAAAGAATTAGACAAGGCAATGTGCTCCCCCTCAAAAGGATAATCAATCTCTGACGCTTTTCTCCCCCTCATGATGAACACATGTAACGTGTTCATCATGCACAATGATGATGACAATAACGGTAAATGAAAGATATAACTATGAAGTAACGTCTCAATTACACAGTTTTGAACGGGTTGTACACTGATATGTGTACAAGCCAACGCACAACCACCTACTTGAACCCAGACGTTGGAACCCATGTGAGGGTGGGTCCAACTGGATGTTTGAAAAGAGAAGTAGCAGGTTGTGCATAGTTAAGCACTTTTTGCACACGAGGGTGAATGACTCGTGGTGCAAACTTAAACAACTCAGAGAGAGAGTACTTAATGGGAGTGCTTTTAGGTTTTGGGTTGGGTTTACTATGAGAGAACCAGCCATATTGATCTTTATACCGAATGATTCCGGTGGTGGAATTCTTGAATATCTGGCAATGGCTGTTTAGAGGCTTGAGGGGAGATCCGGTGTTGCGAGGAGTGTAATATGGGTTCATTTGTTTGAGAGTTGGATAAGGTTTAGATGGAAGGGTTTTTGTTTTGGTGGAATGAGGTTCTTTTGAGAATTTGGGAGTGGTATGAGCTGGTTTGGAAGATGGTTGTGGGTGTTTATTGTTTTGGTGAGATGGTTTGGTGTTATGAGGATTTGTTTTGGTTTTGGAGGAAGGGTGTGGCTTGGTATTGGTTGATAACTTTGGGTGATTGTGGTTTGATTGGGCATTTGAAGGAATGAATTTTGTTTTAGTTGGAGATGGAGTGGTTTGGTTGAGAATAGGTGATTCTAAAGCATGAGTTGAAGGCGGATTCACTTGATATGACTTGGTTGCAAGTTGAGTTTCCAATGACAAGGAATGAGCTTGAAGTTGTTGGATTAACTTCAAACATGTTTGCTCATTATTCTTCGAAGAAATGGATTTGATTTGCAATTCACGATTGAGCTTCGAAAGTTGTTGTTGCAAAACAAGTTCTTTAACTTGGGTTTCGAGGATTGTTTCAATTAGCTCTTTGTGAGAAATATCCAACTCATTGGTTAAATTGAGAATCTTTGACTGCAAATGATCATTGTCTTTTCGAAGACTTTCCATGTTTGAAAAAATTAGATCATTTGCAGATTTGAGCTCTTTATTCTCAGATTTGAGATGGTCAATTTCAAGTTGAAAACTGTTGTGTTGTGTCACAATCGTTTCAAATGTATTCACATCGACTTATTTTTTCTCAAAAATAACCACTCCACATGGAAACGAACTAGTACAACACATACAAATGTGATTATCATGACGACGTATTTCTTCCCAACTTGGCTGTTCACCCATTAAAAAATCTAACACCATCTCAACAAACTCATTCGGTATTACAGTTGACATTTTTTTTTTTTGAATTGTAGTACTAAAACAGGTTTTCGAATTGTAGTACTAAAACAGGTTTTCGAATTGTAGTACTAAAACAGGTTTTGGAATTGTAGTACTAAAACAGGTTTTCGAATTGTAGTACTAAAACAGGTTTTCGAATTGTAGTACTAAAACAGGTTTTCGAATTGTAGTACTAAAACAGGTTTTCGAATTGTAGTACTAAAACAGGTTTTGGAATTGTAGTACTAAAACAGGTTTTGGAATTGTAGTCTAAAACAGGTTTTCGAGGGAAAAAATGGGCAGAGTGACTTTTTGTGAAATAAAGAATATAAGAACTAATACCGGTTTTGGGGTAAACCAGGTATTTTGAAATAAAGAAACGAAAGCTGGTATGAAAGCCTGTATTACAACTGAATTTCGAAGAAAAATGAAAGCCTGTATTACAACTGAATTTCAAAGAAAATGAAAACCGGTAGGAAAGCCGGTAGGAAAGCCTGTATTACAACCGAATTTCGAAGAAAAATGAAAGCCTGTATTACAACTGAATTTCAAAGAAAATGAAAGCCTGTAGGAAAGCCTGTATTACAACTGAATTTCGAAGAAAATGAAAACCTGTATTACAACTGAATTTCGAAGAAAATGAAAACCTGTATTACAACTGAATTTCAAAGAAAATGAAACCCGGTACGAAAGCCGGTAGGAAAGCCTGTAGGAAAGCCGGTAGGAAAGCCTGTATTACAACTGAATTTCGAAGAAAAATGAAAACCTGTATTACAACTGAATTTCAAAGAAAATGAAAACCTGTATTACAACAGAATTTCAAAAATTCAATTTTAAGCCATTTGGTTTAGAATTAGGATTTGAAACTTTTCAAGGATGATTATAGAAGGTAAAGAGTAGATTAATGATAAAAAGGAAGAAACTTTAACAAGTTTAGAGGGTAAAGATTGGAACTTTCGTAAAGTGGGAAAAACACAATTTAGCACAAAATGGAACAAAATCAAGCCATGGATCTAACACAAGTTGTGATTTTGCTCTGATACCAAATGAAAACTAATGCTAAATCGTGAATTGAAGTTATGTGTGTGAGAGAGAGAGAGTTAGAGAGAGAAAGGGAAAAGGGAAAATATATATTATCAAAAGGTTTTTAAAAAGGTTAGGAAATACATGGGGTGGAGGGGTATTTATAGTCACATCTAATTACACTTAGGTCCTTCCCTAATTGCAATAAAACCCCTCCATACATAATTACATTACAATCAAACACCCCTCCATACTTAACTAAATTACAATTAAAAACCACAAATTTATTTCTAACAGTAACACAACAACAGGTTATACATCGAGCCATCAACTCCGATAACATTATTTTAAATTACACTATCAGTATTTTATTTTTTAAAATATCTTAATTAACTCTTTAAATCAGTTACTTTTATATCAATTATCTACACCACTCGACGTCGCCTCCACCACCAACAGTCATACCCTCACCAACCGTCCCGCCACAACCACCGCCGCATTGCGCGGACGGTGCTACTATAATTAATACTAAATTTTTTTTATAATGTGCATTAAAGTTTTTTTTTAGGTTAAACTTAAGTTTTTTAGGATTTAAAGTTGTGGCTTCTCCCATACTTAAAATGTTCATCATTAGTTAACATACCAACCACCTAACATCATGGTTGTAAAACTCGGCCGATCCAGCCGATTCCACGAATCGGATCGTGGATCGGCACCTGAACGAGACGATTCAAGCCGGATCGGCCTCAAAAATCGGCCAGCGACGGTCAACGGTGGTCAACGGCTAACTTCCGATTGAAACGGTCAAAATCTGACCAAATCTTGTAAAATCCGGCCGATTAGTCGATGAATATGATGTTTCCGGCCTAAAAGATGGTAATTTCAATAGTGAAGTCCATAAAAGAAGTGGTCTGGGAGTTCTCAAGAAAATGAAGAATAAGAAAAAAAAATAAAAAGTGAAAGAGAAAGAAGATACTGAGCGACGGTTGTATCTAACTTGTGGTACACCCAAATCTGCCTTTTCATTTGTCAAATGGATAACATGTTTACTTTAAAACCTTTCTCTTTTGTTTTGTACATCATTAACCCTTCTTTTGATCTTTTAACTTCTTTATTTTTAGTTCAATAAGAGTCCTCCTAACATTTATTTACATGAACTTAATATAAAAACTTAATATGTTAATGTCATAATTAAGATGTATTTTACATATAATTTGAAAAACTATTATTTTATACATAAAAAACTCACTATTCACCGATCCGATTCCGATCCGATTTTTAAAAAATCCTGACTCCCCCCTCTCCGATCCGATCCCGATTCCCGAGTTCCACAACCTTGCCTAACAGATATAGTTCACCAAAAATACTCTTAATAATAATAACTTATAACATATATGTATCCCTCGATCAACTTCTTAAATAACTAAACTACCTTGGTTTAAATCAATTACTTACACTACTACTCGCCGTCAGCACCACTCGTCACCACCACCGCCACTACTACTCGCCATCGTCGTTACCTTCGTCACCGTACTGAGTGAACATAGATCTAGTTTCAATAAATAATAATGTGAACATGTTTGTTATCTAATTTAAAAAAGTTTAAATTTATGTTTAAAAAAAAAATAATGGCCACAAAATACGCAAGAGTAAATATTTAATTAAGTATTTTAAGTTATAATTTGAATTAAAATGGTTAG
This sequence comes from Erigeron breviscapus, assembly GCA_034093135.1. Taxonomy (NCBI): domain Eukaryota; kingdom Viridiplantae; phylum Streptophyta; class Magnoliopsida; order Asterales; family Asteraceae; genus Erigeron; species Erigeron breviscapus. The sequence continues at coordinate 15,690,759 of CM067174.1, forward strand.
TTTATTGTAACGATGCGGCTAGGGATGTAAGCAATCGACGCACCGACTGCTGATTTTAAGTGATGGTCAACGGTTATGATGACAATAAATCAAAATATAAAAACTAAAAAGAAGAAAATAAAAGATCGATCGAGCTGGAATTGAAGTTGGCCAGCTATTTAGATTAAGAGGAGTGGAGCATTAAGGGAATGCCCCTCCTCCACTCCTTGCATGACACGTGTCCAAAACTAATCATAAGGGGCATTCCCCCATTCTTTTGGGGTGGAAGAATGCCCTCAAGGCATTCGTATTTTTTTTAAAAATAATTGTTATATGTATTATTTATATTATATATATTATTTATATATAGAATAAAGTTTAAACTAATAAAAGTTAACTTCATTAAACTAGTTACTAAAAATTAAAACTAAAAATACAATAAAAATTTAAACTAAAAGTACTTAATAAAAATTTCAAAAACTAAAAGTAGACAACGAAACATACTAAAACTAGTTTTACTCATATCCATATTCGGCGCGAATTCTAGCCTTTTCCTCCTCCAAAACAGCTCGGTCGCTCGGTGGGAGATGAGACAAGTCCTTAGCCAAAAAATTCATATCTTTGTTTCGTTGTTTTTTGGTCTTGAGTTGAAGCTTCTTGAGTTCAATCTCTTGGCGTTGCTTGCCCACTTCTTGCAAATTCCGCATCTCCTCCACTATGTTATACGCCTCGTCATCCACCACCTTGCCCTTAGACCGTGAGGACCCCGGACATGCGGCTTTTTTAGCCGTATCTCTCCCCACCGGACGACTCAACCTAGACAGTTGAGGCTCCTGTTCCTCCTCATCCGTATCATTAAGGTCGAATGCAACCCTCGCAGATGACCCCACACTTTGTTGACCCGAACTAGATGAGGTCTTTGACCTTTTTGAACTCGGCTCACCCTGGCTATTCATCGCCTCCCAATTATCAATTATCTCCCACATTGAACTTCTCCTCAAGCACTGCCATTCTTTTAAAAAATTAAAATTCGGGTTTTCAACATTATACTCGCTAACAGCATTAGCGATCAAATCCTCTTGGTTTGAACCACTTTGATATCCCGAACCAGTAAGCCGAGTGATAATAGAATTGAACTTGGTGACGCTAGTCCGAATTTTCCGCCACTTCCCCTGTAACGACTCAATGCCTCGGTACGTCGGCGTTTTCAAGATTTTATGATTTGATTCTTGAATCTTCAACCAAAACGTCCGAGCCTTTTGATAATTTGCTACAAAAAACAAATATATATATATATATATATATATATATATATATATATATATATATATATATATATATATAATATATATATTATATATATATTATATATAATATATATATATATATATATACGATTGATTATATATATTAGTAAAAGTAATGATTTTATACCGCATTTGGGGTCCTCGGATACATCAACCCAAGCTCGACATAACGCCAAGCTTTCCGCTTCCGTCCAAGTAATTTGGGAGGAGTTTTTCTTCGGCTCCTCGTTATCTCTCCTCCGATGTTTTCGTTTTTCTTTTTGCGGTGAAGAAACACTACCTTCGGGTTGTGTCTCTTGAACCGCCTCCACATCTTCGTAAAAGGGTCCCGTATCCGGCGGTGTATTAATCATCCGTTGTGAATCTTAAAAACAAAAATATAAACATAACCATATATATATATAACCAAAATATATATAGATTAATATATATTATAAGAATATATATATATATATTAGACTTTCCTTATTTTGAGAACCATTTTTTTTTGTAAGAACCATGAGAACTCTCAAATTATGTATTGGATCACATGTTTTTTGTTCATTCACATGTGAAATGATATAAAAAAGTATGTTGTAGAAAAAACTTTTTTAAAAAACCTTCAAAATAGCCTTTTGTGAACTTGTGAATGAATATGTTCACGTTTTCGTTCACATGTGATCAAACGAGTATATATAAGGTTTTGAAAAAAACTTTCTTCTGCAACATATATTTTTATAACGTTTCACATGTGAATGAACAAAAAAAACATGTGATCCTAAACATAATTTAAAAGTTCTCAAGGTTCTTACAAAAAAATGGGTTCTTAAAATAAGGGTCCCTATATATATATATATATATATTGTTAACTTAAAAAATATATATATATAACCGAAAAAAAATATATATATATTTCCGATTTTAACAAATAAATAAATATATATTTTACCAAACATGGCGCCGGGTGTTTGACCCAAACCCGACGGAGAAGATCCAATACCGAAAGCATCTTGTCGAATCCACGGTGTTCTTTGTCCCGGCGGAGTCATGGGTGATCCAATGTTCATTGTACCAAGTGAATGAATAAACTCCGGGTTATTATGAAGATTCGGATCATTAAAATCGGGTTGGATGGGTGGTCTTTGATTGTTACCCGCGTCTTCGTTCGAAAACATGTTCAAACCCCACTGGTTGGGATACATTTTCGGTTTAGATAGATAGATAGAAGTGTGATATGGTGATTTTTTGAAAGGTAGGAGAAGATAGATAGATAGAAGAAGATAGATATGGTGAAAATTATATGTATAAATAAGTATATATATATAAAAAGAGTTGGTTTTGTTTAAAAAAGGTTGTTGGTTTTTCCTTTTGGCAGTCAACAAGCATTAATCCCACAAAAATCCAAACGGCCAGACGCACGGTTTTTAACGAAGCGGAACGCCCCCCGGGACCGAGATTCGGCGTTCCGGGGGCGTTCTTGTTAGAATATAAGCATCTAATCACGAGTAAGTGCAACGGAAGAATCGAAACAAATATGCAATCAAATTAACTAACAAACAAGAGAATTGAAACGTGTACCTTTGCGCAAAGCTTCCAATAATATTAATTAATAAGATTCTTATTATTATGTAGGGTTTAATGCAAAACCCCTCTACGATCGCACACTAGACACCCCTTATACCGTATGCTAGTACCCCGATCACGAACCAAACAACCCTTTGTTTTTCTCCCTAAATGTCGAACCAAACAAAGACCCAAAAACCCTTTGTTTGCTCCAATTCGGCCGAACCAAAAGAAGAGAGAAAGAGGAGAATTGTGTGTTAATTGAATGTGAAAAACCCTTGATTAAGCCCTCTATTTATAGGGAGATATCAAGGGTATTATGACTTGGTAACCAAGTCAAATAAGGATTCCAAAAGGCCTTCCAAAACCGGCCCCCCTTTAGAATTAGAGCCCAACTCTAATTTCCTATTTTCACATTTAATCCTCCTTTTAATTAATTAAATACAATTAACCCTTTAATTTATTTAAATTAATCATTTCGTGATCAAATTAATTAATATATTACTTTAATATACTAATTAATATGTATAGAGTTACCGTGTCATTTCGTGTGACCCCGTAGGCTTAAATTATTTCCGGACATACGTTTATATTTAACATGATCACACTCCAACAGCTCCCACTTGAGCATGTTATTTATAAAAGCAATAACATTGGTTAGCGTCTAGCAACACGCCAATGCTCCCGGAAATATTTAAGAATAGTTTCTTAAATTGCCAATTTGAAACGATTTAGTCTTTAATATCCCTTTGTTCAGATACCCTTGTTAGTTATGAATATGGATCAATGTCATTTCATAATTTAACGATTATGTTTCACATTTCTACAATTAATCAAGATTACCAAATTAATCAAGACATCCTCTTGAGTTCATTTGGGTGTGGCCACACAAACATCTTTAATTAATTAATGAGGGCGCCAAATGGTATCATACTTCAGTTGCAAATTGAAGGAACAAATCCTGTATTGACTACAAGTGTCTAGCCATGTCGTTTCTTAACATTTCTGAAAATAGCCCTTTATTACTACCTTATTCAGGACAGTTAGAACTATATCTAGAAATGCAATCCATACAAGCATAACTCACTTGCATCTCAAGTCTAAGGATAAATAAAGCAACCATTTAACGAATTTCATTTAATAACGCCGATCCATAAAATGGAAATTCGTTAAGTGGGGTAAGTCCAATATTCACAATTGAATATCATGTGAGTTTGGTACGATATCCACCATCTCCAAAATATTCCCTTAAATATTTTCACCAATCTCTCACAATTGTCTTACTTTAATTACATTCCCATATAATTAATCAATAATGGACGTTTAGAATATTTTTCAAATATTCATGGATCTAAACATGCAAATATAGGACACAATTATTATAAAATGAAACCACTTATACCGCGTATAAAAATTCATTTATTAAAATAACAATTGTTTAACATCCCATTATCCAAATACCAATCACAGATTTACATGATATAACTAGCAAAATCTAAGACCTATGCCTTCAGCATGCTTATTGAGCTTTCCTTTTGACAAAGCCTTTGTAAAAGGATCCGCTAAGTTACAATCTGTGTGAACTTTGAGTAAATTGATTTCACGTGATTCGATTCGCTCACGAACATAGTGATATCTTCTCTGCTAATGTCTGGCACCTTTCTGAACTCCAGGTTCATTAGCAATGATAATTGCACCCGAATTATCACAATACAGATCCATAGGTGTGTTATTTGAGGGAATCACGTCAAGCCCAGAAATAAACTTTCTGATCCAGACAGCTTCCATGGCTGCATCCGCTGCAGCTATATACTCAGATTCTGTAGCAGACATAGCAACTGTAGATTATTTCTTGCTCTTCCAATCTCCTGCACCTCCATTTAAAGTGAAGACATATTCTGACTGAGACTTTGTATCATCTTTATTAGTCTGAAATCCAGCATCACAATATCCAGTGACTTTAAGCTCTGCATCGGGATTTCCTCCATACACCAAAAACAATTCTTTAGTAGCACGCATGTACTTAAGAATATTCTTTACAGCAGTCCAATGATCCTCTCCAGGATTTTGCTGATAGCGGCTAACTATATTTTGCGCGAACGCAATATCAGGTCTAGTGCATCTCACCGCATACATGATAGATCCCACAGCCGAAGCATAAGGAATTCTTTTCATACGCTCCACCTCTTCAGGTGAAGAAGCACCATTCTTGCTAGATAAATTAAGTCCTTCTTGCATAGGCAAATTCCCGCGCTTAGAATTTTCCATCTTGAACCTCCTCAAGATTTTATCTATATAAGCACTTTGACTTAATCCAATCAACCGTTTACTTCTATCTCTATAGATCTTGATTCCAAGTATAAATGCCGCTTCACCAAAGTCTTTCATAGCGAAACACTTTCCAAGATAAGATTTAACGTCTTTCAACATTGGAATGTGATTTCCTATTATCAATATGTCATCGACACACAAGACAAGGAAAGTGACATTACTCCCACTAGCTTTGCGATATACACATGGCTCATCAAGATTTTGAGCAAAACCAAACTTCTTGATTTCCTCATCAAACCTTTTATTCCAACTTCTCGATGCTTGCTTCAATCCATAAATGGACCTTTGAAGTTTGCACACTTTGTCGGGATGTTTCGGATCGACAAAACCTTCTGGTTGTACCATATAGACTTCCTCGTCTAGAAAACCATTTAAGAAAGCGGTTTTGACATCCATTTGCCATATCTCATAGTCATAGTACGCCGCTATGGCTAAGATGATCCTAATAGCTCTAATGTCCGCAACGGGAGAAAAGGTTTCCTCATAATCAACTCCATAAAGTTGAGTATAACCTTTTGCCACAAGACGAGCTTTATAGGTGTGTACATTTCCATCCATGTCGGTCTTCTTCTTGAAGATCCATTTACACCCAATGGTTCTACCATTTGGTGGAAGATCAACCAAGCTCCACACTTGATTATCTTTCATGGATTTCATTTACACATTCGCAGCTTCAAGCCATTTTTCAGACTCCGGATCTGATAATGCAGCTTTGAAATTAGGAGGTTCATTCAAATCTCCTACTACGTGTTCTTCAGACTCAATCATAAGATTTAATCTTTCACGAGCACGTATTGTCCTTGAGGACCTACGAATTGGAATCGCTTCATTTTCAACTTGTAGTTCATCTTGAGATTCATCTCTTTGAACATTTTCCCCCCCAAGTTGAAAATTTCTAGTGCTTTGAGAAGGTGACACATCTTCTTGAGCCTCGTCAAGTTCAACAATCCTCCCACTGTCCTCTTGAGATATGAGTTTCCTTTCAAGGAATTCAGCAAATCGATGTACCTTGACAGTGTTTTCCGTAGGAAAGTAGAAGTAGTAACCCATGGTTTCCTTTGGGTATCCTACAAAGATGCTCTTAACAGATCTAGATTCAAGTTTGTCAAGCGTATCTCGTTTCACGAGTGCCTCACATCCCCAGACCTTTAAGTAAGACAATTTTGGAACACTCCCATGCCACAATTCATGCGGTGTCTTGTCAACCTTCTTGGTTGGAACCATATTGAGAATGCGAACAGCAGTCTCTAGGGCATAATCCCAAAACGAAAAAGGAAGAGTTGTGTGATTCATCATTGATCGAACCATTTCCAACAATGTTCGATTCCTCCTCTCCGAAACACCATTATGTTGAGGAGTATATGAAGGAGTAAGCTGTTGAATAAATCCACAAGCTTTGAGATAATCTTTAAACTCTTGACTTAAGTATTCACCACCGCGATCCGAACAAAGAATCTTGATGGTTCTACCGAGTTGATTCTCCACTTCACTTTTAAATTCCTTGAATTTTGCCGGAAACACAAGATACGCATTTATCAAATGATTCATCATTTGTTTGCAAGACACCGTCCCTTTGAAGTCTTTCAATGCGTTTCTTGCCAATATGTGCAAGACGACAATGCCAAAGATAAGTCGAGTCCAAATTGGGCTTGACTCGTTTGCTAACACTATACATTGAATTATCCTTTGAATCACAACCATGCATATCAATTTCATAAATACCATCACAAGCAATAGCATTAAAATAATGAACATTATTTCGAGAAACTGAAATACCAATATCATTAAAAACATTAATGAATCCGTTGTTTTTCAACAAAGAAACTGAAATGACACCTCTAGTAATAGTAGGTGCATAATGACAATTGTCTAAAACAATTATTAAACCACTAGGTAAAACCAAATGATAGTCGCCTATTTCTTCTACAGCTGCCGGTAGGCCATTTCCCACGAACAGTTGTAAAGATCCCGGCTTCAGTTTCTTTCTCCTTCTAAGCCCCTGTAATGAATTACAGATATGAGTACCACACCCAGTGTCGTAAACCCATGAATTACGCTTAGAAAATGAATATAATTCAATTGTGAAGATACCTGAAGTACTGGCCGAACCAGTTTGCTTCTTCTTCAACTCAGCAAGATACTTAGAACAATTCCGCTTCCAATGTCCCACTTCATTGCAGTGATAATAAGGTTGATCCTTAGCAGAATTTTCCTTTTTCGCCAGAGGGGTTTTCTTAGGTTTAGGAGTAGCAACTTGCTTTCCTTTGCCTTCTTTCTTGCCCTTTCCCTTCGGTTGTTTCCCTTTTTGGACCTTTCCCCCCTTGATCATAAGAACTTGGGGTGTAGCAGATTTCTTTGGAAGCTTCTTTTCATACTCATTAGCCATGGCATGAAGTTCAGCAATGGTTTTATTCATGCTATGCATATTGTAATTGCGCACAAATTCCTCAAAATCTTTAGACAAAGACTTGAGAATCATGCCAATAGCAATAGGATGAGGATAAGCATAATTCAACCTTTCCAATTGCTCAAAATACCTCTTCATTTTGAGGATATGAGGACTAACCGGTGTTCCCCACTCGTGTCGCAAGTCATGAAGTTGATCAACTAGGTCAAACAACTCCACTCCGGCTTGCTTTTCGTACAAAGACTTGAGTTCAGTAAGCATATCACATGCAAATGAATGCTCAAATTGCTTTTGAAGGTCGGCATTCATGCTTCCCAACATCAGACAAGCAACCTCATTATGTCTATCGTACGCAGCAGTATACTCCGCCAATTCTTCAGTAGTAGCATTGGCACCCGGAACAACGGGTCTCTGCTCTTCAAGGACATGATACTTCTTTTCAGCTCTTAAAACAATCCTTAGCTGACGAAACCAGTTATTGAAGTTTGGTCCAGAAAGTTTTTCCCTTTCTAGCATCGACCTAAAAGCCGATTGATGTATGTTTTGAGTTGGATTCGTTGTTGCCATCTACAAAACAGACAAAAAGTTCAATTATCGGTATTTTCGATAATAATCCTTAAGAAATGTAATTACCCTTGTTAAATTCATCTAACAATTACTTTTCACTAAGGCTAGGATCCAACTTGACATACAATCATTGTAACACCCCAAGCCGGAGCTCGAAATGTCACGGAAATCATACAGCACCCGGTGGAATTACAATAGAACAAACTAAATGCAATTAACGATTCGGTGAATCCAAAACATAGCAAAACAATAGCAAAATACAACGGGAGCAAATATCCATCAATGTTCACATAACCCATCCAAAGATGGCAACGATCCTAAGTATAATGCAAAAGGAGGGTCAATGAATCCTTGATCCATGAGGTCCAAGTCCGGGTTAGACAGCAAGCAAGCAACTAAACACCACGTCCGGGGAGCACCTGATTACCTGAAAAGTGTACTAAGCATAGTCAACACAAGGTTGGTGAGTTCGTAGTAATGGTCCATAAAGAACCATCAACAATAATCACAATAAACGAATAGAGGCTAGGCATGACTTACAGCGAGCCTCTAAGCAACACAATATCGTCCATCAACAAGATTACACAAGACAACAATGTGAAATGAGAATGCACAATGATATCTGAATCAATGCAAATGCCAAATGCATGAATAAGCCAACATGCCTATCCTATGCGTGAACGCAGTCACCAATGCAACGATACCCTTCTGTCATAACAATGAACAAGGCTGTATCTCAAAAACATCGAGATATATATGTCTATATACTCGGGGTCAGGAACTACATCCCTAACGGGTGCATACATCTATGCACCAGGATGTCGGCAATCCCCTGCCGAGGGCTCATCAACAATGTATGCAATGCTTACAATCAAATGTAAATGCATAATCATAAACCGACAATCAATAACCGTCAATCATAAACCAATAATCAACATTCGACAACATGAACCAACAATCAATAATCGTAACGGGGCACACTTGTCAACAGAGGGACAAGGCCGTATCTCACTATACATAAGTCAAATCCCCTAACAGTGGGACATATGCACGACATATGCATCAATCAAAATTAATCATTAATCACAATATAAACCAACTATACGTACATATACTTCAGAGGATTTTACTTTCTTCGAGTCCCAGATGCTTATGTATAGGGTCACCCGCAGCCTTCCCACCACATCTAAAACCCTATGAAGGCATAACCGACTTCCATGTATGTACGTCCATCCTAATATAATTGTAATACTTAACTAAAACATAACCCAAGTCAATCAAACAAAACGAACTGTCACGTCACTCCAACAATCCAGTCAAACAATCAACATATCAATAAATGCAAATAAACACACCAGGTTTACACTTTTCAGCCCGAATCTCAAGCGAGTAGGGAGATACGAAACTCACCTCGAATGGTTATGAAAGCTAAGATCGATATAAGGTTAAGTTATCGCCGTACAATGTTCGCTTCGCGTCCAATACCTAATTATTGATCACATACATTCGCATCAACACACATAAACACAGTACGCAATTATTGAATAAACGGCAAAACCCTAATTAGGGTTCCAAGGTGTTTCTCGACGTCAAATGACCTCTACGACTCTTAATCAATGTTATATATGATAAGAAGTGAATTAGATTAAGACTCGGCGCGTAAAACGGTCTAGAAGGTCAAACTAGGTCAAACAAGGAACATTTCAGGAAACAACTGCCGTAACTTACGGCCAACAGGGGCGTAGGTTACGGCGGTCAGAAATTAACTGGCGTAATGTACGGTGTCATGGGGCGTAAGCTACGCTAGGCAAAGTCTGGATGGGCGTAAGGTACGGTCAACAGGGGCGTAACCTACGGTCCTCTAGAAAATACATTTTTGGCGTAAAAGTTGGCGTAGACAGAAGCATTTTGGCGTAAGGTCCAATTTAAAGATGGGGATAAGCGTAAGCTACGGCCCAAATGGGCGTAGCCTACGCCCAAGGAAAAACAACTAGCGTAACCTACGGCCCCAAGGGGCGTAGGTTACGCCCCATACTGGGCAGCAACTACACCAGCAGCATCAAGTGCAGAAAAACGAACCCAAAACCCCCAAATTCAACCCAAACCACACCAAAACGATTTGTAACCCATTTTGAAGCATAACTAAACATCAATGACCATAAATACACATAACCCAACCCACAATTTCGACCAAAACATCAAAATCACTCGAGAATCATTCAAACCCTAACCCTAAACCTAATTTCCATTTTTACCATAAACATGTCTTGAAATCCCATAAAAACGACTAGAAACATTTGAACAAGTATAAATAGAAGTAAATGGGATGAATTTGACTTACCAAAACGTCTCCTTGAGCTAGAACCCGAATTTAGGTCAAATGGATAAAATGGTAAGAACTTGACTTTGATTCTTTGATATGAAGCAAACGAGGTTAAGATGGCTAAGATTCTTGTGTTATAATCGACCCACTACTAATTTGATGCAAGAAATGGTGAAGAGATTAAATTGGTTCTTTTGTTAGATTTTGAGAGAAGAGAGAAAGAGATAAAGAGATAGAATGAGAAGGGGAGGAAGGAAAGGATAAGGGGGGGGGGAAATGGGTCATTGGGGCTGGTGGGTCATGGACTACCCACGGGCCGACCCGTTTCTCCCACAAGCCATATAAACAATCATTTACACTACTAAACGCCAAACAACATAATAACGACTCGACTAACATACCACATAGCCATAAAATCATAAATGGGCCCAAATTACTTCATTCAATAAGTTTGTTAGTCAAATTACACAAAAGTCAACGGTCAAAATTCACGGGTGTTACAATCATTTCATCTGTTGATCAGCTAGAAATGACGGTATTCAAAAGGTAATCGAGGATCGATAATTGCATTCATGCAACTCCTAGAGTTGTGGGACTTACAACAACACTGTAAATGGGTATTAAGTGTTTTGTAAACATGTTTTGTCCCATCTTATGCCACGGGTTAAGGTCTCACCTCTTAACTCGTTTTAAGTCGCCCAATTAAGAACATGTAGATAGTCCACCGCTGGTCTCACAACGGAGTGGTAATCTACCTTGAAGAGATACAATTCGCCTATGGTCTCACATAGGAGCGAAAAGCACTGGCAAGTGTTCTAATCAAAGTGGGTGGCAATGACTTAACTTTAAATGTGTAATGCATTTGATGTGAATCAAAAGTTTATGTATGAAGACTCATGCATAATCTTCATAACATAATGTTTAATAAAATCATTTTTATAGTCTTAACAACACAAGAGAGCTCGGTAGCTCCATTTGAACGCACAAAGAAGCGCAAGAACAAGGTTTGCGACGAACACAATTAAAAACCCGCTCTTTTAGGAGGCTAACGCACTCCGACTTATACCTCTCTTAGAGTTTGTTCAAATGGGTGAGCCGGTGTATCTCAAGGTTGTAAGACTCCAATTTTATTAATGAAATCTCTATTTGGATAGTTCTTAGTCAAGTTTATATTTTTCCAAGAAAACAATTTTTGCATCACCTTTATACTTCTTTATAAACAAGCAAAAATTAATAAACTTACTAATTACCGAACTACTTAATCTTGTAACAAGTTAAGGTAGGCCACCTAAACATGGTCACTATGGTTCATGCATATGTTTAAATCCCGGCTCCCCCTTCCGAAGAAGAGGACCACATACATCAAGTTGCCTTGATTGCGTAAGCCTTTAAACAACTTAATTACCAAGTAATAACACATAAACATGCTGACTGGAAATTTACAGTAGCTTCACGACCTGTTTAACCCTATTTGTGGTCCGCTTCAGATTTGTAGCCCTATGTGTCGAGCACCTACTGTCCAAAGGAAACCTTCTAACTCGTTACAGATTAAAAGATATGAAATTTTTAGTGAACTGTCGCATAGCAGAAAAATCACACGAAAAATTCACATAGTCACACAATAAACCCTAATTATTGGACTATCATGCTTTGTAATTTATATCTCTATATAATGGTAATAATCACAAGTAATCTTGCATGAATTCCTTGTGATTATACCTTTTATTTAACAACTTTAAATAAAAACGATACACAACATGCAATTTATATCACATAAATCATGTTAATTCACTTAACTCAAAACTTGCTCGAGGGTTTCAATCCACCATTGAATTAGGTTAAATTTAATTAAACAAAACCCTAATTTATTTAATTAAAATCGGTTTTAATAAAAAAATAAGAAAAACCTCCTTTAATTATTTAACAATTAATTAAAACAAACCAACCCTTAACCCCCCTTCAAGTTTTGATCTTTGTAATTAATAGATCACATATGTGGCTCGTGATACCACTGTTAGAATTTAAGCATCTAATCACGGGTAAGCGCAACGGAAGAATCGAAACAAATATGCAATCAAATTAATTAACAAAGAAGAGAATTGAAACGTGTACCTTTGTGCAAAGCTTCCAATAATATTAATTAATAAGATTCTTATTATTATGTAGGGTTTAATGCAAAACCCCTCTACGATCGCACACTAGATACCCCTTATACCGTATGCTAGTACCCCGATCACAAACCAAACAACCCTTTGTTTTTCTCCCTAAATGTCGAACCAAACAAAGACCCAAAAACCCTTTGTTTGCTCCAATTCGGCCGAACCAAAAGAAGAGAGAAAGAGGAGAATTGTGTGTTAATTGAATGTGAAAAACCCTTGATTAAGCCCTCTATTTATAGGGAGATATCAAGGGTATTATGACTTGGTAACCAAGTCAAATAAGGATTCCAAAAGGCCTTCCAAAACCGGCCCCCCCTTTAGAATTAGAGCCCAACTCTAATTTCCTATTTTCACATTTAATCCTCCTTTTAATTAATTAAATACAATTAACCCTTTAATTTATTTAAATTAATCATTTCGTGATCAAATTAATTAATATATTACTTTAATATACTAATTAATATGTATAGAGTTACCGTGTCATTTCGTGTGACCCCGTAGGCTTAAATTATTTCCGGACATACGTTTATATTTAACATGATCACACTCCAACTGTTCCAAGTGGAAAAAAAAAAGAGGGAACGGGCTACTCCTCTTAGTCTTAATGTACCCCTATGACTAGATCGTAGTATTCGATAATACACTCACTTTCTTCATCATTCTAATTCATTTCAATTACCCTATTTTTCTCTACTTTACGCTTGATGATGAATTCCAACATTATGTCTTTTTTAAATTCTGGAAGAATCCCATTTAATGAGATTTTATCGGCTACCAACAATTTTTCTGATGAAAATCTCATTGGACAGGGTATAGTGTTAAAAAGGTTTACAAAGGGAAACTCGTACGTTCAGGAGAAGTGATCAATGTTGCCATACTGAGGTATCCGCAACAAATGATGATGAATGATCAGATGATGAATGAGATGAAAATTATTCATAATCTCAAGCATAAAAATGTTGTCTCTATGGTTGGGTTTGCGAAATTTGTAATGCACACCACTAATGTCAATGTTATAGTAACGAAACTTGAAGCAAATGGAAGTCTCGACGCACATCTAAGTAGCCCGAGTCTAATGTGGATGCAAAGATTAAATATTTGTGTTGGGATAGCTCATGTTTTGAGTTACATTCATAACGATGTGGGAGACGATCAGTGTTGTCTCATACATGGTAATGTCAAGAGCTCAACAATCTTGTTAGACGAAAATTGGGAACCAAAGTTATCTGGATTCAGATGTTGTTTGAAAATTCCACTTGCTCGTAGACACCACATTTTCCTTACTAAGGACTACAAGGCAACTCCACAGTATATGGATCCACAATATGAAAAAACCGGAGGTGTGACCCAAAAGTCGGATGTGTTCTCGTTTGGCGTTGTGTTATTTGAAGTCTTGTTTGGGCAAAAGGCGTCCATTCAAGACGTGGATAATTGGTGCTTTGCTCGATTGGCTAGGCTCCATTACGAAGAGAAAACGCTTGATCATATGATTGATCCCAATCTGCGGAAACAAATGGACTTTGAATCATTAAAGATCTTTTCAGAAGTAGCATATTGTTGTTTGAAGGAGCAACGTTCACATCGTCCAAGTATAGATCAAATTCTAAAAAAACTTGAATGGGCGTTGGAACTTCAGCGGACACATGAAAATCCTGTAAGATCAATCATCTTAGCTTCTCGATCTGTTAACTTTATGTTATACGAGTATTTATCTTTTGTAATCATAATATATTTAGTCTATTTGTTGACGTACTAACATGGTTGCATTTAATATCAAACCAGAAGTCAACGGATGAGATGAAGGATTATTCACTCAACCATTTAAAGGTATGTTTTCTTCAAGGCTTTACGGGTTTTTTATTTTCCTAAATGTGTGAATTATTTGTCAATGACGTGATATTTAGCAAACGCTATGTTAATTGGATCCGTGTTAGAGAGTTCCATCGCAAAATACATTTCCAATTTAAATATCTTGATATACAGTCACACCATAGATGGAAAGTAAATACCAGAGGAAATAGGTCTTAAAGGTAGAACTCGAACCTAAGACCTTCTAGTGTGAGGAAACAGGTCTTAAAGGTTCGTATGCTCTGACTCTGGGCTCGTAAAACGAGTCGGATCTTGAGATTAGTATGCTTGCAAAGTGAATTGGACACCCATCATAACAAAAAGATGCTTAAAGGCTATCTAAAGATGTTTAAATCTCTTTGTCCAATCTCTAAGCTCTATCAACCTCAACCTCGATTAGCCTAAATACTTGAAAGTGTACTAAAACTATCAACACAATGATTGGTAGGATCTTAGGTTTATGCCCTAAAAAAGTAGTAAGAACGAAATAACCTTTAAATACCACGAAAACTATATAAAAAACGTTAAGTGTGTCAATATAAAAGAAACTCGTTGTATAATAGAGATAGCTATAGAATTACTTAATTACCGAAGCATGTCGGGCACACACATAGTAGTACACAAATATATAATCACATGAGAAAAACTCACGAGCCGAGACAAGTACTAAGTGTACAACCTAAATGTACTAAGAACGATCTCAAAAAGGGGGCCATTTACGAAGGTATTAAGAAATGCCGTTTAATTAACTAAACACACTATTACAAAACTGCAATTTACCGACGGCCGAAATCCGTCGGAAATTTTTATTTCCGACAGAAACGTTTGTCGGAATTCTGTCGGAAATATTTCTAGGATTAAAAAAAAATCTGTCGGAAAATCAAAAATTAGCGACGGATTACCGACCGTTTTTACTGACAGATTACCGACAGAGGCATTTCCGACGGATGAAAAAGATTCTCTATTTTTTTTTTTTTTTTTTTTTTATTTTTTTTTTTTTTTTTTTTTTTTTTTTTTTTTTTTTTTTTTTTTTTTTTGAAATCTTCTTTTTTTTTTTTTTTTTTTTTTTTTTTTTTTTTTTTTTTATTTTATTTTTTTTTGCATATTTTAGGTTCATCGTATATACATATATATAAATATCCAATATACATTTATATATTGTATTTATATGTATTATCCATGTATGTATTTATTTTATAGAAAAAAATGTATAATATTTTAAATACAATAAATTCAGATTAATAATATATTCTAATACACAAATTTCATACAAAATATATCAAAACTAAAAAATATACCTAAAAATTCAATAAAATTTCATAAACAAAATTACAAAATTTACAAAAAAAATAAAAATAAGACAATTATACCCAAAATTCCAAATGCAAATCTAATTAAAAATCTTTACACCTACAGGTCTTGAATTCTTCTTTTGCTATTCATCTTTTGTTTCTCCTTTTCCATCCTTCACATGCTTTATTCTTTTAAATCTGAAAATAACAAAATATGAAACAAAATAACTACTAAATATACCGAAATTATATAAACAAAATGCAAAAATAAAATCTAAACATATTCTTGTTTCTATCTTAGCAAAATTTTCGGATCTAAGAAAAAAAATCAATTAGATACATAAAGAAAACTTTTATCTAGATCCGAAACGCAAGAAACACACATATGAACCCTAGATCTAACCGGAAAAAAAAACAATCATTTCAAAAACACATATATTTTGTTTTTCGTAAAGATTTAGGTTTAAAAACCGTTTATTTATAGATATATACATATATTACATCTAAGTTATGAACACCCAACCACACCTGATCGAGATTCGGCCAAAAGAAAGAAGAGAAGAAAGATTTTCGACCAAATCGAGTTATATATGACCCAATGATACAGAAACCGAACGAATCTTATCCTTTACACGCCCGATCTAGTGATTTTACATATATATGTTTCGGTTTCTTCTCAAATTCGTGAAAACCATCTTGGGTTTCATATGTTTCTTCTCAGATCCGTGTACATACATACACATATATTGTGTTTTTTATAAAAAACTTGGTTTAAAAATCGTTTATTTGTATAGATCTAAGATATACCTTACCAAATCTTGAAGAAATTGAAGAGAGAGAGAGAGTAGAGAGAGGGAGGCCGGTTCTAGAGAGAGAGATGAGAGAAAGTGAGAGTTGAAGAAGTGATGGAGAAAGAGTGGTAGGCTAGGGTTTTGTATGACTCATTTAACCTTAACTTATCTAACCCTAAGTGCCTTTGACTCCGTTTGACCGCCCAAATACGAGAGACCCGAGATTAATTAAAATGTTTCGTCGACACATTTGATTGTAATTTTTAATTACCTTTCAAACGACTATAAATATGACAACATTAGTTAATTAATAAATCATTTTGTCAAATTTTAAGTATTTTACCGTTTAGTTTGCATTTCTATCGAACACTAGTTACTTTTCGTTCTTGAATCATCATTGCTTTCTCATTAACCGACAACCTCTCATAATCATTAAAACGCGCTCGGATACTCAAACTCGAATCTCATTCTCATAATATAACACTTGTTACACGTTTTTAATTGCTAATTACAAGATAAACAGTAGGGCCTAATAAGCCCAATATCTTAATTGCTAATAACTCGAAAAACGATGTTTAAGGCCCAACATGCCCATTTGAGTGAAAGTCGAACACACACGGCCTAGGTTCAAATCCCGAGTTATATGCATACTTGTCCCGTTAGACCCAGACGAATGAAGGAAAATCATATTGACCCAATAGGCCCAATGATGAGACGAACACTATATAATATATTTAACTAGTCTTGATACCAGTACGATGTGCGAATTGACTATATATATTCTACAATTGATTTTGTTATAAAGAAATAAGATTTTGAGCATATTCAATCATATGCATTTGGTTGCTTCAGTAATAAATAACATGTAACTAGCTTAATACCATGTCGATACTCCTACTAATATTGAGTGTTTCTTACTAATCTAACTTTTATAAATCGATACTCCTACTAATATTGAGAAATAAACACATTGTCGCATAAGAATGATATATAAAAATGTGTCTTATTTATGTGAGTAAATTTGTAATATAAGAGAAAAGATTTCGGTTTAAGGCTCAATAGGCCCATTCGAATGAAAGACGAATACACACCGCCCAATAAGTCCAAATAGGCGAGTTATATGCATAAGTGTCCTGTTATGCCCAGACCAATGATAGAAAAACATATTGGGTCCATTATGCCCAATAATGAAACGAACACTATATAATATATTTAACTAGTCTTGATACCAGTACGATGTGCGAATTGACTATATATATTCTACAATTGATTTTGTTATAAAGAAATAAGATTTTGAGCATATTCAATCATATGCATTTGGTTGCTTCAGTAATAAATAACATGTAACTAGCTTAATACCATGTCGATACTCCTACTAATATTGAGTGTTTCTTACTAATCTAACTTTTATAAATCGATACTCCTACTAATATTGAGAAATAAAAACATATTGGGCCGAATAGGCCCAATGATGAGACAAACACTAGAAATGAAGCTAAAGAAGATTAAAAGAGACATACATACATACATACATACATACATACATACATACATACATACATACATACATACATACATACATACATACATACATACATACATACATACATACATACATACATACATACATACATACATACATACATACATACATACATACATACATACATACATACATACATACATACATACATACATACATACATACATACATACATACATACATACATACATACATACATACATACATACATACATACATACATACATACATACATACATACATACATACATACATACATACATACATACATACATACATACATACATACATACATACATACATACATACATACATACATACATACATACATACATACATACATACATACATACATACATACATACATACATACATACATACATACATACATACATACATACATACATACATACATACATACATACATACATACATACATACATACATACATACATACATACATACATACATACATACATACATACATACATACATACATACATACATACATACATACATACATACATACATACATACATACATACATACATACATACATACATACATACATACATACGTACATACATACATACATACATACATACATACATACATACATACATACATACATACATACATACATACATACATACATACATACATACATACATACATACATACATACATACATACATACATACATACATACATACATACATACATACATACATACATACATACATACATACATACATACATACATACATACATACATACATACATACATACATACATACATACATACATACATACATACATACATACATACATACATACATACATACATACATACATACATACATACATACATACATACATACATACATACATACATACATACATACATACATACATACATACATACATACATACATACATACATACATACATACATACATACATACATACATACATACATACATACATACATACATACATACATACATACATACATACATACATACATACATACATACATACATACATACATACATACATACATACATACATACATACATACATACATACATACATACATACATACATACATACATACATACATACATACATACATACATACATACATACATACATACATACATACATACATACATACATACATACATACATACATACATACATACATACATACATACATACATACATACATACATACATACATATATATATATATATATATATATATATATATATATGTATATATGTATATATATATATATATATATATATATATATACATATATAATATATATATATATATATATTTAAATGCCATTGACGATCGTTATATATATATATATATATATATATATATATATATATATATATATATATATATATATATATATATATATATATATATATATATATATATATATATATATATATATATATATATATATATATATATATATATATATATATATATATATATATATATATATATATATATATATATATATATATATATATATATATATATATATATATATATATATATATATATATATATATATATATATATATATATATATATATATATATATATATATATATATATATATATATATATATATATATATATATATATATATATATATATATATATATATATATATATATATATATATATATATATATATATATATATATATATATATATATATATATATATATATATATATATATATATATATATATATATATATATATATATATATATATATATATATATATATATATATATATATATATATATATATATATATATATATATATATATATATATATATATATATATATATATATATATATATATATATATATATATATATATATATATATATATATATATATATATATATATATATATATATATATATATATATATATATATATATATATATATATATATATATATATATATATATATATATATATATATATATATATATATATATATATATATATATATATATATATATATATATATATATATATATATATATATATATATATATATATATATATATATATATATATATATATATATATATATATATATATATATATATATATATATATATATATATATATATATATATATATATATATATATATATATATATATATATATATATATATATATATATATATATATATATATATATATATATATATATATATATATATATATATATATATATATATATATATATATATATATATATATATATATATATATATATATATATATATATATATATATATATATATATATATATATATATATATATATATATATATATATATATGAGAGAAGTGAATCTCCAGGGGATTAATGTTCAAAAAAAAAAAGAATCTCTAGGAGATTAATATTAAATGGTACCATTTAGATCTTTAAAAGTTGCCACTTGATATTTATTTAATCTAATTACCAAAGTGCCATAAAGATTTTAAACCATTGATTAGGACATTGAGCGGTCAGATTTTAAGAACTCTTAAAAGGGTTATTTTTAATGGTTTTTAAAATAACTTTTCACATAAATTTTAGAGAAATTATCACAAATCGTCCATGTGGTTTGCTCGATTCGCATTTTCATCCCTCTGTTTTTTTTATCATTAGGTGTCCCTGTACTTTTCATTTTCATTGTCAACCGTCCCTAACACTAACAACCGTTAGTTTTGCTCCGTTAAACCCCTCATGTGCAATGCACATGAGGGTATAATCGTCAAGTTCATAACCACAGGGACTATTTGTAATAATTTCTCTAAATTTTAGTTTTCAAATAATCACGACCCTATATTTCAATTATTTTATTTTTTGCTTAATATATATGGAAAATGATAATAATATCGTGGGGTAATTTCGAGGACAAAATTCTTTTAACTGGGGAATGATGTAACATCCGCGGTTTTGACCGGTCAACATAACGGGACTAGTAGTTTTGGAAACGAGTCAAACTTTGATAAAGTGAACTTTTGTAATGAAAGGTAGGCATATGAATAGTCATTAGAAACGTAATTTCGTAATAGATAATATTATGTCATCAAAGTATTTGAACGAGTCCCGAGCTAAAAGTTTTAACTAAACGAATCATTTGTCGGGAGAAACCGGGACTAGTCGCGAGAGTGCTTGAAGGGAACAAAAACCCTCCCTCCCTTCACTCTCTTCTCATTTTCTCACTCTCCTCTCTCTCTCTATCTTATCTCTTCTCTCATTTCTCTCTCAAAAATCCAAGAACTTCTTTATCTTCTTCTTTCTTTTAAAATTCAGATTTTCATAATCAACATAATTAGTAATTAACTAGAAACTTGTATAATAATAACCATCCTTGGAATTTCAAGAATTTGTGGGTTATTTCAAGTGTTCATCCTTTTCGAGCTCCAAAACCGGATTTGAATCTTCGGGACGAATTGGTATGTGATCTTTAGCTCAAAATGTTCCTTTTAATTAGTAGATAACTTCCTTGTATTGGATCTAAACGATTTGGGGTCGATTTGGGTGTAAAATGGGTGTTTTGTCTCAAAAACGAGTCTTGGATCAAAGGTTGAGAAATCGGAAGTGGGTTTGTGAATTGGTATGTTTTTATGTTGTGGTTATACTTGAATTTGGTTGTGTTAAAGTTTGAAGCTTTGATTTTTACGTTTGGAGGGTCAATTTGTGTCGAAAATGGGTTTTTTGTCTAAAAAACGAGCCTTGGATCAAAGGTTGAGAAATCGGAAGTGGGTTTGTGAATTGGTATGTTTTTATGTTGTGGTTATACTTGAATTTGGTTGTGTTAAAGTTTGAAGCTTTGATTTTTACGTTTGGAGGGTCAATTTGTGTCGAAAATGGGTTTTTTGTCTAAAAAACGAGCCTTGGATCAAAGGTTGAGAAATCGGAAGTGGGTTTGTGAATTGGTATGTTTTTATGTTGTGGTTATACTTGAATTTGGTTGTGTTAAAGTTTGAAGCTTTGATTTTTACGTTTGGAGGGTCAATTTGTGTCGAAAATGGGTTTTTTGTCTCAAAAACGAGTCTTGGATCAAAGGTTGAGAAATCGGAAGTGGGTTTGTGAATTGGTATGTTTTTATGTTGTGGTTATAGTAATTAAGGCTTAGGGTTAAAGATGAAACCCTAATTGTTGTTGGGGATGATGGCCTGAGTTTTTTATGGTGAAAAAGAGCGGCGGCAGGAGGCTGTGAGGGTGACCAGAAGTTTGGCTGGTGGTGGGAGTGAGAGAGGGAGGAAGATGATGAGTTTTTGTCTTTTATTACAAATAGTCCCTCAAAGATGTTTTATCACAAATAGTCCCTATGGTTACAAACTGGACGAAAATGCCCTCATGTGCATTGCACATGAGGGTTTAACGGATGAAAACTAACGGTTGTTAGTGGCAGGGACGACTAGCAATGAAAATGAAAAGTACAGGGACACCTAATGATAAAAAAAAAGCACAGGGATCAAAATGCGAATCGAGCAAACCACAGGGACGATTTGTGATAATTTCTCTAAATTTTAGTTTTCAAATAATCACGACCCTATATTTCAATTATTTTATTTTTTGCTTAATATATATGGAAAATGATAATAATAGCCTGGAGGGCCATAAATAACAACTTAATAAATTCTTAAAAATTATTACTGTAACATCTGCGGTTTTGACCGGTCAACATAACGAGACTAGTAGTTTTGGAAACGAGTCAAACTTTGATAAAGTGAACTTTTGTAATGAAAGGTAGGCATATGAATAGTCATTAGAAACGTAATTTCGTAATAGATAATATTATGTCATCAAAGTATTTGAACGAGTCCCGAGCTAAAAGTTTTAACTAAACGAATCATTTGTCGGGAGAAACCGGGACTAGTCGCGAGAGTGCTTGAAAGGGAACAAAAACCCTCCCTCCCTTCACTCTCTTCTCATTTTCTCACTCTCCTCTCTCTCTCTATCTTATCTCTTCTCTCATTTCTCTCTCAAAAATCCAAGAACTTCTTTATCTTCTTCTTTCTTTTAAAATTCAGATTTTCATAATCAACATAATTAGTAATTAACTAGAAACTTGTATAATAATAACCATCCTTGGAATTTCAAGAATTTGTGGGTTATTTCAAGTGTTCATCCTTTTCGAGCTCTAAAACCGGATTTGAATCTTCGGGACGAATTGGTATGTGATCTTTAGCTCAAAATGTTCCTTTTAATTAGTAGATAACTTCCTTGTATTGGATCTAAACGATTTGGGGTCGATTTGGGTGTAAAATGGGTGTTTTGTCTCAAAAACGAGTCTTGGATCAAAGGTTGAGAAATCGGAAGTGGGTTTGTGAATTGGTATGTTTTTATGTTGTGGTTATACTTGAATTTGATTGTGTTAAAGTTTGAAGCTTTGATTTTTACGTTTGGAGGGTCAATTTGTGTCGAAAATGGGTTTTTCTCCCGTATCTGGAAAAGTTGCGCCGCAACATTGGATGGGTGTGACGCAACTTTTTATTGGCCTCCGCCACTGATCAAAAGTTGCGCCGCAACTTTGGCTGGGTGTGACGCAACTTCCTCTCCTTCAGCATTGACTTTCTTTTCGTTTAACGATCGTAACTTTTAAACCGTAACTCCGTTTATAACGTATAAGCTATCCCCGAAACCGTGTGAGAGTCTACTTTTCAATGGTAATGTCTTTTAAAGATGAATTAAAACTTAAGTTGTCCAAAAATGGGTTCAAAGTGAATTGATCAAGGTCCGGTTTAGCCGTAAAGCAACAAAATGAAATGATTTCACTTTGATTGTATCAAAACCCTATAAAATGGACATAACAAAGCATTTATAGAAAGATTAGGTCAATATTCATAGGACCTTACCTTTTGAGATGCTTTAGGATTAATGTGATACGTGTATGAATAGGTTTCGGCTATCGTGGATGTTGGTTCTACTTCTAACGTCTTGGGATTGTATGGTGCGCGTCAGGTGAGTTTCGTAGCCCCTACTATATATTGTATGCTTTGGGGGTGGAAAGATACTCGCTATGTGTTTATGTGTTATGCCGTAGATTTAGCTTATGTTAATTCTACGTGCATATGTTTTTGTGTTAGAACATGTCATAGGTAGACATGTAACGTGATTGATAACGATGTGGATGTAGTTGAACGTATAAGATTGTTGTAGCCTATACTAGAATGATCTTTTGATGTGAAATATGATATTGGTGTGTGAATATGATTAGAGTTAGGTAGGTTTTTGGTATGCTTAATGGGTGTTGGTCGGGTGGAGGGTTAGCCGCTGGTACACCCTGTATACATACCCTGCCAATACCTAAAGGGCATATCAGAAACCTAAGTCGGTTTGGTGATTTAGTTGATTTGAAAGTGTACTCATTGTTAAATGTGTGCCGATTGGTTTGGAAACGTTGTGATATGGAATGAGACGTATGGACTTAGTATGATAGGTCCCCTAGCGTATCATTAAATGATGTATATGTTTATGCTTGTATGAATAACGCTTAAGTCCATGTTGGTGGCATAACGCTTAAGTCCACGTTGGTGGCATAACGCTTAAGTCCACGTTGGTGGCATAACGATTAAGTCCACGTTTGTGGCATAACGATTAAGTCCACGTTGGTGGCATAACGCTTAAGTCCACGTTGGTGGCATAATGATTAAGTCCACGTTTGTGGCATAACGATTAAGTCCACGTTTGTGGCATAACGATTAAGTCCACGTTGGTGGCATAACGCTTAAGTCCACGTTGGTGGCATAACGATTAAGTCCACGTTTGTGGCATAACGATTAAGTCCACGTTGGTGGCATAACGCTTAAGTCCAGTTGCAACATATAGTTAATGCAATTGAAGACTTCCTCCAGTTGAGATCTGACCAGATATGAAGACATTCCATTTGAAGTCGAAGACAACAAATTGAAGATAGAGAATGACTTTGGCAGCGAAGCCCAGTTGACATTCTATTCAGATAGAAACTGGAGAATATCAGTTTAAAGCACTTACAAAGCTTTACACTGATTACGAGGAAGACCTTTATGCTTTATGTGCTATTAACCGAACAATAAAAATTGTCTTTGTTTAAAGTACAAAAGTACATAAAGCAGGTTGAATAAAGTGACTTTATGTCATACTTTATACATCATTTAATTGGAAGTCGCATTGCTTACTTAAATGCTCTCAACCATATTTGTACGATAAAGTTGGAATCCCAATGACAACTTTATCTATAAATAGAGGTCTTTGCACAACCAAGAAACAACCTTGCATATTCATACATTTGCATTTCTTGGTGAACTTGTGCAATATTCTCTCAATCGCAAAAAGGACATTTTACTACTTTAAGTGTTTCGATTGTTTAGAGAATTTCCAAGTATTAGATCAATTGTATTTCATAGGTTGTTAGGATATTTACATTTTGTATTATCTTGGTTCCGCAACAACCTTGTAATTTATTTAACATTAATAAATAAATTACACTTGAAATTTACATATTGTCTCACCAATTTACTTTACAAGTATTTACTTATTGCATTGTCGTTACTTACTTACATTTGTCACCTTATAAGTAACTCTCCAGATTAACCTGGTATACTACACACTGCAACTGGTCATCTCCAGATCAGTGTGTGTATTGCAAAGTAATCTCACTATTGACATAAAGGTGTCTTCAGTGGTACCATCTATTGAGTTGGGACTTACAAGTGGTATCAGAGCAGAAGGCTAATATATTTGCCTAGATCTGCTTAGATGACTACTACTGAAGGTGAGGATGGTTCTGGCCAAGGTGAAAACCCTAATCCTAATATCACACCACCTATTCAAAAAGTAAATACTAATCCTCCTCCTCCTCCTACTCCCCCTAACCATGTCCATGTACATTATTACAATACTCCTGTTCCCAAATTCGATGAAAACAGCGAGACTTTTGGTACATGGAAGGCCAGAATGCTCTTGCATTTTGGTGGGATAGAGAGATACATGTTAAGAATCCTTAAGGATGGCCCACATGTACCCATGTCTCAAGGGGTGAGTCCTTTTCTTGATCCTACTGGATCTAGAAGAGGCTCTAGAGAAAAGCCTGAAGACCATTGGTCTGATGAGGATCGCAGACTGGTGGACTTGGACACCAGACTGAAAAACATGATCCTTGGGGCTGTTCCTGAAGACCTTATTCCAACACTTGTGTTGTTCCCCAGTGCCAAGGCAATGTGGGATGAATTGGTCCTTCAGTTTGAAGGAGGTGATGACACCATTGTCACCAGGAAAGTTGCTTTAAACAAGAAGTATGAATCCTTCTTTGCTTTGCCTAATGAGAGCCTGACTGGTACTTATACCAGATTCACCAGTGTGATTAATCAACTGAGAGGGCTGGGTGTAGAGAAGGATAAGGATATTCTTCTTGAGAAGTTTTGTGATATCCTTCCTTCCAAATGGGAAAACATGATTCTTGTCCTAAGACAAGGTAAGACCCTGCACAACCACACTCTTGCATCTCTTTATGGAGCCTTCAGATTCACTGAAGATAACAATGCACAGAGACTGGTGGTTGAGCAGGATGCTTTAAATCATGCCCAAAGTTCAAAGGTTTCTACTATAACTGAGAAACCTTGTGCTGCTTTGATATCTGCAGAGAGTGTCCAACCACACTCAATGAAGGAGATGTTAAATGGCTTATTGAACTCAGGCCTGACCACTAAAATCAGTGATGATTGTCATGAAACTGACGATGATGATCTGGTCGCCATGATTGCTAAAACCTTCAACAGGTTTAAGCATAAATCTAATAGATTTAATGGCCCTAACAATGCTTCCAGCTCCAACTCTCTGGACAAGACCAATCTTACATGCTACAAGTGTGGCAAGAAAGGTCATTTCATGAAGGAATGCAGATCTAGTCAGTTGAACAATCAAACTGGTCCCCCTGTCCCTATCAACAATCGGGCTGATGATGGGTATAAAGCTAAATACAAGAAGCTTAAAGCCCAGATTGCCCTTTTATCTTTGGAAAAAAAAGAAAAACCAGTGCATGATGGCACAAACTGAGGGAAAATGGGAATACTCTGATGACTCATCTGATGATGATGAAGAGATTAGGGACATGTATTTCATGGCTTTGGAAGACCAGCAACATGTGGTGAAAGATGATGTCATTTCTGGAAGATGGGTGGACATCATTTTAAAAAAGGTTTGTGAATATGATAACCAACTTGACCCAGAACTGAAACTGGACCTTGCTGAATCACTTAACAGTGATTTGATTTTTGTTGAAACTGTTAGAACTGACAGTGAAAGATATTTAGAAACAGTTCTGACAGAATTAAATAATTTAAAACCATAAATTTCAAATTTGCAAAGTGTTCAGTTGGCTCTCAAGGAGTCAGTTTTGAAATATGAGGCATTGGATTTTGAAAATCAAAAACTAAAATCTGATCTTGCAAAAGAACAGAAGATCGTCAAATCCTGGATAAGGGCATCTGGATTAAATTATGATGTTTTTCAAATACCATTGATGCACAGAAAAATGCTTATAAATCTGGAGATGTGCACATGGCCAGTATCATTCCAGATATCCACACTATGCCTCCAGCTCTTAGGCCAGTTACCCCATATGACTAGCCTACAGATATCAAAACTGAACCCATTGAGACCACCCCATCTGAAGTCAAACCTGGAGCTGATCAGGCTAAAGCTCTAGTTAAAAAGGCTGCTGGTGGTAAGCCTTTACCTCAAAAGTCCAAGGAGCCCAAGAATCCTAAGACTAAAACTCCATCTGAACCTAGGTCCAAGGTTCAGCAGCCTACTAAAAATGATATTTTGTCAAGACTGGAAAGTCAACTCCAACTTTTGTCCAGGCAAGTTCAGAGTTGCACTGCCAGAATTAAAAATCTGGAAGGAGCCTCGTCTCCTCCAGTTGAAAAACAAAATGTCAAAACCCCTTTAAAACAAAAACAAAAAATTGCTCAACTTGGAGCTAAAAATGAAAAGAAAAAGGGGAATAAATATCAAGTACCAATCGTTTTTACTCCTGCACCTGGAGCTAGTGAAAAAGCTCCAGATACAGCATCCAGTTCAACTCCACAACAATCAACTGAGACTTCCAGGGAGAAGTCCAGTGAACCCATCAAGAAAAGATGGGTTCACAAAAATAACTAATGATTTTTGTGGGTGTGCAGGGCGATCGTAAAAAGAACACCTGGTATCTGGACAGCGCAGTTGGCCGGACTATGACCGGATGTAAGCCCCTGCTGGAAGAGTTCACTGTCCAAGATGGACCGACAGTGACGTTTGGTAATGATCAAAATGGAAAGACTGGAGGTTATGGTGTGCTCAATAACGGACAGGTCGAATTCAAAAGAGTTGCATTTGTGAATGGTTTGAAATACAACCTGATCAGTGTAAGCCAACTTTGTGATGATGGCTACAGAGTTCTGTTCGATATTGCTCAAGGCACCATATTTAACAAGGATTGGAAAGTGGTGATGGTTGCACCAAGGAAGGGAAATGTGTACATCATGGATATGGAACCGGCTCCAAAAGAGCAGTGTTTCTATACCAAGGCTGATAAGGACACCAACTGGTTATGGCATAAAAGATTATCCCATCTTAATTTCAAAATAAAGTACTTGAAACATTTTGTAATGATACTGACATCTCTCAAAACTTCTCATCAACACATTCTCCAGAGCAAAATGGAGTTGTGGAAAGAAATAATCGCACACTGATAGAAGCGGCCAGAAGTATGCTATCTGAATCAGGTCTTCCCACCAGTTTTTGGGCTGAAGCAGTGGCAACAACTTGTCATACCCAAAACCGGTCAGTCTACATCAAGAGACACAAGAAGACCGCCTATGAAGTGCTCAGGAATCGAAAACCAAATATTGGATATTTCCATGTATTTGGCAATCTGTTAGGCATCCCACTGGAGCAGTACTTGAAAGTTAAAACTGATCAAAGGATAATTGGTATGTTGAATGAAATGCTTGATATCGAGCTGGACAAACATTATCCTGATGATGAGGCTGAATATGATGCCAAGAACATTGTTGTATCAGTGGAGAAGGCCAGAGAGATTAGGGCCAGTGGAATTCAAAGGAGAATGGAGAATGTCAAGAAAGTGGTCAGAAGAGTACTGAATCCACCCAAGTCCAAAGGAAAATTAAAACCACTGCCAAGAGATGCAGATTTGAGGACTTGGGTGCAACCAAATGAGCCCATAACTGAAGATATGCGAGTTGTAGTGCAAAAAATGAGCACTAGCCAGATCCAACTGGCTAATGAATCTGAAGCGCGTGCATACTTGACTGAAGTACTGCAACGTTGATATAAACCAGGAAAGATCATTGATGTTAGAGTGTCGATCAAGCCAGGAACTCAATACTTTACAGTTGGGGTTCAGTACTTCAATGGACCAATGTGCTCAACTAAAAATCCAGACATCCATAGGTATGGCCATTCTGAGCATGTGGAGATGCTGAATGTGTTGGAGGCTAGGCAGCAAAAGAACAAGTTGGAAAGAGGTTGGATTCATGTGCTTCAAAGTCTTATCAAGTTCAAGGAAAGTGTTGAAGAAAAACTAAACTTTGATCCTGAAGACAACCAACCCATCTCTACAGCTGCCAAGAGATGCAGATTTGAGGACTTGGGTGCAACCAAATGAGCCCATAACTGAAGATATGCGAGTTGTAGTGCAAAAAATGAGCACTAGCCAGATCCAACTGGCTAATGAATCTGAAGCGCGTGCATACTTGACTGAAGTACTGCAACGTTGATATAAACCAGGAAAGATCATTGATGTTAGAGTGTCGATCAAGCCAGGAACTCAATACTTTACAGTTGGGGTTCAGTACTTCAATGGACCAATGTGCTCAACTAAAAATCCAGACATCCATAGGTATGGCCATTCTGAGCATGTGGAGATGCTGAATGTGTTGGAGGCTAGGCAGCAAAAGAACAAGTTGGAAAGAGGTTGGATTCATGTGCTTCAAAGTCTTATCAAGTTCAAGGAAAGTGTTGAAGAAAAACTAAACTTTGATCCTGAAGACAACCAACCCATCTCTACAGCTGCCAAGAGATGCAGATTTGAGGACTTGGGTGCAACCAAATGAGCCCATAACTGAAGATATGCGAGTTGTAGTGCAAAAAATGAGCACTAGCCAGATCCAACTGGCTAATGAATCTGAAGCGCGTGCATACTTGACTGAAGTACTGCAACGTTGATATAAACCAGGCAAGATCATTGATGTTAAAGTGTCGATCAAGCCTGGAACTCAATACTTTACAGTTGGGGTTCAGTACTTCAATGGACCAATGTGCTCAACTAAAAATCCAGACATCCATAGGTATGGCCATTCTGAGCATGTGGAGATGCTGAATGTGTTGGAGGCTAGGCAGCAAAAGAACAAGTTGGAAAGAGGTTGGATTCATGTGCTTCAAAGTCTTATCAAGTTCAAGGAAAGTGTTGAAGAAAAACTAAACTTTGATCCTGAAGACAACCAACCCATCTCTACAGCTGCCAAGAGATGCAGATTTGAGGACTTGGGTGCAACCAAATGAGCCCATAACTGAAGATATGCGAGTTGTAGTGCAAAAAATGAGCACTAGCCAGATCCAACTGGCTAATGAATCTGAAGCGCGTGCATACTTGACTGAAGTACTGCAACGTTGATATAAACCAGGAAAGATCATTGATGTTAGAGTGTCGATCAAGCCAGGAACTCAATACTTTACAGTTGGGGTTCAGTACTTCAATGGACCAATGTGCTCAACTAAAAATCCAGACATCCATAGGTATGGCCATTCTGAGCATGTGGAGATGCTGAATGTGTTGGAGGCTAGGCAGCAAAAGAACAAGTTGGAAAGAGGTTGGATTCATGTGCTTCAAAGTCTTATCAAGTTCAAGGAAAGTGTTGAAGAAAAACTAAACTTTGATCCTGAAGACAACCAACCCATCTCTACAGCTGCCAAGAGAAGGAAAACTGGCGAAGGGCCATCTGCATAAGTTTTCCTTCAGCTATCATCTTGTAATTTTATTTACATTCTTGTAACTTGTATAAATTTCATTTCCTTGTATAAATGGAGTTACCAGTTTGTAACCACAAGGTAGATAACGGATTAAATCTAATAAACTCAAAAGAAAAACCCAAGGCATTTATTGATCTATAAAAATGCCTTGGAAAATTTGGATAGATTTAGTCAAACAAGTCTTTCCAGTTCATACTTGTACAGATACAAGAACTTGAAAAGACTTGGCAATATTTCAGGACAATTAGGGGGAATTTCTTAGGACCAGTTTACTGATAAACTGTCCAGTCTCCAGTTGAATCTGGATACCTGAAGAAATGGTCCAGAAATATGTGAAGTCCAGTTGCAACGTACAGTTAACGCAACTGAAGACTTCCTCCAGTTGAGATCTGACCAGATATGAAGACATTCCATTTGAAGTCGAAGACAACAAATGGAAGATAGAGAATGACAATGGCAGCGAAGCCCAGTTGACATTCTATTCAGATAGAAACTGGAGAATATCCGTTTAAAGCACTTACAAAGCTTTACACTAATTACGAGGAAGACCTTTATGCTTGATGTGATATTAACCGGACAATAGAAATTATCTTTGTTTAAAGTATAAAAGTACATAAAGCAGGTTGAATAAAGTGGCTTTATTTCATACTTTATACAACATTTAATTGGAAGTCGCATTGCTTCCTTAAATGCTCTCAACCATATTTGTACGATAAAGTTGGAATCCCAATGACAACTTTATCTATAAATAGAGGTCTTTGCACAACCAAGAAACAACTTTGCATATTCAGACATTTGCATTTCTTGGTGAACTTGTGCAATATTCTCTCAATCGCAAAAAGGAACATTTCACTACTTTAAGTGTTTCGATTGTTTAGAGAATTTCCAAGTATTAGATCAATTGTATTTTATAGGTTTTTAGGATATTTACATTTTGTATTATTTTGGTTCCGCAACAACCTTGTAATTTATTTAACATTAATAAATAAATTACACTTGAAAATTACATATTGTCTCACCAATTTACTTTACAAGTATTTACTTATTGCATTGTCGTTACTTACTTACATTTGTCACCTTATAAGTAACTCTCCATATTAACCTGGTATACTACACACTGCAACTGGTCGTCTCCAGATCAGTGTGTGTATTGCAAAGTAATCTCACTATTGACATAGAGGTGTCTTCAGTGGTACCATCTATTGAGTTGGGACCTACAATAACGCTTAAGTCCACATTGGTGGCATAACGATTAAGTCCACATTTGTGGCATAACGATTAAGTCCACGTTTGTGGCATAACGATTAAGTCCACGTTTGTGGCATAACGATTAAGTCCACGTTTGTGGCATAACGATTAAGTCCACGTTTGTGGCATAACGATTAAGTCCACGTTTGTGGCATAACGATTAAGTCCACGTTTGTGGCATAACGATTAAGTCCACGTTTGTGGCATAACGATTAAGTCCACGTTTGTGGCATAACGATTAAGTCCACGTTTGTGGCATAACGATTAAGTCCACGTTTGTGGCATAACGATTAAGTCCACGTTTGTGGCATAACGATTAAGTCCACGTTTGTGGCATAACGATTAAGTCCACGTTTATGAAAATCTTGTTACAAAAATTCAAACGAATACCTTGAAGCTTTCAGTGATTGAAATGAATGTAAAGATTTTTCAACTATATGCAACTTGTGTGTTTGTGAAGAAACTTTGAGGTAACGTATGCAAGATAGCTGACATATGCTTAGATAGTCATAAGTGAAAATTATGCAAGCGTATATTTGGGGATGCTATTAACTTGAGGAATTAACGTTGTATACTCGAATACTAAAGGTTTTTAATAGAAAGTGGTGAGTTCGTTATTTTCAAACGCTAACCGTATGTGCTCCTATGAAACGAATCTTGTTGTTGTCTTTGTTGAGACGATAAATGCCTACTTGTTTGTTTGCTTACGTGTTTGTATGTGGTTATGTTTGCGCATTATTTATTATGTAAGTCGTGCCAGAAACGTATATCGCGCATTATTTATTATGTAAGTCGTGCCAGAAACGTATATCGCGCATTATTTATTATGTAAGTCGTGCCAGAAACGTATATCGCGCATTATTTATTATGTAAGTCGTGCCAGAAACGTATATCGCGCATTATTTATTATGTAAGTCGTGCCAGAAACGTATATCGCGCATTATTTATTATGTAAGTCGTGCCAGAAACGTATATCGCGCATTATTTATTATGTAAGTCGTGCCAGAAACGTATATCGCGCATTATTTATTATGTAAGTCGTGCCAGAAACGTATATCGCGCATTATTTATTATGTAAGTCGTGCCAGAAACGTATATCGCGCATTATTTATTATGTAAGTCGTGCCAGAAACGTATATCGCGCATTATTTATTATGTAAGTCGTGCCAGAAACGTATATCGCGCATTATTTATTATGTAAGTCGTGCCAGAAACGTATATCGCGCATTATTTATTATGTAAGTCGTGCCAGAAACGTATATCGCGCATTATTTATTATGTAAGTCGTGCCAGAAACGTATATCGCGCATTATTTATTATGTAAGTCGTGCCAGAAACGTATATCGCGCATTATTTATTATGTAAGTCGTGCCAGAAACGTATATCGCGCATTATTTATTATGTAAGTCGTGCCAGAAACGTATATCGCGCATTATTTATTATGTAAGTCGTGCCAGAAACGTATATCGCGCATTATTTATTATGTAAGTCGTGCCAGAAACGTATATCGCGCATTATTTATTATGTAAGTCGTGCCAGAAACGTATATCGCGCATTATTTATTATGTAAGTCGTGCCAGAAACGTATATCGCGCATTATTTATTATGTAAGTCGTGCCAGAAACGTATATCGCGCATTATTTATTATGTAAGTCGTGCCAGAAACGTATATCGCGCATTATTTATTATGTAAGTCGTGCCAGAAACGTATATCGCGCATTATTTATTATGTAAGTCGTGCCAGAAACGTATATCGCGCATTATTTATTATGTAAGTCGTGCCAGAAACGTATATCGCGCATTATTTATTATGTAAGTCGTGCCAGAAACGTATATCGCGCATTATTTATTATGTAAGTCGTGCCAGAAACGTATATCGCGCATTATTTATTATGTAAGTCGTGCCAGAAACGTATATCGCGCATTATTTATTATGTAAGTCGTGCCAGAAACGTATATCGCGCATTATTTATTATGTAAGTCGTGCCAGAAACGTATATCGCGCATTATTTATTATGTAAGTCGTGCCAGAAACGTATATCGCGCATTATTTATTATGTAAGTCGTGCCAGAAACGTATATCGCGCATTATTTATTATGTAAGTCGTGCCAGAAACGTATATCGCGCATTATTTATTATGTAAGTCGTGCCAGAAACGTATATCGCGCATTATTTATTATGTAAGTCGTGCCAGAAACGTATATCGCGCATTATTTATTATGTAAGTCGTGCCAGAAACGTATATCGCGCATTATTTATTATGTAAGTCGTGCCAGAAACGTATATCGCGCATTATTTATTATGTAAGTCGTGCCAGAAACGTATATCGCGCATTATTTATTATGTAAGTCGTGCCAGAAACGTATATCGCGCATTATTTATTATGTAAGTCGTGCCAGAAACGTATATCGCGCATTATTTATTATGTAAGTCGTGCCAGAAACGTATATCGCGCATTATTTATTATGTAAGTCGTGCCAGAAACGTATATCGCGCATTATTTATTATGTAAGTCGTGCCAGAAACGTATATCGCGCATTATTTATTATGTAAGTCGTGCCAGAAACGTATATCGCGCATTATTTATTATGTAAGTCGTGCCAGAAACGTATATCGCGCATTATTTATTATGTAAGTCGTGCCAGAAACGTATATCGCGCATTATTTATTATGTAAGTCGTGCCAGAAACGTATATCGCGCATTATTTATTATGTAAGTCGTGCCAGAAACGTATATCGCGCATTATTTATTATGTAAGTCGTGCCAGAAACGTATATCGCGCATTATTTATTATGTAAGTCGTGCCAGAAACGTATATCGCGCATTATTTATTATGTAAGTCGTGCCAGAAACGTATATCGCGCATTATTTATTATGTAAGTCGTGCCAGAAACGTATATCGCGCATTATTTATTATGTAAGTCGTGCCAGAAACGTATATCGCGCATTATTTATTATGTAAGTCGTGCCAGAAACGTATATCGCGCATTATTTATTATGTAAGTCGTGCCAGAAACGTATATCGCGCATTATTTATTATGTAAGTCGTGCCAGAAACGTATATCGCGCATTATTTATTATGTAAGTCGTGCCAGAAACGTATATCGCGCATTATTTATTATGTAAGTCGTGCCAGAAACGTATATCGCGCATTATTTATTATGTAAGTCGTGCCAGAAACGTATATCGCGCATTATTTATTATGTAAGTCGTGCCAGAAACGTATATCGCGCATTATTTATTATGTAAGTCGTGCCAGAAACGTATATCGCGCATTATTTATTATGTAAGTCGTGCCAGAAACGTATATCGCGCATTATTTATTATGTAAATTTCGTTACATGATTACGGGAAAACTATATTGTTAAACTTGAAATTTATGCATGAGATAACGGTAATGCATGTGTAAGTGTGTTAATTGGTGAGAAATTGCATGGATTGATTGGAATACTAGTCGATAGCATGAGTATGTGTAAATTATGTTGTTGAACTAAACCGTATACATGAGATATTATAAGCGGGGACATATGTGTAAGAGCTTACTCGATGGGTAATCGTATGAATGAGTTTGGTAAACAAGTTAGTCGTTCGAGTATGCCCAAAACCTTATTGCTTTACTTGCTTATAGAAACGAATTGATAGAAAATGTTAATGCATGCATAGTTGTACCCAACGTATGAGAAATCGAATTTATGATTTGATATGTGGAACTAGTTGTTAGAACATGCAAAATTTTACTTCCTAACTTGCTTATGTGTATAAATTGTTAGGATACGGTAGAGCATGCATGATTTCCATTCAAGTCTAATTGTTGAATATGCCCAAACTTTGTTGCATAAATTAGCTAAGTGGAATAGATCATTAGGACGTGATGAGGCATGCATAAAGGTGTTGGCATTTGGGGAAATTTTATGTATAGGTTGTCATGCTAGCCTAATTGCTTAGATATACCTGGGTCTTGTTGCCAAACTTGCTTATTGCATATATAGTTAGGAATTGAAGATGCATGCATAGATGTAAATGGTTTCGTGAGCAATTGCATGTATAATTTGGAATGGCGATTAAAAATCTCTTGGCTAAGTTATTCCCCCTTGTTTATTATATGACTTAGTCAGTAATGTAGAAATTATAAGTATAGTTGTATTATGATTTTTGAGAACCTCGTTGTATTACACACCCCTAAGATTGAACCTTAGAACGATGCTAGAGTTAACTAAGGTGAGTTGATAACGATATACGAATAACGATGATGCTAACTGCGGTGCCAGTAACGAGGGCGACAACGAGTACTTAACGATTTTTATTTTGAGCCGTTATACAACTATAAAACTATACCAAATGTGAGAAGTTGAGTATTTATAGTGTGCGATTCTCAAGTTTTATCGACCTTAAACGAATCGCTAGATCGTTGTCTATCACTCAAATGAAGGTGCCGTCGGGATTGGATGTCGTGAATAAGATCCCTCCCATTGTCAGATGGATGACCAGAAATGGGAGCAAACGCTTGGCTTCAGTGAATGAGCCGCCAACCAATGGGTGAAACACGTCACGAGTGCGCTGACTGTATGTCAAATCGTCATAATAAGTGTTACCTATATATAACTAAATGAACTTAATGTTAAGCCGAGTGGGCAAGACTTTAACCGCGATATGAATGGGTCAGTAAAATGAAATACTTGAAAGTGACAATAAACCCGTGTGAAGAAATGGCATTATAGCCCGGAGTTCGATGAAAGACGACAAGAGATTCTAACAATTGGTATGAAGGATGCGTACGACGTCACCCGGTTGTAATAATATAAAATGTTATACTAAAAACTTCTTACCTAAAATGGCACCTATAATCTAGTATGTAACTGGATTAAATTTCGTTAATGCAATGGTAACACATTTTGAGACATATGTGAGGAAATTTAAATGAAAAAAACTGAGGAATTCTCGGTAGATGTATTGAGCGATTTTCAAAAATCCAATTGTTTAACAAAAGGTGACTTATGAAAAGACTTTTAGTAACTACATTCTTTCCTTAATCCTTGAGGATTTTCGTATCTATATAAGAATCGGTTTTAACATAAAAAGTATGCAAATAATAGGTTGAGGGTGATACGATATGATCGTCAAAATCCTCGTTCGAATCAAAACAATGTGATGACGTCTAAGAATGAACAAAACTTAAAAACTAGTGAATACTAACAAGAGGAAACGTAAACATTTGAGTCACACAAATTGGATTAGTAACGTAATAAAGTTTGGAAGCGAAGGGGAAATTTTTTTAACTGGGAAATTCCCCAAGGCGTCAAGTAAGATCTCGGTCCTGAAAGATTCTCTTTTAACTAGGGAATCAATCATGGCGTGCATGAGGTGAAACGGTTAGGATGTTAACGACATGTGAACGGAAACCTGGGTTGTCCTATGATACTAAACGGGGTCACGTGCTACAAATGATGATACTATGTAACATTAAGGAGATTTGAATTTTGATGGGAGTGATTATCGTGGTAATTTCGAGGACAAAATTCTTTTAACTGGGGAATGATGTAACATCCGCGGTTTTGACCGGTCAACATAACGGGACTAGTAGTTTTGGAAACGAGTCAAACTTTGATAAAGTGAACTTTTGTAATGAAAGGTAGGCATATGAATAGTCATTAGAAACGTAATTTCGTAATAGATAATATTATGTCATCAAAGTATTTGAACGAGTCCCGAGCTAAAAGTTTTAACTAAACGAATCATTTGTCGGGAGAAACCGGGACTAGTCACGAGAGTGCTTGAGGGGAACAAAACCCCTCCCTCCCTTCACTCTCTTCTCATTTTCTCACTCTCCTCTCTCTCTCTCTCTATCTTATCTCTTCTCTCCTTTCTCTCTCAAAAATCCAAGAACTTCTTTATCTTCTTCTTCTTCTTTCTTTTAAAATTCAGATTTTCATAATCAACATAATTAGTAATTGACTAGAAATTTGTATAATAATAACCATCCTTGGAATTTCAAGAATTTGTGGGTTATTTCAAGTGTTCATCATTTTCGAGCTCCAAAACCGGATTTGAATCTTCGGGACGAATTGGTATGTGATCTTTAGCTCAAAATGTTCCTTTTAATTAGTAGATAACTTCCTTGTATTGGATCTAAACGATTTGGGGTCGATTTGGGTGTAAAATAGGTGTTTTGTCTCAAAAATGAGTCTTGGATCAAAGGTTGAGGAATCGGAAGTGGTTTTGTGAATTGGTATGTTTTTTTGTTGTGGTTATACTTGAATTTGGTTGGGTTAAAGTTTGAAGCTTTGATTTTTACGTTTGGAGGGTCAATTTGTGTCGAAAATGGGTTTTTCTCCCGTATCTGGAAAAGTTGCGCCGCAACATTGGATGGGTGTGACGCAACTTTTTATTGGCCTCCGCCACTGATCAAAAGTTGCGCCGCAACTTTGGCTGGGTGTGACGCAACTTCCTCTCCTTCAGCATTGACTTTCTTTTCGTTTAGCGATCATAACTTTTAAACCGTAACTCCGTTTATAATGTATGAGCTATCCCCGAAACCTTGTGAGAGTCTACTTTTCAATGGTAATGTCTTTTAAAGATGAATTAAAACTTGAGTTGTCCAAAAATGGGTTCAAAGTGAATTGGTCAAGGTCCGGTTTAGCCGTTAAGCAACAAAATGAAATGATTTCACTTTGATTGTATCAAAACCCTATAAAATGGACATAACAAATCATTTATAGAAAGATTAGGTCAATATTCATAGGACCTTACCTTTTGAGATGCTTTAGGATTAATGTGATACGTGTATGAATAGGTTTCGGCTATCGTGGATGTTGGTTCTACTTCTAACGTCTTGTGATTGTATGGCGCGCGTCAAGTGAGTTTCGTAGCCCCTACTATATGTTGTATGCTTTGGGGGTGGAAAGATACTCGCTATGTGTTTATGTGTTATGTCATAGATTTAGCTTATGTTAATTCTACGTGCATACATTTTTGTGTTAGAACATGTCATAGGTAGACATGTAACGTGATTGATAACGATGTGGATGTAGTTGAACGTATAAGATTGTTGTAGCCTATACTAGAATGATCTTTTGATGTGAAATATGATATTGGTGTGTGAATATGATTAGAGTTAGGTAGGTTTTTGGTATGCTTAATGGGTGTTGGTCGGGTGGAGGGTTAGCCGCTGGTACACCCTGTATACATACTCTGCCAATACCTAAAGGGCATATCAAAAACCTAAGTCGGTTTGGTGATTTAGTTGATTTGAAAGTGTACTCATTGTTAAACGTGTGCCGATTGGTTTGGAAACGTTGTGATATGGAATGAGACATATGGACTTTGTACGATAGGTCCCCTAGCGTATCGTTAAATGATGTATATGTTTATGCTTGTATGAATAATGCTAAAGTCCACGTTGGTGGCGTAACGCTTAAATCCACGTTGGTGCATAACGATTAAGTCCACGTTTGTGGCATAACGATTAAGTCTACGTTGGTGGCATAACGCTTAAGTCCACGTGGCATAATGATTAAGTTCACGTTTGTGGCATAACGCTTAAGTCCACGTTGGTGGCAAAACGATTAAGTCCACGTTGGTGGCATAACGATTAAGTCCACGTTGGTGGCATAACGCTTAAGTCCACGTTGGTGGCATAACGCTTAAGTCCACGTTTGTGGCATAACGATTAAGTCCACGTTGGTGGCATAACGATTAAGTCCACGTTTGTGGCATAACGATTAAGTCCACGTTGGTGGCATAACGCTTAAGTCCACGTTGGTGGCATAACGATTAAGTCCACGTTTGTGGCATAACGATTAAGTCCACGTTGGTGGCATAACGCTTAAGTCCACGTTGGTGGCATAACGCTTAAGTCCACGTTGGTGGCATAACGCTTAAGTCCACGTTGGTGGCATAACGATTAAGTCCACGTTGGTGGCATAACGATTAAGTCCACGTTGGTGGCATAACGCTTAAGTCCACGTTGGTGGCATAACGATTAAGTCCACGTTTGTGGCATAACGATTAAGTCCACGTTGGTGGCATAACGCTTAAGTCCACGTTTGTGGCATAATGATTAATTCCACGTTTGTGGCATAACGATTAAGTCCACGTTGTGGCATAACGATTAAGTCCACGTTGTGGCATAACGATTAAGTCCACGTTGTGGCATAACGATTAAGTCCACGTTGTGGCATAACGATTAAGTCCACGTTGTGGCATAACGATTAAGTCCACGTTGTGGCATAACGATTAAGTCCATGTTGGTGGCATAACGCTGTCCACGTTGGTGGCATAACGCTTAAGTCCACGTTGGTGGCATAACGCTTAAGTCCACGTTGGTGGCATAACGATTAAGTCCACGTTGGTGGCATAACGCTTAAGTCCACGTTGGTGGCATAACGATTAAGTCCACGTTGGTGGCATAACGATTAAGTCCACGTTGGTGGCATAACGATTAAGTCCACGTTGGTGGCATAACGCTTAAGTCCACGTTGGTGGCATAACGATTAAGTCCAACGTTGGTGGCATAACGCTTAAGTCCACGTTGGTGGCATAACGCTTAAGTCCACGTTGGTGGCATAACGCTTAAGTCCACGTTGGTGGCATAACGATTAAGTCCACGTTGGTGGCATAACGCTTAAGTCCAAGTTTGTGGCATAACGCTTAAGTCCACGTTTGTGGCATAACGATTAAGTCCACGTTGGTGGCATAACGCTTAAGTCCACGTTGGTGGCATAACGCTTAGGTCCACATTTGTGGCATAACGATTAAGTCCACGTTGTGGCATAACGATTAAGTCCATGTTTTTGGCGTTGTTTCAGAGGTTGAAATTGGAACAATTAAAAATTCCGTTGACCGACATACATCTAGCCACCAATAATAGCTTACCGCATTGGTTCAGGCGGATATGGTATGGTGTATAAAGCTGAGCTGGACCACTTTGATGGCACATATTCATCATCAATTGAAGGAAATAATAAAGGAAAGTTGCGTAAAAAACGTAGCACTGTGGCTATTAAACGTATATTCAGTAGAGAAGACAAGCCAGGAGAATTAGGATTTGTGGCAGAAATTGAAATGCTTAGTAAGTGTAAGCACCGTAATGTAATATCTCTTCTAGGCTTTTGTAATGAAGGTCCTCAAAAGATTCTTGTCTATGAG
Source organism: Erigeron breviscapus (assembly GCA_034093135.1). Classification (NCBI taxonomy): domain Eukaryota; kingdom Viridiplantae; phylum Streptophyta; class Magnoliopsida; order Asterales; family Asteraceae; genus Erigeron; species Erigeron breviscapus. Next base: position 15,732,308 of record CM067174.1, read on the forward strand.
CATGCTTCTAAGGGAAGTCTTGATGATCACTTGGGCAACAAAAATATCATGACTAATCTGACTTGGGCACAACGTATACGTATATCCCTTGAGATTGCACTTGGATTGGATTACCTACATTGTAGCACAGAAGACAAAAAAAGGATAATACACCGGGATATAAAGAGTGCTAACATTCTGTTACATGATAATTGGGAGGTGAAGATTGCGGACTTTGGGCTTTCCAAATTACACTCTATGGATCATCAAGGTAGTACCCTCAATACGTTTACTATTGCTGGCACAGAAGTGTATGCGGATCCGGTATATTTGAAGACGGGAAAGTTGAAAATAGAGTCTGACATTTACTCTTTTGGGGTAGTTCTTTTTGAAATCATGTGTGGCAGGCTGGCTTATGATGCAATTTATAATCTTGAAACTGAGAAGGGGCTTCCATCTGTCGTGCGACGACGCTTCAATGGGGGAACATTAAAGCAAATGGTAGATCGGAAACTAGTGGAATATAATGATGAAAGCATTTTTACGAGAAATAGCAGACTGAATGAAGATTCTTTTCTCATTTTTTCAAAAGTGGCCTATCAATGTCTTGCAGAAACTCAATCCGAGCGTCCAAAAATGGAAGTCATAATCAAAGCACTTGAGAAAGCACTATATTTGCAGGTATTATTAATGTCTCAGTATTGACTTTCTATTTTATCAGTATTTATTTGGTATCACTTTTAGTTAGTACTTAGTAGTGTCTTATTGGTAATCTTTTTAAACAAAAATGTAGGATTTAACACTTATCTAAGGACATGCCAATCAGATGCGGTACTAGGAAAAAATTCCAAAGGGGGCAAAATAAAAAAATCCGTGAAAAATAAATATAAAGGGGGTCAAAATGTTAAAAACCTATAGGAAAATTCTAAAAATCGATGAAAAATTTAAAAATACATGACAAAATCTAAATTTTGAGGGGGACATTTGCCCCCTTTGCCCCCCATGTGGTACCGCCACTGATGCCAATTGCAGGAAGTCTTACTAACTTTTTACGTTTGCCACATCATCATATTAGTTTATCGGTGGTGATCTGTACACCATCAGTTTTAGACAATACACCACCAAATATATTTTATTGGGTTATACAATACAACACTATAAAGCACTAGGTATAGACCCGTCCGATGGACGGGCTGATTGTAGGATTTTGTATATATGATTATTTTTTATAAATCATTTTAATCTTTCATATTAATAAAACAAAATTATGAAAATGTATTCTTAATTTAAAAAAGAATTACATTAAATGTGAATATATAAACTTTATATATTTTCATTACTCGTATATTATAGATAATTAAATTTAATCTTTTTCAACATGTCAACTTTTTATTTACCTGTTGTCTCTTCGTATTCATTTTTTATTAGTAGACCATTTAATTTAATTTTAACAAAAATTAATTTATGAAAAAGAATTACTATGTCTTTTTATTTGGCATTGTATTCTAAATTCATCTATTCTCTTTCTCATACTATATAAATCATCTTTACAAGTTGTATTAATAAAAAGATGTAGGCCAATAAACTTTCAATAAAAAAATCTATAATATGATTTTAGTTTAGATATTATGGTTGAAAACTGAATCCAGTGTTTAATTTGAGAAGGTTGAACGTTATTCAATTAGAACGTGAAAATTGTCTAATCAATTATATTAAAAACCATATAAAATAATGTAATCTGAATTTGATTACGGCAATTTGACTTTTTGATTTTATTGAAAGTTTCTTTATTTAATAACATGTAAGCTGAATTTAAATCCAATCTAACACATTATTATAAAATTTATTACTAATAACATTTGAAAGTTTTGAATGAAATTGTTGTATCCTATCTGATTATTAGTAAACTGATTTTGAATTATTTAGAATATCAATATATTTTGTTGTATTGAAACTGGTTATATAAATTTGATTGTTAACGTTTCAATCTTATCAGTTTGATCGAGTATATCTTCAGTTTGATATGTACTACAGAACTATAACAACAATCAAATTATTTTGTAGCAAATGTAGTTCAATTTTGCAATATCATAAACTTAATTCAGTAAGAGTTCAAGGATTATAGTACTGAATACATAAAATGACAAATTGAAAACATGCAAACCATATCATCAATAAATATCCACAAAAACTCCGCCTCAGCCATCTCCTCATATCCATATCTTCAAACTCCTGGTTTTTCGTAATTTTCCTACAACTACTACAATCTTGACCGCCAAATTATTCTCAAACTGAATCTGTATGTAAAGTTGTTGGGACTTAACTGCTGCATCAAGCCTATGTCTGTCGACTCGAACAGTTTCTTAGCCGGGTAACATCTGTGTTTTCCATCCACCCAAAAGATCTTCACATTACCAGTTTTCATATGTGTTGTTGACATTGACATCCACTGTTTAAAATGCTAAATTCCATATTAGCAGTAGTTTAGGATAGTTGGATGAAAGTTACAAGTGAGAAACCACAACATTAAACAAAACCACACTTATAAAGAGGTGGCTGCAAGTTGGTTCGTCTCCTTTTGCTCACTCTTCTCTGAGACTTCATTTCACTTAAACGGGCACGAACAAAACTACGTCAAACCCGTGAGGTTCCAACTCGACTAAGGTTTCCAAACTTTCGTTGAAAATGTCAAGAGTGAAAATCAGGGTATGATGGTAGTATATTTAAACAGTGAAATCATGATAGGATATTTAATGGATAGATCTTATATAATAAAATCAAATTCCATTATAAAAATTGTTATAATCTTTTTTAAAATATAGATCTAGAGAGAATTTTATTTTGACTGAGGATGGAGGCTTATGAATGAATGAATCTAATTGCAAAGAAGGTTTATATAGGAGAAAAAGAAAAAATAGAAGAGGACGATGACAGTTGTAAAAAAAAAAAAAAAAAAAAAAAAAAAAAAAAAAAAAAAAAAAAAAAAAAAAAAAAAAAAAAAAAAAAAAAAAAAAACGGATGAAAAAAAAAAGTAAGCTATATCTATACTATTAAAGCAAAACTACTTTTAAAGTTGTTTTGAAAATGACAAATTTTTAAAGTTGTTTTGAAAATGTAAATTTATCATCAGGCGTAGTTATTGTAAGATTGTAAATCTTGATTAAATCTAAAAATTTCAAAATTCAAATTTTGTATCATTATTTGATATCTTTTTTAGAATATAGATCTAGAGAGAATTTTATTTTGACTGAGGATGGAGGCTTATGAATGAATGAATCTAATTGCAAAGAAGGTTTATATAGGAGAAAAAGAAAAAATAGAAGAGGACGATGACAGTTGTAAAAAAAAAAAAAAAAAAAAAAAAAAAAAAAAAAAAAAAAAAAAAAAAAAAAAAAAAAAAAAAAAAAAAAAAAAAAAAAAAAAAAAAAAAAAAAAAAAAAAAAAAAAAAAAAAAAAAAAAAAAAAAAAAAAAAAAAAAAAAAAAAAAAAAAAAAAAAAAAAAAAAAAAAAAAAAAAAAAAAAAAAAAAAAAAAAAAAAAAAAAAAAAAAAAAAAAAAAAAAAAAAAAAAAAAAAAAAAAAAAAAAAAAAAAAAAAAAAAAAAAAAAAAAAAAAAAAAAAAAAAAAAAAAAAAAAAAAAAAAAAAAAAAAAAAAAAAAAAAAAAAAAAAAAAAAAAAAAAAAAAAAAAAAAAAAAAAAAAAAAAAAAAAAAAAAAAAAAAAAAAAAAAAAAAAAAAAAAAAAAAAAAAAAAAAAAAAAAAAAAAAAAAAAAAAAAAAAAAAAAAAAAAAAAAAAAAAAAAAAAAAAAAAAAAAAAAAAAAAAAAAAAAAAAAAAAAAAAAAAAAAAAAAAAAAAAAAAAAAAAAAAAAAAAAAAAAAAAAAAAAAAAAAAAAAAAAAAAAAAAAAAAAAAAAAAAAAAAAAAAAAAAAAAAAAAAAAAAAAAAAAAAAAAAAAAAAAAAAAAAAAAAAAAAAAAAAAAAAAAAAAAAAAAAAAAAAAAAAAAACGGATGAAAAAAAAAAGTAAGCTATATCTATACTATTAAAGCAAAGCTACTTTTAAAGTTGTTTTGAAAATGACAAATTTTTAAAGTTGTTTTGAAAATGTAAATTTATCATCAGGCGTAGTTATTATAAGATTGTAAATCTTGATTAAATCTAAAAATTTCAAAATTCAAATTTTGTATCATTATTTGATATCTTTTTTAGATCTGGATGATACATTTCAATTTAAGAATCGTTAATACTTTATAAATTTAAATTCAAATGAATATACAATTTCAATAAGAATCTAGTGTAATATATAAAGTTACAATAAAAATAATTCGAAATATCTTTAAATAATTTAGTAATAGACCTATCCGATGGACGGGCTGAATTTAGTATTTTATATATATCGTTACCTAAACAATTAAACTTTATATTTTACCTGATTGTACATTTTATGTTATGTGTTTTTTTAATAATTTAATAATCTTATGTTCTTTTAATTATTTTTAATATATAATCTGTATCTTCCATTTAAAATTATAGTTTATTTTCAAAACAGAAAACAACTAAATTGACCTATATTAATTAGTCTTTTTAGTTTTGTTTATGTTTTGTCTATATCAATTTTTAACATTATCTTTCTCGATTAAGTATATAGTTACCCTAATACCCTTAGCATATGCATCAACAACCTAGGTGTATATTAAAATACGTTATAAATCATTAGGTTATGCTCATCACCTCTAAATAGAAAAACATAACAAACAAATCTCAATATTAAGACTTCGCCCTAAGATTTACAAAAATGTCAGTTAATATTACACATTCAAGATTGACAAGGAAACCAAATACATGGAGTACATTATAACAGAAAGCTTAAATTTGAAAACGTACCATAGAGCTTGGTCAATCTTTGATGATGAATCGTCACCATAGCTTACAACAAACAACAAAACCATCAACTTTGATAGCTATAAACTAAGAGATCAAAGAAAGCAAACAATATCAACCACATTCACAATCCATACACTCTTATATTGCCAAAAGTACAAAAAAGAACAACGTTTAACTACTAAAAAAAAGTAAAATCAGTTTGTATCTGAAGCTGACTCAGCTTGGATACGAATCAGCTTGGTCATTCGGAATAGTTGATAATCTTGAAACTTTTATAATGAAATCATAAACGATTTGTATATAATGAAATCGGCTTCTATATTTGTTGGAAATGATGGTTGGTGATGCTTAAACATATCTGAGTTCAGATTCATTGTGTGAATCAGAACAAAGTACAGAAATTGATGCATCTCTGTTCTCCACTGAGGTTATAAACAGCCTTAAATTATCCGGTTTACCAAATCACAAATTGGTCTTAAAGGTTGGAGCTCCAGTCATGTTATTAAGGAATCTTAATCAACAAAATGGCTTGTGTAATGGAACACGTTTAGAAGTTGTTAAATTGGGAAAACATGTTATAGAAGCCAAAATTATTACAGGAACAAAAATTGGTCACCAAACTCTTATTTCAAGACTCAAGATTACTCCCTCCAATAAAAGGATTCCTGTTAAGATATGCCGGAAACAATTCCTAATTTCTGTTTGTTTTGCAATGACAATTAACAAAAGCCAAGGCCAGTCAGTTGATCATAATGACAACTATCAAAGAATATCAATTCAAGATCAAAATTTAATAGTAATCGTAGATATATTTATTAGATTAGGACTGATTTACACACACCATATACACATGGTGTTAACAAAAGTTACAAAATTAGGCATCCAGCCACCATCAAGTATATTTAATCGATACTACCGATTTACACCACCATATACACATGGTGTTAACAAAAGTTACAAAATTAGGCATCCAGCCACCATCAAGTATATTTAATCGATACTACAAAATACAACCACCAGGCATACAAGTATACTATACAAGTTTACTGATCAAAAAAATATATATAATCTTCAGAGACCAAGTACTTTCCATATCAATCAACTTCAACAAACACTGAATACAACCTTTCCAACATGAATGCTTTTACTTTCCTTAAATGCAACGATCACTGAATCTCCAATCTTCAAACCTGTTACCTTCCGAAAGAACTCCCAATCACCCTTAAAAACAACATGTGCAAAAGAACAATGCTTTCCCAGTCGCTCCTTTATCTTCAACCTTGCATAAAACTTGAGGTGACCATACAGGAAAACAGCTTCGGAGAATTTATACAATTGTTGTTGACGAACAAAGTACGTTGGCAGTTTCTATTATTTAGGTTGGATTATAAAATTAACAAATGAACTAATAAATGGTTGTTATAAAATTAAATGAATGACAAAAATACATACTTTATAAGCTGTTAAACTTACAAGTTCCACATTAGATTGAGAATCCTTTTTGAATTTTATCAAGATGTTAGATGTGCAAAAGTTTGTGTAATTTGTTTTCGTCAATCCACATTTTTTTTTTTTGGGTAAAGGGGAATTTAAACCCCGGTAAGCTTTTATAAATCACCCAAAAGGATTATTACAAGACGTTTAGGTACAAGTGAATTGACAGAGTGTCAACCAATTTAAAAGAAAATGCCCTCATGGGCCCCCTCATAGTAAATAAAGGAGACCCATGATGCAGGAAATGGACCAGCTAGGTGACTGGACAGGCTTAGATCACCCAACTATACCAAAAAACACATGAATCTATCCAATGAATCTATGACTAGCAATCTAAATAACAAGAGTGTAAAAAAAAACTAGTCTATATATCCCTCTTCATGAACTGGGCAGTCTCTCCTGTATCTGACTCAAACTCCTCTATATCTGCTGGATCTATATTGGGGGCAGATGGTGTGCGGACATCATCAGTATTTAACCCATAAAGAGCATCATATGGGTTACCTGTGGTGGCACCTGGTGCTGCAGATGAAGGAATATCCTGATGAGATATAGCACAAGTATCTGAATGTGTATCTGGTGTTTCCCTGACTGGTAGGGATGACTCTGTAGATGCTGAATTGTCTGGAGCAGTCATCGGTGCCTTGCTTTTTGAGTGGTTCATCAATTATAACTTCATCACTTGATACTTCTTTGCACCCATTTTTTTTAACCGACTGCCAACCTAAGAGACAGGAACAATAAGGTATGCCATTAGTTTAAAACTAAAAATAGACAAAAAATAATAGGTTTCTGAAATGGTGTTAATGCAAGACAAAAATAGATATATTTCCAAAAGCAATTGAAACATACCCACTCCAATGTATCCATCATTAAATACATCAAGTTTATATTTTTGATCGCCTAAAGCTGTTAACATGAAAGTGTATCCTTTCTCTACTCCATTCAACATGATTAGGTTGGTCCATTCAGAACCTCCAAAACCTACAGCCCGCCAGTTGTCATTTTCTTCATAATGTCGGTCACACTTATAAAGAACATCACATTTCTCATCCTGATGTGGTCCAATTATTAAACACTTTAAAACTGGTGTAACACCCCAAGCCGAGGCTCGGAATATCACGGAAATCACATAGCACCAGGTGGAATTACAATAGAACAAACTAAATGCAATTAGAGGATTCAGTGAATCCATACAATAAGGGGAACAAGTCTCAAAATACAACGGGAGCGAGTAAACATCAAGATTACAAACGACAACAAAAGAAGGCTATCAATCCTAAATACAATGCAACATAAGGCAAATGGATCTTGATCCATATCAGTCCAGTCCGGGTTCAACAGTAAGCAAACAATCTAAACTCCACGTCCTGAATAACCTGGTTACCTGAAAAGTGTACTAAGCATAGTCAACACAAGGTTGGTGAGTTCGTAGCAATGGTTCGTAAAGAACCAACATCAATAATCGACATATAAGAATAGAGGCTAGACATGACTTACAGTGAGCCTCTACATAACACAACATCGCCCAACAACAAGATTACACAAGACAAGTAAATGTGTAAATAAGGAAATGCATAAATGATATGTGTATCAATGCAAGTGCCGGAATGCATGAATAAGCAAACATGCCTATCCTATGCGTGACCTTCAGTCACCTATGCAACGATACCCTTCTGCCATCGCAATGGACAAGGCTGTATCTCAAAATCATCGAGATATATATGTCTATATACTCGGGGTCAGGACTACATCCAAAAGGGTGCATACATCTATGCACCAGGATGTCGGCAATCCCCTGCCGAGGGTCATCAACAATGTATGCAATGCTTACAATCGAATGTAAATGCATAAATCGTAAACCAACAATCGATATACGATGAATATGAATCAATAATCAATATTCGCCAAACCTGAGTCATCCATCAATAATCGTCAATCATAAACCGATAATCACCACTCATCGACAACAGCCATTAATACTTTGTCAAAACATAACCCAAGTCAATCAACATATGATGAACCATAAACTAACAATCGATAATCGTCAATCTTAACCCAATAATCAACATTCGACAACCATAAGCCATTAACCACAATTCAAACCAACTATACGTACATATACTTCAGAGGATTCTACTTCCTTCGAGTCTCAGATGCTTATATATAGGGTCACCCGCAGCCTTCCCACCACATCTAAAACCCAATGAAGGCATAACCGACTTTCATGTATGTACGTCTATCCTAATATTACTAGATACTTAACAAATACAACTAAGTCATTCAAACATGATAATCGTCTCAACAATTCAATACTCGAACCAATTTAACCAATCTCACGAAAGGAACCATCACACCAATCCAACAACTAAAACAATCAATCAATCAATCAATCATCAATCAATCAATAAATGCAAGTAAACACACCAGGTTTACACTTTTCAGCCCGGATCTCAAGTGAGTAGGGAGATACGAAACTCACCTTGATCGACAAAGAAGCTTAAGTCGAGTTAATAAAAGATTAATAGCGAGTAGTAGGATCCGCACGGCCACAACCTATAAATATACATCATAATAACATAATGTCAACTATACAATCTTAAACCAGTAGGTTTAGCACATTTAAGTCGAGTCACAAACTCCTAAACGCCTCTACAACTTTAACGAGCAAGAACAAGACACTTTGACTCGACATTTTTAGAAATGGAAGAAAGTTCATATAAAACGAGTGTCATAACATGAAACTAGACTCTCTTACGATTCTAACGATAGTCATATG
>CM067174.1:15742438-15795430 GCA_034093135.1 Erigeron breviscapus
TTTCAGACCGAAGTCTGACAAAGATAATATATGACTGTACAGACCGAAGTCTGACAAGATAATATATGACGGTACAGACCGAAGTCTAACCTAAATAATATGACAAGACGGTTCAGACCGAAGTCTAACCTAAATAATATGACAAGACGGTTCAGACCGAAGTCTACCTAAATAATATGACAAGACGGTTCAGACCGAAGTCTAACCTAAATAATATGACAAGACGGTTCAGACCGAAGTCTAACCTAAATAATATGACAAGACGGTTCAGACCGAAGTCTAACCTAAATAATATGACAAGACGGTTCAGACCGAAGTCTGACCTAAATAATATGACAAGACGGTTCAGACCGAAGTCTAACCTAAATAATATGACAAGACGGTTCAGACCGAAGTCTAACCTAAATAATATGACAAGACGGTTCAGACCGAAGTCTAACCTAAAGATAATATATGACTGTACAGACCGAAGTCTGAAAAAGATAATATATGACTGTACAGACCGAAGTCTAACCCAAATAATATGACAAGACGGTTCAGACCGAAGTCTAACCTAAATAATATGACAAGACGGTTCAGACCGAAGTCTAACCTAAATAATATGACAAGACGGTTCAGACCGAAGTCTGACAAAGATAATATATGACTGTACAGACCGAAGTCTGACAAAGATAATATATGACTGTACAGACCGAAGTCTGACAAGGATAATATATGACTGTACAGACCGAAGTCTGACAAAGATAATATATGACTGTACAGACCGAAGTCTGACACAAATAATATGACATGTACAGACCGAAGTCTGCCAAAGATAATATATGACTGTACAGACCGAAGTCTAACCTAAATCATATGACAAGACGGTTCAGACCGAAGTCTAACCTAAATAATATGACACGACGGTTCAGACCGAAGTCTAACCTAAATAATATGACAAGACGGTTCAGACCGAAGTCTAACCTAAATAATATGACAAGACGGTTCAGACCGAAGTCTGACAAAGATAATATATGACTGTACAGACCGAAGTCTGACAAGATAATATATGACTGTACAGACCGAAGTCTGACAAAGATAATATATGACTGTACAGACCGAAGTCTGACAAAGATAATATATGACTGTACAGACCGAAGTCTGACAAGATAATATATGACTGTACAGACCGAAGTCTGACAAAGATAATATATGACTGTACAGACCGAAGTCTAACCTAAATCATATGACAAGACGGTTCAGACCGAAGTCTAACCTAAATAATATGACAAGACGGTTCAGACCGAAGTCTAACCTAAATAATATGACAAGACGGTTCAGACCGAAGTCTAACCTAAATAATACAACAAGAGGGGGATCATTTTAATTTGTCAAAACACAAGAAACAGTTTAGTCAGCCGACAACATGGCAAGTCAAGACATATAGATCAATTTTCATAAGACATGTATACACATTATTAGACAGCCGTCTCATGGCAAATATAAGACAAATGATTTCATTTACCATATCTCATGGCGTAGACAAAGACAATTCATTTACAAAGTATTTGTGTATACAGTACATGCTTTCAGGCCCAAAGTAAAGGAAAAAGGGCGCCATAAACTCACCTTAGCAGTCTATGAGCTAAAGTATGAGCAGTCCGAGAATATGAGCAGTCTAGTCTCCACGTCTATCCAAAACCTAGGATAAGAGTACCAATGGTGAGGATCAAAATCTCACGACGACAAGTATCCTACGTACCACTACTTAGCTATCAATCCTAGAATGCCGTTACCGAGAATGTGATTCGACGTTTAATATTATTTGACTCAAGTTCGTCTTTTATTACTAAATTTGAATATAAAGTCAAAGTTCCAGTCAGTTACCACTGCGCCGCAGTGAGCCAGAACTATGCTCACTGCGCCGCAGTGGGCTAAGTGAACAAAAGGGCCGAGAAAAGACACTGCGCCGCAGTGCCCATCGCCAAGCTCACTGCGTCGCAGTGAGCTAAAAATGCACAACCAGCCCTAGCCACTGCGCCGCAGTGGGGCTAAGCCCAGGCCACTGCGCCGCAGTGGCCTCATTCTGCAGCCAGCACCAGCAGGTGCAAACCTGCAGAGAAGCCCAAAATCGTTTTCGACACAATTACTTTCATTAAAACAAGTTTCAACAAGTGCAATAGACCTGGAAACATACCATTTCGCCAACCATTTCGTCATTTCAATCATTTTGATATCAAAACCAAATTCTAAGCCAAAACCTAATTTAATTTCCATAAACCCTAATTTACATAACAATTTAAAGCCTCTAATTCCGTTTACAAAACTAAAACTAACCTTTAAATGAATTTAAATCGAATCAAAAGTTGGAGAAAAATGGTTACTTACCAAAAATTTGGGTTTCTTGGGGTAAAGATGAAGATGGTGATGATAATGATGCTCAAAACCCTAAATTATTATGAAAAGATGATTAATTTGCTTTGATTCCCCTTTGATTTCTCCTTGCCAGAAAAGATTTAGAATGTAAATGAAATGTGTGTGTGTGTTCTGGGTGTGTGTCGACAGAACAAGAAAGAAAGAAAAGGAGGGAAAGGTTGGTTGTTCATTTGTTGTTAAATTAACAGCCACAACAAATATTTTGGCCCATGTGGCCCCTTTTTGGGATATTTCCAATACCCTTAATTTGGTAAAATGCTTACGATTAAATACCGTTTAACCAAAAGTTTAAAATGTAAAATAAAGGTATCTTCCCTCGTCTCATTTTTAGTCAAAACGAGCAAATAAAGTTTCGTCAAAGGGAACTTTATAATATTAAGTCTAAACAGACTAATTATCTTGTACAAGACATAACCTTTAAATATTAATTTAAAGTTATTTTAAAGACTCGGCATTCGTCTAGATAGCTAATAGTCTACGTCATCAAGATACGTCTAATTTTGACTAAGTCAAAAGTCCAAAAGTCTAATAAGTTCCACGTCAAATGACTGTCTAATTGAGATTAGGACTAACCCGATGTTAATTAATTACGAGTTGTCACATGGTTGATATGAGTTGTTTGATGTTGATACACCACAATGGTGTCGGGTTTGTCTTGGTATCGTTTGAGGTGTCATTAGTGGGATAACATCTTATGGGTTTGGTTTGTCGGCAATCAATGGTACGGGTTGATTAGACTATTAGTTCACTTTTCGTACATATCTTATACTTTTTCTTTGTTTCATTTTCAATTCTTACCCTCACTACCATATTCCATTATACATAATCCATATACTTTGACTTTTCTTTTCTTCATTAACCTATATTCCCATTCCTTCATTGTAAATGTCCCTTATACATACCTTAGCTTAACTATACAACCTACCTTAATGCCTATTTTGATGATGTGCTTGGTGCTTACGCCACGTCGGTGGAGCTATGATCCCGGTTCAAGCCTATGGTAAATAGCATACATCACGACCGAGCTATGAGTGATTCTACAATATATTCAACCCCAAAGTAAGTTTGTTGGAGTAGAATGAGTTTGATAGGTTCATTTGTTTCACTTGTGCTTGGTTGTGTTATCGTGGCTTGCGGATTGTTCAGGTATTGTCAAACATTTCGGGTTTTCATTTAAGATTAAAACTGCTTCACCCAACCTTTTTGTCATTTGACATGCTTGGTGTGGCTTCTTTTTGATACTCGTCATTGTTTATTTAGCTCCATTGTCAAGGAATACTTTATGCTTTAAATGTTGGATTTGCTTGAGGACAAGCAATGCTCAAGTGTGGGGGATTTGATGTGTCATATTCTATACCATTTCCCACGTGAATTTAGGACCATTTATTCGTCGTTATTACAGTTTTATTTCCAACTTTCGATGCTTTGAGGTATGTTTAGTGTTTTCAGGTTGGAAAATGATTATGCGGATGAATTGGTTGATTTTGATGATTTATGGAAGACTCGGGAGAAAGATTCGGTTGAAACCAAGTGAAAGATGAAGAAAACGGATTCTGGAAGGCATAACGGCCGTCACATGTGACGGGCGTTATATAGTGAATTTTGGTTCTTACTGTTACTGCCTCATAACGGGCGTAAATGGTACATGTAACGGCCGTCACTAGTGTGACGGGCGTTAGGCACCTAGGTCAACATGTAACGGGCGTTCAAAGTGTGACGGCCGTTATGAATCAAAATTGGCAAGTTACTGTGACGGGTCCCTAACACCCGTATGATTTTCAAAGGAAACGTAACGGGCGTAACAAATGTGACGGCCGTTACGGGTTACGATGGTTGGTAACGGGCGTTACTATTGGTGACGGGCGTTACGCGACCAATTCATATAAATAGCTGGCAAGGTTTCTGAACGGGCAGTGACTTTTGGGGAGAAATATCCTAAGGGTTTTTGATCGAAATAACTTTCTAGGAGCTGCACTTCCAAGGAATTCTTCAAGGGTCAATTCAAGATTTGATCGTCTTTCGATCCATTGAAGATTCAAGTGCACCCATCTAGATCGTATCTACTTATTTGTCTTGCAATTTCGTTTCTTCAAACAATTGGTACTTTATGTTCTTTCTTGATTCTTATTGTAATTTTAATATAATCATGTGTGGCTAATTCTTCTATTGTCCACCTTGATGAAACTAGACGAATGATGTGATTGCTTTATATTTTAATTCAAAGAGTTGATTTCAATTACCGTTGTGTCGTGATCTTGGTGATTTAATTCCTTAATTTGTATTGATTTGATATTGGTGGCATGTGTGTTCGTCGTTAGTGGTACTAGTCGAGTGCATATGTGATTTTCTAACGGTCGCTTGTCTATGAGCGATTATCACTAGTTCATGGTATGATAGTGAATGTCAAATTAATAAAAGGAGTCATTTTGTCAACGTGTCTAGAAACGGTTGGTGGTACCACGTTTTAATTCACATAGGCGCAATTGGTAATTTGGTAAACAAACAAGCTAAGTGTTGGTAAGATTGTCTAGGCGTTGGTGGTACCGGCTTGGGTAATTTAACTAGCAATTAGGTGTTTGGGTGACTTGTGAGCGGTTGGTGGTACCACGCGAGCATTTCATTCTCTCACGTTTATCGTGTCAACTCTTAACGAATTTGGTCTTAACTGAAAGCAATCATGTCTGAAGTCTAGCGGAGTCAAGGTGGATGATATTTACCATTATTGTTTGAGACTTACCTTTACTTTATACGCATTTGTCTTTTAAAGTTATTGTCAGAGTGAGAAGCAAAGTAACACCCTTTTTCCAAACCCCTTTACTAAACAATTAATTCAAACCAATCCCCGCGAACGAACCTGGACTTACCTCTTAACTATATTGCATACGATCGGGTCCACTGCCCGTTAGTGTGTAGTAGTGAGTTTTTAGGTATTTCTAGTTTATAAATTTTAAACTCGATTTAGCACATCATCCACCAATGGTGCTTTTCCTGTCTAACATGCAACCAGCATAGTCAGAGTCAGAATATGCAACCAAGTCAAAACTGGAGTCTTTGGGATACCAGAGACCCAGTGTGGGGGTACCTTTTAGGTATTTGAAGATTCGCTTGACAGCGAGAAGATGAGACTCCCTGGGAGAGGCTTGATATCTTGCACATAAGCAAGTAGCAAACATGATGTCAGGACGACTCGTTGTGAGATACATCAGCGAGCCAATCATTCCCCTATAGAGAGTGGGATTCACATGCTTACCATTCAGGATCAGCATGGAGATTATTAGGAGGAGACATAGGAGTGGCTTTAGTGGTCACATTGGACAAGTCAAATTTTGCCAGCATGTCTCGAATGTACTTCTCCTGATTAATGAAAATCCCATTTGGGAGTTGGCGAATTTGTAGACCAAGAAAGAAGGTCAACTCACCCATCATGCTCATCTCAAAATGAGAAGACATCAGTGAGCTGAACTTAGAACAAAGTTTCTTGCTGGAGGACCCAAAGATGATGTCATCCACATATATCTGGACATAAAGAACATCAGCACCCTTTCTATAGATAAACAGGGTGCTGTCAATGGATCCTCGCTGAAACTTGTTAGAGAGAAGAAATTCAGAAAGAGTGTCATACCAAGCTCTAGGAGCTTGTTTAAGACCATATAGAGCCTTATAAAGACGATAGACATGGTGTGGCTTGGCTGGATCCTCAAAACCAGGTGGCTGCTTAACATAAACTTCCTCATCGAGTTTTCCATTTAGGAAGGCACTCTTAACATCCATTTGATATACTGTGAAGTTTCTGTAAGCAGCATGTGCCAAGAATAAGCGAATTGCTTCTAATCGGGCCACTGGTGCAAAGGTTTCATCGTAATCAACACCTTCTTCTTGAAGGTATCCTTGTGCAACCAGCCTAGCCTTATTACGAGTAACAACACCATCTTCGTCCATTTTGTTCCTATAAACCCATTTTGTGCCAATGGGTTCTTTGTCAGCAGGTAGAGGGACAAGAAACCAGACATGCTGTCATTTGAACTGGGTAAGTTCTTCTTGCATAGCCTCTACCCAAGAAGGATCAGCCATTGCTTCTCCTATATTCTTAGGGGTGATCATCGACAAGAAATTCACATAGAGACATGTGTTTCTAGTCGCTGATCGAGTAACAACCCTTGTGAAGGATCACCAATCACTTGGTGAGCTGGATGACTAGAAGTCCATTTAAGTGCAGGAACACTTGATGAACCTAGTCGAGTGTCAGCGGAAGACTGAGAGATGGGTCCAGCAGAGAGATTATTGTAAGGAGAGAAGTCAATGGTTAGAATGGGTTCAGATAGATCAGTAGAGCCATTCGACTGATTTGAGTTATCATTGATGTTGGAGTCATCAGCTGACTCCATATCTTCAGCATTAGCTGATGCATCATGAAACTCTTCCTCAGTAGAGTCATCATCATGCACGTCATCAGCCAGTGATCTAGGTTTGGTTGATGCTGCATGGATTGATCTTAAGATAGGCTCAACTGGCTCAATCGAGTAGATATGAGCAGCAACTTGCTCTGGTTCAGCATCTGCTAAACTATCCTGTTTGTCATGCTGATTATTATCAGGCAGCGAGCAAGATGCATCAACAAATGAGTCAGCTTCCTCAGTAAGAGGATCAGTGAGCTCATTGAAAATGACTTCTGATGAAGTGGTTTGGATGTCCTTAAGGGCTGATGAGCTTTCATCAAAGGTTACATGGATTGATTCATCCACCTTCTGAAGGCGAGTATTGAATACTCTGAATGCCTTGCTGATGGAAGAGTAGCCAAGAAAGTAGCCATCATCAGCTTTAGGATCAAATTTTCCTAGGTGATCCTTGTTATTTAAGATAAAGACAGGACATCCAAAGACATGGAAGTATTTAATTTGAGGTTTCTTTCCTTTCAAAACCTCATAAGCTGTCTTGTCATGTCTTTTGATGATAAGACATCTGTTTTGAGTATGACAGGCAGGACTGACAGCTTCTACCCAGAACTTACTAGGCAAGGAGGACTCGCTGAGCATAGTACGTGCTGCCTCAATTAGAGTTCTGTTTCTCCTTTCAGCAACACCATTTTGCTCAGGAGTTCTGGTGGAAGAGAAGTTTTGTGAGATCCCTTGATCAGCACAAAAGGATTCAAGAGTGTGGTTTCTGAACTCAGTACCATGATCGCTTCTGAGTTCTTTAACCCTTATGCTGTTGAGATTCTCCATTTTCTTGATGAAGTTGATAATCTCTTCAGCAGCGTCACTCTTAGAACGAAGAAAAATAGTCCAAGTAAATCGTGAATATTCATCCACAATTACTAAAGTGTATCTGCTACCCTTTAGACTTTGGACATTGACAGGACCAAAAAGGTCCATGTGAAGAAGATGAAAGCAGCCAGAGACAGAATTGGCCTGCTTAGTTTTGAAAGTGGCTCTGTGGCTTTTACCTTTTTCACAAGCACCACAGAGTCTATCCTTTTCAAACGAGAGATGAGGAAGGCCACGAACAAGGTTCTTTTTGGCCAGTGAGTTGATGGTTTTGAAATTCACATGCGACATACGCTTGTGCCATAACCAATTGAGTTCAGCAGCTGACTTAGCAAAGAAACAAGTCTCAATATCAGTTTTGATAGGAGTGAAGTCCACCAGATATACATCTCGTTTTCTTGGAGCGACCAAGACGACTTCCTTGTTTACATTTACAACAGTGCCTTGATGTTTATCAAGAATCACTTTGTAGTCAGCATCACAAAGTTGGCTTATGCTGATAAGATTATGTTTCAAACCATTTACATAAGCGACTTTGGTGAACTTGATGAGACCATTAGAGAGAAGACCATATCCTTCTGTTTGTCCAGTGGAGTTATCACCAAACACTACAGTAGGGCCAGCAGCCTCTACGTAGTTATCCAGCAGGGTCTTAGTGCCAGTCATGTGTTTTGAACAGCCACTGTCCAAGTACCACACACCTTTTCCCAGCGAGCCCTGCATGGATATAACAGAAGGATTTAGACTGGTTCACTGTTAAACTCGCTGACAGCCATGTCGGCGGGATTAAAGATTTGAGTTTCAGAGGATTCCTCTCTACTGATAGTGTCATCAGTAGAGAGAGGAAGAGGAGCACCAGGGTCAGTAATCTCATCTCTTGGAGAGTTATCAACAAGTTGATGAGCAGGGAGCAAGTCACGATCAACCACATAGGTGAAGTATTGATCAGCAGAGGTGACAGTGTTTCCAGTATCTAGAACAATCAAGTTGCTGACTTGATTGTTGTTCCCATACTCGACCAGAATGCTACCATGACCATTAGTAATGATCTCTTGAGACCGAGGAAAGGAGATTCGCTGAGCAGCAATGTAGTCAGCAATGTTTTCCTCAGAGAGAATAGTTGTATCTCCTACACTATTTTCAAGATCAGCGGAAGAAGAACTTTCGCTGACCATAGTGGAGGAGGAAGCAACCGCTGAGGAAGGAGGATTGGGTTGAATGACAACCTCAGGAGCATCTGACCTCTGCTGCCACATATGTAGCATTTTTTAACAGAGGTGCTGCCTTTTTGATTTTGAAGGAAGAATTCCTTCAGTTGAGAGGAGAGATCATTAACTTGCTGAGCTAGCTCGTTAATTTTAGGGTCAGAGGAGGAAGATGCCCTTTTCTTTTGCTTTGACTTTTGCTTATGCTTAAGTGTAAGCTGAGGCATCTTAGGATCAGGACCCAAAATGGATTTTCCTTTTGGATCCTCAGACTGAGAGGTAGAGGGATTTTGTGTCCCTTTACTACACTCCAAGCTTGTGTAACAGCAGGGTGAGAAGAAGAAGAAGGACCCTGCTGAAGAGACTGATGCACTCTTTTAGGAGTGATCGGTCTGGGTTGCTGATTAGGTGTAACTGACCTCATTTGCCTATGAGGCAGGTACTGCCTATTTGGGGTAGTAGATCTCACTTGCTGATGAGGCAAGTGTCCTCTTTGAGGAGTGATAGGTCTTACTTGCTGATGGGGCAAGTATCCTCTCTGAGGAGTGATAGACCTATTTTGTGCATGAGGCATTCTTTCCTTTTGAGGAGTTTTATGCCTCAAAATAGGAGTAGGCATCGATTGGGGTGCCTGCTGGTGGACCTGTCTATCAGCAGGTCGGACCTGAGAAGGTCCTACTTGCTGATATCTGGCGTCACCGAACCTGACACGTCTTTTCATAAGACGATCATGCTGAGCAGATTTACTGTCAGCATGTGCAGGTGCTTTATGAGAGGTTGAGGAAGAAGGGGTTTGAGAAGCAACTTGTTGTGGTTGCTGACTGACTGAGCTAGCACGCTGAGGCGTGCTGTAGTCATAAGGTACAACAACTATGCTTCTCTTAAAAGGTTCAGCAGCTTGTAGAGTAAGTTGCTGAGGAGCGACTGGTTTAAAACCATCGCTGCCAATATCTCCCTCAAAGGATTCCCAGAAGAGTATTGAACTCTTCCTTCATTAGGCATCATGCCAATGATGGGAAGATGAGGATAAGATTGCTAGTACTAGCTGAGGTGCTAGCACCATTTTCCTCGGCAGGGGTAGATGGGTCGCTGGTGGTGGTAGAAGTAGAACCAGCTTCCATTTCATTATGGTAATCGTTACGACCCTAACGAAATACCCTTTTCTCATTTCTTCAGGAGAAATGACAGCAGAAGGAGGAATGGAGATTTCAGGTTTCACGTCGTCATTGAACAAGTCAGAGAGAGTGGCAGCGATTTCAAAGTTACCACCAATTACTGCCTGAACTTGGGCAGGGACTTGTTCATTTAGACATTGATGATGAAACCTGGATGATTTTGACCAGGAGGTCACAATCTTTTTAAGATTGGCAACTTCAAGCTTGAGTTTTTCATTCTCAAGCTGAACTTTTTGTGCCAGCAACTCATGAGATTGGAGTTCGACATGAACATTCCTCAGCTCATTGAGTTTTTCAGTTTTGTCACTTAACTCTAATGAGACAGAGTCAAGTTTAGATTGGATATCAGCTCGTATAGATTCAACGAACTGAATATCACATAGAAGAGATTCGAAGATTTTAGGTTTATCTTCGTCAGAGGCAGAAGAGTGAGCACGTACCTTTTTAATGGTGACATTTACCCACTGACTGGAAGAGACTTGGTCTTTAGTCAGTGCATCACCATCAGCGAGTGCCATAAGACACATGGCATCAACGTACTCTTCACTGTCTGAATCATCTGATTCAGCCCAGTCATGTTCTTCAGCAACCAGCCCTTTTGCTGGTGTTTTTGCCTCCTCCATCTCAGCAACCTTTGCTTTAAGCTGATAGTATTTGTTCCTGTACTCATCAGCAGGTTTAGATGGGTTAGTTTTAGGAGCAGCAGGAGTTGGAAGAGCAACTCTGCACTCCTTTTGGTAGTGTCCCTTTCTACCACATCTCCAGCACTCCTCTTGAGATTTATCAGTAGGAGGCTTATATGGAGCAACCGACTTACGGTTGTTCCATTTACGTGAGTACCTCTTGCCAGCGACCAGGGCAAAGTCCATAAAGTCGCTGAACATCTCTTGTTTCTCATCGGCATCGAGATCATTAACAAGAGATTGAATAGGAGGTGGGAGATGGGAGAAGCTGGCACCATTATTAAGATTAATGGGCTCAGCAGAGACAAGGGCAAGGGGGTCAAGAACAGAATAAGCAGAAGAAGAGGTAGAAGTGGAGGGACCAGCACTATGTTGTGCGTCAGTAGCAGCTCTTAGAGTTTGAGCAAGAGCTCTCTCTTCAAACTGAAGCATGCCAAAGAGAGACTCAAGATCAAGACCATTGAGTCGCTCAGTGGTCCTAAGGATTTGTCTCAATCCTTGCCACTTGATAGGTAGACTATCAATAAATTTGTGGTACACCTCAAAGTTGTCATGGGTGATACCAACATTGGTCATGTCATTTAACAACCCTTTGAATCGGGTGTAAGTGCCATTGAGACCTTCAGAAGGGAGAGAAAAGAATTTTTCATAGGCTCTTTTAAGATCAATCTTTTTAGTGGCGATTGTAGCAGCAGAGCCCTCATACATGCTGCATAATCTATCCCAGACTTCTTTAGAAGTGGGATATTTGATGATGAGCTTCATGATGCCAGTAGGAAGAGTGGAGACAATCATGTTTTTGAGCCTGGAATCAAGATTTACCAGTCTACGCTCATCATCGGTCCATTGTACCTCTGGCTTGACAATGTCAATCACAATCTCAGGAGCATCAGCAGTTGCTCCTGGTGTTCTTTGTACCAGAGTAGGTACGTATGGACCTTTGGTCATAATAGTTATGAGGTAGGGTTCTACACCAACTATGTGCAAGAGCATTCTTTCCTTCCAAGATCCAAAGTCATCAGGCTCGAATCTTGGAGGAACAGACACGTAACCAAAATCACGTGTGTTCACAAGAGTTGGTACAGTAGTCATGTTCTTGTATTTTAAGAAAGAAATAAGAATTTAGAAAGAAATAAGTATGCAAACGGATCTTTGTTTCAATAATTTAGAAACGTGTCTCTGATACCACTTGACAGTCCAGGATTTGCACACTTATAATATAATTAGTCTAGACAAGAATGTAAGAACAGAAAGTAAAGAACATGAACAAGAATAAGTTCAAATGCAAATATCTAAGCAAGTCTAATCATATGTATCATTGATTAAACGATGAATACATGGTCGATATTACAACTTGTCTTACAAGAATACAAATGAACTAAATAATTGCTAAGTCTAGACACACTATAAACTTAAGCAATTACAAGAGAGAAATAAAGTGACACACACTTTGTGGTGACAAAACACAAAGTATAAATGATGCGGCTGTGTTGCTTTATATAGGGGAGGAATTAGGGCAACACAGCCTTACAATGATCGTGATAGAATGGTGGTTGTCGACTTCTCATAGGCTCGTTGTACTTGGATCCAGGAGCCTTTGTCTTCTTTACCAAACCGGGTATGAAAGAGAAAACCCTTGTTTTGGTCCCAACTGTACCTTTGCCATATAAGGTAATATTCAGTTGGAAGACCACCATGTGACTTCTTGTTTTCTTGTGGTTTGAAAACTTCTCGCCTTGACACACAACTTGGAAAGTAAACCACCCGCTGACGAGAGTCATTGACTCGCTGATGACTTGCTGACGACTCACGTCAGCGACCAAGTCTGGTCAGCGAATCCTTGACTCAACAGAAATATTTTGCAAGTCGCCAGGTGGGGGTGGTGTTTTAGGCGATGAGATAGGCGACTAAGGGGTGGGTTCGCCCCACTCCCTTTAGTCTTATTTCAAACGTATTGAATAATGAGACTCATATTAAATATCATTATTAAAATCATATTTTGTAAGTTAATTAATCATTCTTATATAGTTGTATATTTTTTTCTTCTCAATTGAATAATGAGACTCATATTAAATATCATTGTTAAAATCATATTTTGTAAGTTAATTAATCATTCTTATATAGTTGTATATTTTTTTCTTCTCAATTGAATAATGAGACTCATATTAAATATCATTGTTAAAATCATATTTTGTAAGTTAATTAATCATTCTTATATAGTTGTATATTTTTTTCTTCTCAATTGAATAATGAGACTCATATTAAATATCATTGTTAAAATCATATTTTGTAAGTTAATTAATCATTCTTATATAGTTGTATATTTTTTTCTTCTCAATTGAATAATGAGACTCATATTAAATATCATTGTTAAAATCATATTTTGTAAGTTAATTAATCATTCTTATATAGTTGTATATTTTTTTCTTCTCAATTGAATAATGAGACTCATATTAAATATCATTGTTAAAATCATATTTTGTAAGTTAATTAATCATTCTTATATAGTTGTATATTTTTTTATTTTTATTTTTTTGAAATGAGTTTTTGTTAAAAAATATATATAAAAAAAATAAAAATAATAAAAATAAAAAAAAGGTAAAATAAATTAAAATCAATCTTCTTTATTTTTCTCCTTAAATTATCTCTTTCAGGATCTCTCTCTCTCTCTCTCTCTCTCTCTCTCTCTCTATATATATATATCATTATTATATTATTGTATATATATATTCAATATATATATCTACCAATAAACTAAAACAGGATTGAGATATTTTTAAAATGACACGTGAGCGTAATCCTTGATCGACATGTGTCCTTTTAATTTATTTATTTTATTAAATTAGCTTTTTTAATTGTATATAGATTTAATTTTCTTATTAGACTTAGAATTAAACTCTAACTCTTGGCTTATTAATACAAAGACATTATAACCTTATTTGATTGATCGTTTTCTCATTAATAAATTGTCTCTTTTTCTTTCTCAATTCTTCAACTCCTATTACTTATATTACTTATAATAATAAGTTATTAACATGAAGACTTCAAAAATTTGAGTTTACGAACCTGATGGTTGTTTTTGTTTTAGTGTTTAAATTTATAAAAAGTTGTACAAGTAATTATCTCAAAAACACACACACCTTAACGGACAGGGGACCCGATCAGATGTAGTATAGTTTAGTGATAAGAACAGGATCGTTCGCAGGGACGCGTTGCTTTACCTAATCTAGTAATACGTGTAATTCTAGCGGTTGTGGGGTTGTCACGATTTCCTATTAAACTAATTAAATACTGAAAAGTAAATAGAAGCCGCAACCGCTTATTCAGCGAGAGGCTTGGTCTGAAAATAGTTTGAAAAAGCAAATAACAATAATTAAATTAAAATACTTGTTTGGCATCCCCGATCTCATGGTACGACCAAATATCATTCTACCTACTTGCTAGATTGTTGGAAACTTAATCACGGCTCAGATTCTCGTTAGATTCACTTTGCCTAAGTAACTAGTGCTGTCCCTAGACTCACACTACTCTATAAACAAATTCTCGTTAGATTCATTGTTTAAGCATTAATGACCTAAAGTTTGTGTTACTATTTCATCTTTAAGTTACCCGGCTCTTAAGCCATGGCCAGATAGTAATTCTCTCTGGTGACCACAGTGCTTGTTTCCAAGTCACTGGATCGCGTCTGACATTGTTAAACATCATGTTCTATTCATCCTAATTACTACGGTTCTGGATCCCTCGGTTACAAGTGAATCACCTTTTACATCTAGTTATAGACCGACTAGTGTTTTCCATCCTTATGTATTAATCCTAGTGTATGATTATAGACCGATCATCAGAATTAAATCAATACATGCAGATATAGAACCGATAATAATATGAAGAACTAGTAAAACATGGATCTACGATAAACAGTAAAACACACTCCAACAGATCTAACAAATAAAATAAAATAGATAAACGTCTACATGATCACATCGATCCAAACAAGTATTCAGCCTACTAGCCTGACATTATTAAAGGAATAACAAAGTCTGAAAAGA
This sequence comes from Erigeron breviscapus, assembly GCA_034093135.1. Taxonomy (NCBI): domain Eukaryota; kingdom Viridiplantae; phylum Streptophyta; class Magnoliopsida; order Asterales; family Asteraceae; genus Erigeron; species Erigeron breviscapus. Next base: position 15,757,227 of record CM067174.1, read on the forward strand.
TGAAAGACATTGTTTACCAACTGAAAGTAAATTAAAAGAGTAGATCTAGGTTGAGGATGAAGATCGGAAGGCGTTAGAAGCTCCAAAACCTCCTTGGAATCTGCAAAGTCGACCTAGGGTTGAATATGGGCGGCTAGGGCTGCTGAATCGGCTCTCTCTTAGGGTTTTGAGGGCTGCTTCGACTTAAATAGGTGAAAAGGTCGGTTGCTGATCTGGGCCGCCCAGCGGCGCTGGGCTTGGGCCAGCGGCGCTGGCAGCTCCTGCTGCTGCTCGTATTGCTTCGTTCGGCTCCCGAATCACCTCCTTGTGTCTTGTAACTTCATAGGCCTTCATCTTGAGTCACTTGATGCCATTTACCCTCACTCGCATCTTCCGTGAACCTGCATAAACATAGAATCCATTAAGTATCGATAGTTCCAGAATATTAACTCATTTAAGACAAAGAAATGATGCCTTTTGATAGGGGTTTTTATCACAAAATGGACGGTCATCAGAACCGAAATCACAAGGCTATTTGCCGTCATCCACTATGCTTACAAGTTCCAATTTTGTGAGTCTAAAAACTTAAGGTAAATCTAAAACTCTAACTAAACATATATTATATTTATCATTACTGTTTATTATAAATTAGCTTCGATCATCGGTTTACTTTAACCACAATTTATTTCATACTCACAAATCATGTATGAGGCATATTCGAATTTCTTTATGATACAATCTATATAGCTACCGTACATCGTACGGGTATTAGAACTAATATATATATAATATAATATATATAAATGATATGAATAAATGAGTTAGTTTGGGTTTATCAATTTTTGTTTACCAACTTGGTTGGATCAAGTGTTTGGAGTCCTTGCCTCTGAACACAGAGCTAGCCCAGGGGTTCTATCCTCATGCCCAATAAGGTTGGAGATCATTTTTTACCTTTGATGTTTGAGATCATTTTTTACTTTTGGTGGAACCTGAAAGCAACATTGGGAGTTACTCAGTTATTTTTTTTCGTTCATAATGTATTTCTATGTATCACATTTCTTTTAATAACTAAAATGAAAAAAGCCATAATCCGTTGATTATTGTACTCAAATTTTTGTATTTATATACTACAACGAGTTTTTCACCCGGGCGTTACCCCGAAAAACTTAACGATACGTAAAATTTGTAACACGTATAAGACGGTTGATACATATAAACGATAAGCCTATATTACAAAAACATATCATAGATGTAAAAAAGTACAACATGAAAAAAATGGTGCAAAAGTCTATTTAAAAGGTATAAATCAACTGTTAAAATAATTACACTACCATCTATTACATCAATCAACTTTACATTAATAACCTACATCACTCGCGATCACTGCCATCACCACACCACCAGTATTATCACTATTGTCGTCACATCGTGCAAACATAGATCTAGCATTACCCAAAAGTTTGGTTGTAAAAGTTAAAAAAACACCTAAAATTATAGGGGTAGAAAGTAAAAAAAGTGGGTGACCAAAGTTATTATAGAGTTTGACCACCACCACCACCACCACCACCACCACCACCACCACCACCACCACCACCACCACCACCACCACCACCACCACCACCACCACCACCACCACCACCACCACCACCACCACCACCACCACCACCACCACCACCACCACCACCACCACCACCACCACCACCACCACCACCACCACCACCACCACCACCACCACCACCACCACCACCACCACCACCACCACCACCACCACCACCACCACCACCACCACCACCACCACCACCACCACCACCACCACCACCACCACCACCACCACCACCACCACCACCACCACCACCACCACCACCACCACCACCACCACCACCACCACCACCACCACCACCACCACCACCACCACCACCACCACCACCACCACCACCACCACCACCACCACCACCACCACCACCACCACCACCACCACCACCACCACCACCACCACCACCACCACCACCACCACCACCACCACCACCACCACCACCACCACCACCACCACCACCACCACCACCACCACCACCACCACCACCACCACCACCACCACCACCACCACCACCACCACCACCACCACCACCACCACCACCACCACCACCACCACCACCACCACCACCACCACCACCACCACCACCACCACCACCACCACCACCACCACCACCACCACCACCACCACCACCACCACCACCACCACCACCACCACCACCACCACCACCACCACCACCACCACCACCACCACCACCACCACCACCACCACCACCACCACCACCACCACCACCACCACCACCACCACCACCACCACCACCACCACCACCACCACCACCACCACCACCACCACCACCACCACCACCACCACCACCACCACCACCACCACCACCACCACCACCACCACCACCACCACCACCACCACCACCACCACCACCACCACCACCACCACCACCACCACCACCACCACCACCACCACCACCACCACCACCACCACCACCACCACCACCACCACCACCACCACCACCACCACCACCACCACCACCACCACCACCACCACCACCACCACCACCACCACCACCACCACCACCACCACCACCACCACCACCACCACCACCACCACCACCACCACCACCACCACCACCACCACCACCACCACCACCACCACCACCACCACCACCACCACCACCACCACCACCACCACCACCACCACCACCACCACCACCACCACCACCACCACCACCACCACCACCACCACCACCACCACCACCACCACCACCACCACCACCACCACCACCACCACCACCACCACCACCACCACCACCACCACCACCACCACCACCACCACCACCACCACCACCACCACCACCACCACCACCACCACCACCACCACCACCACCACCACCACCACCACCACCACCACCACCACCACCACCACCACCACCACCACCACCACCACCACCACCACCACCACCACCACCACCACCACCACCACCACCACCACCACCACCACCACCACCACCACCACCACCACCACCACCACCACCACCACCACCACCACCACCACCACCACCACCACCACCACCACCACCACCACCACCACCACCACCACCACCACCACCACCACCACCACCACCACCACCACCACCACCACCACCACCACCACCACCACCACCACCACCTCCACCTGACCACCACCAAATCCACCCCCGGAACCACCACCAAGTCCACCTCCGGCACCACCACCACCACCAAATCCTCCCCCCCCACCACCTCCTCCTCCACCGGTGACCACTCACTCCTTTGACCGACCACCACCACCACCACCACCACCATCAACACATACAGAGACACAAGAAAGGGATGATGATATTTTAGATATTTTTATGTAGTTAATGTTTTTTTTATAAAAAGTAAGATAAGCAAACAATTGTTATCCATGATTTGTAGTTCTTTTCTATTATTTTTGTTATTTCATATGATAAGAAGTTGTATCCTTGGTTTTTGTTGTTTGAAATTTTTTTAAAGAACTTTGCCCACAAAGTGTTTGATGAAATGTCTAAACCAAAGTGTACGTATAAATCAAATTTGATTTTGTATAACTTTTTGAAAATGTACGTATACAATCAAATTTGATTTTGTATAACTTTTTGAAAATGTACGTATACAATCAAATTTGATTTTGTATAACTTTTTGAAAATGTACGTATACAATCAAATTTGATTGTGTATAGGTTTGTTGATATAAACCCCATTTGTTTATGTAAATGTATGAATAAATCAAATTTGATTTTGTATAACTTTTTGAAAATGTACGTATACAATCAAATTTGATTGTGTATAGGTTTGTTGATATAAACTACATTTGTTTGTGTAAATGTATGAATAAATCAAATTTGATTTTGTATATCTTTTTGAAACTGTACGTATACAATCAAATTTGATTGTGTATAAATTTTTGAAAATGTACGTATACAATCAAATTTGATTTTGTATTTCTTTTTGAAACTGTACGTATACAATCAAATTTGATTGTGTATAGGTTTGTTGATATAAACTACATTTGTTTGTGTAAATGTATGAATAAATCAAATTTGATTTTGTATAACTTTTTGAAAATGTACGTATAAATCAAATTTGATTTTGTATAATCTTTTTGAAAATGTACGTATACAATCAAATTTGATTTTGTATAACTTTTTGAAAATGTACGTATACAATCAAATTTGATTTTGTATAACTTTTTGAAAATGTACGTATAAATCAAATTTGATTTTGTATAACTTTTTGAAAATGTACGTATAAATCAAATTTGATTTTGTATAATTTTTGAAAATGTACGTATAAATCAAATTTGATTTTGTATAATCTTTTTGAAAATGTACGTATACAATCAAATTTGATTTTGTATAATTTTTGAAAATGTACGAATAAATCAAATTTGATTTTGTATTTCTTTTTGAAACTGTACGTATACAATCAAATTTGATTGTGTATAGGTTTGTTGATATAAACTACATTTGTTTGTGTAAATGTATGAATTAAATCAAATTTGATTGTGTATAGGTTTGTTGATATAAACCCCATTTGTTTATGTAAATGTATGAATAAATCAAATTTGATTTTGTATAACTTTTTGAAAATGTATATATACAATCAAATTTGATTGTGTATAACTTTTTGAAAATGTACGTATAAATCAAATTTGATTTTGTATAACTTTTTGAAAATGTATGAATAAAATCAAATTTGATTTTGTATTTCTTTTTGAAACTGTACGTATACAATCAAATTTGATTGTGTATAGGTTTGTTGATATAAACTACATTTGTTTGTGTAAATGTATGAATTAAATCAAACTTGATTTTGTATAGCTTTGTTGATATAAACTACATTTGTTTGTGTAAATGTATGAATAAATCAAATTTGATTGTGTATAGGTTTGTTGATATAAAACCTCATTTGTTTGTGTAAATGTATGAATAAATCAAATTTGATTTTGTATACTTTTTGAAAATGTACGTATACAATCAAATTTGATTGTGTATAATTTTTGAAAATGTACGTATACAATCAAATTTGATTTTGTATAACTTTTTGAAAATGTACGTATAAATCAAATTTGATTTTGTATAACTTTTTGAAAATGTACGTATACAATCAAATTTGATTTTGTATAATTTTTGAAAATGTACGTATACAATCAAATTTGATTTTGTATAATCTTTTTGAAAATGTACGTATACAATCAAATTTGATTTTGTATAACTTTTTGAAAATGTATATATACAATCAAATTTGATTTTGTATAAGTTTTTGAAAATGTACTATACAATCAAATTTGATTTTGTATAACTTTTTGAAAATGTATATATACAATCAAATTTGATTGTGTATAGGTTTGTTGATTAAACTCATTTGTTTGTGTAAATGTATGAATAAAATCAAATTTGATTTTGTATATCTTTTTGAAAATGTACGTATACAATCAAATTTGATTTTGTATTTCTTTTTGAAACTGTACGTATACAATCAAATTTGATTGTGTATAGGTTTGTTGATATAAACTACATTTGTTTGTGTAAATGTATGAATAAAATCAAATTTGATTTTGTATTTCTTTTTGAAACTGTACGTATACAATCAAATTTGATTGTGTATAATCTTTTTGAAAATGTACGTATACAATCAAATTTGATTTTGTATAATTTTTGAAAATGTACGTATAAATCAAATTTGATTTTGTATTTCTTTTTGAAACTGTACGTATACAATCAAATTTGATTGTGTATAGGTTTGTTGATATAAACTACATTTGTTTGTGTAAATGTATGAATAAAATCAAATTTGATTTTGTATAACTTTTTGAAACTGTACGTATACAATCAAATTTGATTGTGTATAGGTTTGTTGATATAAACTCATTTGTTTGTGTAAATGTATGAATAAAATCAAATTTGATTTTGTATACTTTTTGAAACTGTACGTATACAATCAAATTTGATTGTGTATAGGTTTGTTGATATAAACTACATTTGTTTGTGTAAATGTATGAATAAAATCAAATTTGATTTTGTATAACTTTTTGAAACTGTACGTATACAATCAAATTTGATTGTGTATAGGTTTGTTGATATAAACTACATTTGTTTGTGTAAATGTATGAATAAAATCAAATTTGATTTTGTATAACTTTTTGAAACTGTACGTATACAATCAAATTTGATTGTGTATAGGTTTGTTGATATAAACTACATTTGTTTGTGTAAATGTATGAATTAAATCAAACTTGATTTTGTATAGCTTCTTGAAACTGTACGTATACAATCAAATTTGATTGTGTATAGGTTTGTTGATATAAACCCCATTTGTTTATGTAAATGTATGAATAAATCAAATTTGATTTTGTATAACTTTTTGAAAATGTATATATACAATCAAATTTGATTGTGTATAGGTTTGTTGATATAAACTCATTTGTTTGTGTAAATGTATGAATAAAATCAAATTTGATTTTGTATATCTTTTTGAAACTGTACGTATACAATCAAATTTGATTGTGTATAGGTTTGTTGATATAAACTACATTTGTTTGTGTAAATGTATGAATAAAATCAAATTTGATTTTGTATAACTTTTTGAAACTGTACGTATACAATCAAATTTGATTGTGTATAGGTTTGTTGATATAAACTACATTTGTTTGTGTAAATGTATGAATAAAATCAAATTTGATTTTGTATAACTTTTTGAAACTGTACGTATACAATCAAATTTGATTGTGTAAGTTTGTGAAATATATGAAGACCCTGTTGTCATGATTCCCCCTCCGAATCAAATTTGATTTTGCATGTCCCTCCCCGACGATAACAAGCTTTAGGGTTTAGGGTTTGAAGGTCGAGGGTTAGCCCGGCTTCAAACCCTAAACCCTAGAGCGGTGGCCGAAGGCCCCGTTGTCATGATTCCCCCTCCGAATCAAATTTGATTTTGTATAGCTTTTTGGAAATGTACTATAAATCAAATTTGATTTTGTATTTCTTTTTGAAACTGTACGTATACAATCAAATTTGATTGTGTATAGGTTTGTTGATATAAACTACATTTGTTTGTGTAAATGTATGAATAAAATCAAATTTGATTTTGTATAGCTTTTTGAAACTGTACGTATACAATCAAATTTGATTGTGTATGTTCCCGACGATAACAAGCTCTAGGGTTTCGGCTAACCCTCGCCTTCAAACCCTAAACCCTAGAGCGGTGGCCGAAGGCCCCGTTGTCATGATTCCCCCTCCGAATCAAATTTGATTTTGTATAACTTTTTGAAACTATATATAAATCAAATTTGATTTTGCATGTCCTCCCCGACGATAACAAGCTCTAGGGTTTCGGCTAACCCTTGCCCTTCAAACCCTAAACCCTAGTGCGGTGGCCGAAGGCCCCGTTGTCATGATTCCCCCTCCGAATCAAATTTGATTTTGCATACTTTTTGAAATGTACGTATAAATCAAATTTGATTTTGTATAATTTTTGAAAATGTACGTATACAATCAAATTTGATTTTGTATAACTTTTTGAAAATGTACGTATAAATCAAATTTGATTTTGTATAACTTTTTGAAAATGTGTATAGAATCAAATTTGATTTTATGTCCCTCCCCGACGATAACAAGCTCTAGGGTTTAGGGTTTGAAGGTCAAGGGTTAGCCTCGGCTTCAAACCCTAAACCCTAGAGCGGTGGCCGAAGGCCCCGTTGTCATGATTCCCCCTCCGAATCAAATTTGATTTTGCACGTCCCTCCCCCCGAAAGGGTGCCCTTTTTAGGGTTTTAGAATGTATCCTGACGATAACAAGCTCTAGGGTTTAGGGTTTGAAGGTCGAGGGTTAGCGCGCTTCAAACCCTAAACCCTAGAGCGGTGGCCGAAGGCCCCGTTGTCATGATTCCCCCTCCGAATCAAATTTGATTTTGCACGTCCCTCCCCCCGAAAGGGTGCCCTTTTTAGGGTTTTAGAATGCATCCCTCCCCCATGAAAGAGTGCCCTTTATAGGGTTTTAGAATGCGTTCTTCCCCGACGATAACAAGCTCTAGGGTTTCGGCTAACCCTTGCCCTTCAAACCCTAAACCCTAGTGCGGTGGCCGAAGGCCCCGTTGTCATGATTCCCCCTCCGAATCAAATTTGATTTTGCACGTCCCTCCTCCTGAAAGGGTGCCCTTTTTAGGGCTTTTAGAATGCGTCTTTCCCCCGAAAGGGTGCCCTTTTTAGGGTTTTAGAATGCGTCCCTCCCTGACGATAACAAGCTCTAGGGTTTAGGGTTTGAAGGTCGAGGGTTAGCCTCGGCCTTCAAACCCTAAACCCTAGAGCGGTGGCCGAAGGCCCCGTTGTCATGATTCCCCCTCCGAATCAAATTTGATTTTGCACGTCCCTCCCCCCGAAAGGGTGCCCTTTTTAGGGTTTTAGAATGTATCCTGACGATAACAAGCTCTAGGGTTTAGGGTTTGAAGGCTAGGGTTTCGGCTAACCCTCGACCTTCAAACCCTAAACCCTAGTGCGGTGGCCGAAGGCCCCGTTGTCATGATTCCCCCTCCGAATCAAATTTGATTTTGCACGTCCCTCCCCCCGAAAGGGTGCCCTTTTTAGGGTTTTAGAATGCATCCCTCCCCCATGAAAGAGTGCCCTTTATAGGGTTTTAGAATGCGTTCTTCCCCGACGATAACAAGCTCTAGGGTTTCGGCTAACCCTTGCCCTTCAAACCCTAAACCCTAGTGCGGTGGCCGAAGGCCCCGTTGTCATGATTCCCCCTCCGAATCAAATTTGATTTTGCACGTCCCTCCCCGACGATAACAAGATCTAGCGTTTAGGCTTACCCTCGACCTTCAAACCCTAAACCCTAGTGCGGTGGCCGAAGGCCCCGTTGTCATGATTCCCCCTCCGAATCAAATTTGATTTTGTATAACATTTTGAAAAAGATATACAAAATCAAATTTGATTTTATTCATATATTTACACAAAACAAATGGAGTTTATATCAACGAAGTTATACACAATCAAATTTGATTGTATACGTATATTTTCAAAAAGCTATACAAAATCAAATTTGATTTTATTCATACATTTAACAAACGGTTTATTATATTGATATTATATTATATTATATTATATTATATTATATTATATTATATTATATTATATTATATTATATTATATTATATTATATTATATTATATTATATTATATTATATTATATTATATTATATTATATTATATTATATTATATTATATTATATTATATTATATTATATTATATTATATTATATTATATTATATTATATTATATTATATTATATTATATTATATTATATTATATTATATTATATTATATTATATTATATTATATTATATTATATTATATTATATTATATTATATTATATTATATTATATTATATTATATTATATTATATTATATTATATTATATTATATTATATTATATTATATTATATTATATTATATTATATTATATTATATTATATTATATTATATTATATTATATTATATTATATTATATTATATTATATTATATTATATTATATTATATTATATTATATTATATTATATTATATTATATTATATTATATTATATTATATTATATTATATTATATTATATTATATTATATTATATTATATTATATTATATTATATTATATTATATTATATTATATTATATTATATTATATTATATTATATTATATTATATTATATTATATTATATTATATTATATTATATTATATTATATTATATTATATTATATTATATTATATTATATTATATTATATTATATTATATTATATTATATTATATTATATTATATTATATTATATTATATTATATTATATTATATTATATTATATTATATTATATTATATTATATTATATTATATTATATTATATTATATTATATTATATTATATTATATTATATTATATTATATTATATTATATTATATTATATTATATTATATTATATTATATTATATTATATTATATTATATTATATTATATTATATTATATTATATTATATTATATTATATTATATTATATTATATTATATTATATTATATTATATTATATTATATTATATTATATTATATTATATTATATTATATTATATTATATTATATTATATTATATTATATTATATTATATTATATTATATTATATTATATTATATTATATTATATTATATTATATTATATTATATTATATTATATTATATTATATTATATTATATTATATTATATTATATTATATTATATTATATTATATTATATTATATTATATTATATTATATTATATTATATTATATTATATTATATTATATTATATTATATTATATTATATTATATTATATTATATTATATTATATTATATTATATTATATTATATTATATTATATTATATTATATTATATTATATTATATTATATTATATTATATTATATTATATTATATTATATTATATTATATTATATTATATTATATTATATTATATTATATTATATTATATTATATTATATTATATTATATTATATTATATTATATTATATTATATTATATTATATTATATTATATTATATTATATTATATTATATTATATTATATTATATTATATTATATTATATTATATTATATTATATTATATTATATTATATTATATTATATTATATTATATTATATTATATTATATTATATTATATTATATTATATTATATTATATTATATTATATTATATTATATTATATTATATTATATTATATTATATTATATTATATTATATTATATTATATTATATTATATTATATTATATTATATTATATTATATTATATTATATTATATTATATTATATTATATTATATTATATTATATTATATTATATTATATTATATTATATTATATTATATTATATTATATTATATTATATTATATTATATTATATTATATTATATTATATTATATTATATTATATTATATTATATTATATTATATTATATTATATTATATTATATTATATTATATTATATTATATTATATTATATTATATTATATTATATTATATTATATTATATTATATTATATTATATTATATTATATTATATTATATTATATTATATTATATTATATTATATTATATTATATTATATTATATTATATTATATTATATTATATTATATTATATTATATTATATTATATTATATTATATTATATTATATTATATTATATTATATTATATTATATTATATTATATTATATTATATTATATTATATTATATTATATTATATTATATTATATTATATTATATTATATTATATTATATTATATTATATTATATTATATTATATTATATTATATTATATTATATTATATTATATTATATTATATTATATTATATTATATTATATTATATTATATTATATTATATTATATTATATTATATTATATTATATTATATTATATTATATTATATTATATTATATTATATTATATTATATTATATTATATTATATTATATTATATTATATTATATTATATTATATTATATTATATTATATTATATTATATTATATTATATTATATTATATTATATTATATTATATTATATTATATTATATTATATTATATTATATTATATTATATTATATTATATTATATTATATTATATTATATTATATTATATTATATTATATTATATTATATTATATTATATTATATTATATTATATTATATTATATTATATTATATTATATTATATTATATTATATTATATTATATTATATTATATTATATTATATTATATTATATTATATTATATTATATTATATTATATTATATTATATTATATTATATTATATTATATTATATTATATTATATTATATTATATTATATTATATTATATTATATTATATTATATTATATTATATTATATTATATTATATTATATTATATTATATTATATTATATTATATTATATTATATTATATTATATTATATTATATTATATTATATTATATTATATTATATTATATTATATTATATTATATTATATTATATTATATTATATTATATTATATTATATTATATTATATTATATTATATTATATTATATTATATTATATTATATTATATTATATTATATTATATTATATTATATTATATTATATTATATTATATTATATTATATTATATTATATTATATTATATTATATTATATTATATTATATTATATTATATTATATTATATTATATTATATTATATTATATTATATTATATTATATTATATTATATTATATTATATTATATTATATTATATTATATTATATTATATTATATTATATTATATTATATTATATACTATTAACTACCTACATTTTTTTTAAAACATTTTGTTATTTTTGTAAAAGTTTGTTTTAGAATATATTTTATCTGGTGTTCTATTAATTTTTTTATTTTTATTTTTTACTTTTGAGTTTTTTTTATCCTTAGTGATTTTTTGAGGTAAACTTAAACATGATTGTGTGGTTCTGATTTTTTTTGTTTTTCAATAGCTAATCCTAAACTAATTCCTAACCAAAATATTACACCAGGATATACCAGCCGAGTTTTGAACTTGTATGGTTGTGGTATTATCTTTAAAAAGAAAAACGGATAGCCGTGAAAACGCCGCCCATCGGGACTGCTCGAACCACCTAGTTAAATATATGCCTGTGACTTTCTTCATTTGAATCCATTTCAATACCCCTATTTTTCTCTACTCTTCATCTCTTCATAAACTAAAAAAAAAAAAAAAATGAATTCCAACATTATGTCTTTTTTAAATTCTGGAAGAATCCCATTTAATGAGATTTTATCGGCTACCAACAATTTTTCTGATGAAAATCTCATTGGACAGGGTATAGTGTTAAAAAGGTTTACAAAGGGAAACTCGTACGTTCAGGAGAAGTGATCAATGTTGCCGTACGGAGGTATCCGGAACAAATGAATATATACAATGAGATTAATATATTTTATTATCTCAAGCATAAAAATGTTGTCTCTATGGTTGGGTTTCACGAGGATAGAGGGTCTAATATTAATATTATCGTAACGAAACATGAAGCTAATGGAAGTCTCGACCAACATCTAAGTAGCCCGACTCTAACGTGGATACAAAGATTACATGTTTGTGTTGGCGTAGCTCATGCTTTGAGCTACATTCATTACGATATGGGACACGATCAGTGTCTCATACATGGTAACGTCAAGTGCTCAAAAATCTTGTTAGATGAAAATTGGGAACCAAAGTTATCGGGATTTGGATGTTGTATGAAAATTCCATTTGCTCGTAGACACCACGTTCTTCTTACTAAGAAATACAAGGGCACTCCACAGTATATGGATCCACAATATGAAAAAACCGGAGGGGTAACCCAAAAGTCGGATGTGTTCTCCTTTGGCGTTGTCTTATTTGAAGTCTTGTTTGGGAGCAAGGCGTCGTCCATTCCAGACAACGCGGATGATATATTGGTACTTCGCTGGATTGGCTAGGCTCCATTACGAAGAGAAAACACTTGATCATATGATTGATCCTAATCTACATAAACAAATGAACTTTGAATCATTAAAAATCTTCTCAGAAGTAGCATATTTTTGTTTGAAGGAGCAACGTTCACATCGTCCAAGTATAAATCAAGTTGTAAAAATACTTGAAAGGGCGTTGGAACTTCAGCGGATACATGAATTTCCTGTAAGACCGATCATCTTAATTAGCTTTTCGATCTGTTTTATCATATTCTTTTTATTATTATTTATATCTCTTTTTAATCATAATATTAACCTATAGTTTATTGCCTCACATGGTTGCAATTAATATCAAAACAAGCAGTCAACAGATGAGATTAGGGATGTTGCACTCATCAATTTAAAGGTAAGTAATATCTTATAAGTTTTAGGTGGTTAAACAATTTCCATGGGAGGCCTATAGTAAGGGCAAACCTGATCCTCGTATTTCTTGTGGGATTAATCTTGACATTTTTAGTTTATTATTTGAGTAACTTAGAAAGTAATTTTCAGCATGTGTTTTTGACCGGGTAAAAAGGAGTAGAGGTTTAGTGGGCTTAGTTGTTTGACCGGTTATTTAGGTTAGTTGGTAGACTAGTTTAGTTTCCCACGTTCTATTGTATTGGAGGCTATATAAAGCCATGCTTTTTATGAATGTAAAGTAGCTTTTCTTCTGCAATTCCTTTTCTGTTCTCTCCATATATTTATATAACATATACGTGAGTGTGTTTGTGTGTGTATAGAGGGGCCTGATTTCCAACATATTGGTATCAGAGCGAAGGTTAAACGAAGGCCGTTTTGAGAGTCGGTGGCGAAGAAGAAGCAGCCCCTTCGCTGCAGGGCAAGGGTAGCAGTGATCTGGGTTTGGTTGTAAGGATTCTGTGATGTTTTATCTCAGATTTGAGAGGGGAACAGAGCAGCCCATGGTTGCAGGGATGAAGAAGGTAAAGTGCTGGTCAATTAGATCGGTAAGAAGGAGAATGAAAGAAGACCGTAGCAGTGTCGCAAGAAAGGGTGGCATTACAAGAAAGAAAAAGTTTGTTGGTTCATAACAGAAGCTTGTTCTATGTTTGCTGCTTGAAACATAGATCAAAAGGAAGAAGGGTGATGTTATGTTAAACCGACATAAAGAAAGAAATCAGGTTAATCACGATTTTGTGATTAACAGTAAGAAAGGAGCACCAACATCAGTTAGAAGGAAGCAGTTATTGTTCTTGTCGTGTAAAAGACCGTTTGACACGACGGGGGGTGACTGTTGATGAATAGGCATTCCGTTTGGGGGTTTTTATCGGACTGTTTTGAATGGCCAGATCAGGAGGGAAGGCTGGTCGTTAGTCAAGAAAGAAGAAAGTTAGAAGGGGTGAAAACCGGCTGCTACAACAGCGTTTGAAGATGGAAATAGAAGCAAGGCTGGATGTGATTGGCTTATCGTGGTGATGAGCATGGAACTAGTGGTCGAATGCTCATGTGACCGAGAAGTTAGGCAGAAGGTGATTGTTGAAAAAGACCGTTGTTTGAAGCTGGGCAAAGAGAAGCAGCAAAAACTTTGCTACAAAGATCCAGAGAGGTGTTATTGTTGACCGAAGAAAAATAGCAGGAGACTTAATGGGCATATGAGGCTCAAACAGCTAGAAAGGAGATTGAGAAGACCGAAGCCATAATAGACCGAATTGAATGGCTTAAAAGAAACAACGAAGAACTCATTTGTGTCAAGAATGAGTAAGAATGAGACCGTGGGTGTGACAATGACCGAAGATTCACACCAAAGTAGTTCGTGAAAAGACCGTAGACTGAAAGAAGCTTTTATTGAAGAAAGCTTAGACCGAAAGACAGAGATTGTGAGCCAAGACCGAAGGGGTTCACAACAGACCGATTAGGAAGACCGTTTGTGAACAAAAACTAAAAGAGTTCACATTAGACCGAAGTTGTGAACAAGAGACAACGTGTTCACATAAGAAAGAAAAAGACCGAGCATGTGGTTCGTGTAGCAAGACCGAGACAGTCAAGATTAAGGGGGGTGAATGTGGGATTAATCTTGACATTTTTAGTTTATTATTTGAGTAAATTAGAAAGTAATTTTCAGCATGTGTTTTTGACCGGGTAAAAAGGAGTAGAGATTTAGTGGGCTTAGTTGTTTGACCGGTTATTTAGGTTAGTTGGTAGACTAGTTTAGTTTCCCACGTTCTATTGTATTGGAGGCTATATAAAGCCATGCTTTTTATGAATGTAAAGTAGCTTTTCTTCTGCAATTCCTTTTCTGTTCTCTCCATATATTTATATAACATATACGTGAGTGTGTTTGTGTGTGTATAGAGGAGCCTGATTTCCAACATTTCTGACTTGGACATATTTTTAAAGGGGACACAAAATTTCGAATTTTTTTTTAATACATTATATATAAGGAAAATGATGGGAACTGGACACCCCCTAAATGTTTTCCACATGTGATTAAATAAATAATCAAAACCCCCTGAATGTGATCGAAGACAACTGTTCCAAAGATCCGAACAGATCCGAACAACTACAGTTCGGATAATTTGCCATCATATATGATTATAATCTTATCATCATCATCATCATCATCATCATCATCATCATCATCATCATCATCATCATCATCATCATCATCATCATCATCATCATCATCATCATCATCATCATCATCATCATCATCATCATCATCATCATCATCATCATCATCATCATCATCATCATCATCATCATCATCATCATCATCATCATCATCATCATCATCATCATCATCATCATCATCATCATCATCATCATCATCATCATCATCATCATCATCATCATCATCATCATCATCATCATCATCATCATCATCATCATCATCATCATCATCATCATCATCATCATCATCATCATCATCATCATCATCATCATCATCATCATCATCATCATCATCATCATCATCATCATCATCATCATCATCATCATCATCATCATCATCATCATCATCATCATCATCATCATCATCATCATCATCATCATCATCATCATCATCATCATCATCATCATCATCATCATCATCATCATCATCATCATCATCATCATCATCATCATCATCATCATCATCATCATCATCATCATCATCATCATCATCATCATCATCATCATCATCATCATCATCATCATCATCATCATCATCATCATCATCATCATCATCATCATCATCATCATCATCATCATCATCATCATCATCATCATCATCATCATCATCATCATCATCATCATCATCATCATCATCATCATCATCATCATCATCATCATCATCATCATCATCATCATCATCATCATCATCATCATCATCATCATCATCATCATCATCATCATCATCATCATCATCATCATCATCATCATCATCATCATCATCATCATCATCATCATCATCATCATCATCATCATCATCATCATCATCATCATCATCATCATCATCATCATCATCATCATCATCATCATCATCATCATCATCATCATCATCATCATCATCATCATCATCATCATCATCATCATCATCATCATCATCATCATCATCATCATCATCATCATCATCATCATCATCATCATCATCATCATCATCATCATCATCATCATCATCATCATCATCATCATCATCATCATCATCATCATCATCATCATCATCATCATCATCATCATCATCATCATCATCATCATCATCATCATCATCATCATCATCATCATCATCATCATCATCATCATCATCATCATCATCATCATCATCATCATCATCATCATCATCATCATCATCATCATCATCATCATCATCATCATCATCATCATCATCATCATCATCATCATCATCATCATCATCATCATCATCATCATCATCATCATCATCATCATCATCATCATCATCATCATCATCATCATCATCATCATCATCATCATCATCATCATCATCATCATCATCATCATCATCATCATCATCATCATCATCATCATCATCATCATCATCATCATCATCATCATCATCATCATCATCATCATCATCATCATCATCATCATCATCATCATCATCATCATCATCATCATCATCATCATCATCATCATCATCATCATCATCATCATCATCATCATCATCATCATCATCATCATCATCATCATCATCATCATCATCATCATCATCATCATCATCATCATCATCATCATCATCATCATCATCATCATCATCATCATCATCATCATCATCATCATCATCATCATCATCATCATCATCATCATCATCATCATCATCATCATCATCATCATCATCATCATCATCATCATCATCATCATCATCATCATCATCATCATCATCATCATCATCATCATCATCATCATCATCATCATCATCATCATCATCATCATCATCATCATCATCATCATCATCATCATCATCATCATCATCATCATCATCATCATCATCATCATCATCATCATCATCATCATCATCATCATCATCATCATCATCATCATCATCATCATCATCATCATCATCATCATCATCATCATCATCATCATCATCATCATCATCATCATCATCATCATCATCATCATCATCATCATCATCATCATCATCATCATCATCATCATCATCATCATCATCATCATCATCATCATCATCATCATCATCATCATCATCATCATCATCATCATCATCATCATCATCATCATCTCATCATCATCATCATCATCATCATCATCATCATCATCATCATCATCATCAATCAGATTCATCATCATCATCATCATCATCATCATCATCATCATCATCATCATCATCATCATCATCATCATCATCTCAACTCAAAATTATATGCTCATACCCATAGTTCAATCAGCAGCAGACTAGTCAAAACATCAAAGACCATGAATTAAAAACACACATAGTGTTAGTTTGATAATTCAAACAAAAAATAAAATAAAAAGGAAGCAGAAAAGGCAACTACTTTGAATGGCAGATTCAAAATGTCAAAATGCGTGTATGGCATACAAAACCCGTAATTTTCAATCCCACCTAGAAAATCATTAAATAAGATTAACCAAACAAACACATCTAAACTAAAATCTCAAATACACGATAGATATAAAACCTAAAACATACTGTAACAACCGTCTTAGAAATGTTCTAAATAAGTTCTTTAGAAAGTACTTTCGCCATTTGAACGGCTAGACAGTTCAATTTATTTAGGTTCTTGACGTACTTTAGACCTAAATTATATGCTTATATGAAGGTCAATTTGATCTTAAATCTTGATTTATTTGACGAGTTCCTGATTAAGTACGATCAAATATTAAAGTTCGGTTCGTAAACGTGCGTGTTCATAAAAGTTCTAATTCAAAATGTTCGCAAATAGTCCTCGCACTTAATAAGTTCATTTATTGTGGAAAGGTATAAATAGGAAGGTTGGAAAACCCTAGTGAGAGAAGCAACCACTGTTCATCTTCTTCCTTTTTCACTTCTCTCACTAAAACACACACTTGCAGCCACCTAAAACACACACAAGAGCATCCTTTGATTTTGGATTTTTTAATCAAAATTGTTTGTACTTTTAGCATCCTTGTGATAATCAAAACATACTTCTCGAATCATTTCTCAGGTAACAACAACATTTGATGGGTTTTTGAGCAATTTAAAAGTGTACTTTTTCAAGTTCATGTTCTTGATGATTTGGTCCAATTTTTGAATGAAAATTGTGTTAAATGTTAATGGGTTTGTGTCTAAATGTGTTTAACAACATTTGTATGAACAAATTTGGGTCATAACGTACTTTAAACTCAAAACCCGTTTTTGAAAGTGAAGGTACAACTTGTTCTTGAAGTCACAACTTGTTCATGTGATATTTGATCTTGGAAACCAGTAAAAGTGTTATTAAATGATGTTATTGTGCATATATGTACTAGTTCTATGTTCTAACAAGTCCCGGAATCGATCTAAATCTCCAAGCTATGTTCTGTTCATTGTTCCAACCCGTTTAGGCAGTGGGACGATCTTAGGGTGGGACGATCTTGGTCCCCAAGATCGTCCTAGGCTGCTCAATGTTCTATAGTTCTTGTTCGTTCGATCTCGTGTGATGTTGTGTTGTTGTTGGTACATTAATGGGTAACTGATCTTCTAAGATCGGTTTTGCTCAACCCTTGTTCTTGAATCAAGGTGAATGTGTTCTTGCTTTGACTTAGAACGATCTTGACCATATTGTGCCCTAAAACGATCTTGAGCTTGAACTTAACCAGTAAAACGATCTTGAGCTTGAAGAACCATAAAACGATCTTGGCTTGAAGTTAACCATAAAACGATCTTGACCTTGGGCACTAAGACGATCCTGGCCTTGACTCAATAGAACGATCTTGAGCTTGAAGAACCATAAAACGATCTTGACCTCTAGTCAGATAAAACGATCTTGCTAGAGTCCAGTGAAACGATCTTGCTAGAGTCCAGTGGGACGATCTTGCAAGTCCAGTGGGACGACCTTGCAACCAAAGCCCTAGAACGACTTTGTGCAATCATAAAAACAACTTGAACTTGTTCTATAACATACCACACTTGATCATTAAACACCAAATCAGTTCCTAACATCATTATCATTAGATTAAACACATCAAAGGCTACGTATTAACACCAAAGCTAGTTCATGAACCGATCTAAAACAGCGAACACTGTGCAAACCCTAATTGAGTACCCTAAAGGCATGTTCTATCTTGAGTATTTAAGTCTTGAATGGGCAGGATCTTGAATACATTTATACTGTTTAAGGGAGTATTTAAGTCTTGAATGGGCAGGATCTTGAATACATTTATACTGTTTAAGGGAGTATTTAAGTCTTGAATGGGCAGGATCTTGAATACATTTATACTGTTTAAGGGAGTATTTAAGTCTTGAATGGGCAGGATCTTGAATACATTTATACTGTTTAAGGGAGTATTTAAGTCTTGAATGGGCAGGATCTTGAATACATTTATACTGTTTAAGGGAGTATTTAAGTCTTGAATGGGCAGGATCTTGAATACATTTATACTGTTTAAGGGAGTATTTAAGTCTTGAATGGGCAGGATCTTGAATACATTTATACTGTTTAAGGGAGTATTTAAGTCTTGAATGGGCAGGATCTTGAATACATTTATACTGTTTAAGGGAGTATTTAAGTCTTGAATGGGCAGGATCTTGAATACATTTATACTGTTTAAGGGAGTATTTAAGTCTTGAATGGGCAGGATCTTGAATACATTTATACTGTTTAAGGGAGTATTTAAGTCTTGAATGGGCAGGATCTTGAATACATTTATACTGTTTAAGGGAGTATTTAAGTCTTGAATGGGCAGGATCTTGAATACATTTATACTGTTTAAGGGAGTATTTAAGTCTTGAATGGGCAGGATCTTGAATACATTTATACTGTTTAAGGGAGTATTTAAGTCTTGAATGGGCAGGATCTTGAATACATTTATACTGTTTAAGGGAGTATTTAAGTCTTGAATGGGCAGGATCTTGAATACATTTATACTGTTTAAGGGAGTATTTAAGTCTTGAATGGGCAGGATCTTGAATACATTTATACTGTTTAAGGGAGTATTTAAGTCTTGAATGGGCAGGATCTTGAATACATTTATACTGTTTAAGGGAGTATTTAAGTCTTGAATGGGCAGGATCTTGAATACATTTATACTGTTTAAGGGAGTATTTAAGTCTTGAATGGGCAGGATCTTGAATACATTTATACTGTTTAAGGGAGTATTTAAGTCTTGAATGGGCAGGATCTTGAATACATTTATACTGTTTAAGGGAGTATTTAAGTCTTGAATGGGCAGGATCTTGAATACATTTATACTGTTTAAGGGAGTATTTAAGTCTTGAATGGGCAGGATCTTGAATACATTTATACTGTTTAAGGGAGTATTTAAGTCTTGAATGGGCAGGATCTTGAATACATTTATACTGTTTAAGGGAGTATTTAAGTCTTGAATGGGCAGGATCTTGAATACATTTATACTGTTTAAGGGAGTATTTAAGTCTTGAATGGGCAGGATCTTGAATACATTTATACTGTTTAAGGGAGTATTTAAGTCTTGAATGGGCAGGATCTTGAATACATTTATACTGTTTAAGGGAGTATTTAAGTCTTGAATGGGCAGGATCTTGAATACATTTATACTGTTTAAGGGAGTATTTAAGTCTTGAATGGGCAGGATCTTGAATACATTTATACTGTTTAAGGGAGTATTTAAGTCTTGAATGGGCAGGATCTTGAATACATTTATACTGTTTAAGGGAGTATTTAAGTCTTGAATGGGCAGGATCTTGAATACATTTATACTGTTTAAGGGAGTATTTAAGTCTTGAATGGGCAGGATCTTGAATACATTTATACTGTTTAAGGGAGTATTTAAGTCTTGAATGGGCAGGATCTTGAATACATTTATACTGTTTAAGGGAGTATTTAAGTCTTGAATGGGCAGGATCTTGAATACATTTATACTGTTTAAGGGAGTATTTAAGTCTTGAATGGGCAGGATCTTGAATACATTTATACTGTTTAAGGGAGTATTTAAGTCTTGAATGGGCAGGATCTTGAATACATTTATACTGTTTAAGGGAGTATTTAAGTCTTGAATGGGCAGGATCTTGAATACATTTATACTGTTTAAGGGAGTATTTAAGTCTTGAATGGGCAGGATCTTGAATACATTTATACTGTTTAAGGGAGTATTTAAGTCTTGAATGGGCAGGATCTTGAATACATTTATACTGTTTAAGGGAGTATTTAAGTCTTGAATGGGCAGGATCTTGAATACATTTATACTGTTTAAGGGAGTATTTAAGTCTTGAATGGGCAGGATCTTGAATACATTTATACTGTTTAAGGGAGTATTTAAGTCTTGAATGGGCAGGATCTTGAATACATTTATACTGTTTAAGGGAGTATTTAAGTCTTGAATGGGCAGGATCTTAAATACCTCCCTACTACTATATTGATCTTTAACATGTTCTAGTTCGTACTTGTACTTGTTCAGTTCTTATTCACTGCTATCAATTCATATCCCACAGTTCAGGGATTGAACCGTAGATAATTATGGACAGCGCTGTTTAGGGTAGGCCCACCCTCATTCTCCGCAGTTCTGGAGGATGCATATTATCTGTTCTTGTTCTGATTTAGATCTTCGTGAAGTACTTGATTATTATGTACTTAAGTTCATTACTGTTCAGTTCTGGCCAATCGGGTTAGCAGTGACAACTCATTTAAAGTTCATTATATGTTCTTGTACTGTTCTTACGGTCACAAAGCACATTTGTTAAACGTACAGATCTTATGACTGGTTCTTACTCTACATATTATTATATGTATACGTACTAGTACTTTATGTGAATCTCACCAACTACTTTTGTAGTTGACCTTTGAACTTACATGCTTTTCAGGCTAGACTAGTAGATCTCTCAGCATAGGAGTCTTCCTCTTTAAAGCTCATCTCTTTTGGCGATTGTTCGTACGTTCAAGACCGGAAGCTGTGAAGATCTCCCTTTGCTTATTCAGTTCAGACTCCAGTACTTCAAGACAATTGTTCTGTCTTTTGATTATTAACTATTCGGGAAAAAAAAAAAAAAAAAAAAAAAAAAAAAAAAAAAAAAAAAAAAAAAAAAAAAAAAAAAAAAAAAAAAAAAAAAAAAAAAAAAAAAAAAAAAAAAAAAAAAAAAAAAAAAAAAAAAAAAAAAAAAAAAAAAAAAAAAAAAAAAAAAAAAAAAAAAAAAAAAAAAAAAAAAAAAAAAAAAAAAAAAAAAAAAAAAAAAAAAAAAAAAAAAAAAAAAAAAAAAAAAAAAAAAAAAAAAAAAAAAAAAAAAAAAAAAAAAAAAAAAAAAAAAAAAAAAAAAAAAAAAAAAAAAAAAAAAAAAAAAAAAAAAAAAAAAAAAAAAAAAAAAAAAAAAAAAAAAAAAAAAAAAAAAAAAAAAAAAAAAAAAAAAAAAAAAAAAAAAAAAAAAAAAAAAAAAAAAAAAAAAAAAAAAAAAAAAAAAAAAAAAAAAAAAAAAAAAAAAAAAAAAAAAAAAAAAAAAAAAAAAAAAAAAAAAAAAAAAAAAAAAAAAAAAAAAAAAAAAAAAAAAAAAAAAAAAAAAAAAAAAAAAAAAAAAAAAAAAAAAAAAAAAAAAAAAAAAAAAAAAAAAAAAAAAAAAAAAAAAAAAAAAAAAAAAAAAAAAAAAAAAAAAAAAAAAAAAAAAAAAAAAAAAAAAAAAAAAAAAAAAAAAAAAAAAAAAAAAAAAAAAAAAAAAAAAAAAAAAAAAAAAAAAAAAAAAAAAAAAAAAAAAAAAAAAAAAAAAAAAAAAAAAAAAAAAAAAAAAAAAAAAAAAAAAAAAAAAAAAAAAAAAAAAAAAAAAAAAAAAAAAAAAAAAAAAAAAAAAAAAAAAAAAAAAAAAAAAAAAAAAAAAAAAAAAAAAAAAAAAAAAAAAAAAAAAAAAAAAAAAAAAAAAAAAAAAAAAAAAAAAAAAAAAAAAAAAAAAAAAAAAAAAAAAAAAAAAAAAAAAAAAAAAAAAAAAAAAAAAAAAAAAAAAAAAAAAAAAAAAAAAAAAAAAAAAAAAAAAAAAAAAAAAAAAAAAAAAAAAAAAAAAAAAAAAAAAAAAAAAAAAAAAAAAAAAAAAAAAAAAAAAAAAAAAAAAAAAAAAAAAAAAAAAAAAAAAAAAAAAAAAAAAAAAAAAAAAAAAAAAAAAAAAAAAAAAAAAAAAAAAAAAAAAAAAAAAAAAAAAAAAAAAAAAAAAAAAAAAAAAAAAAAAAAAAAAAAAAAAAAAAAAAAAAAAAAAAAAAAAAAAAAAAAAAAAAAAAAAAAAAAAAAAAAAAAAAAAAAAAAAAAAAAAAAAAAAAAAAAAAAAAAAAAAAAAAAAAAAAAAAAAAAAAAAAAAAAAAAAAAAAAAAAAAAAAAAAAAAAAAAAAAAAAAAAAAAAAAAAAAAAAAAAAAAAAAAAAAAAAAAAAAAAAAAAAAAAAAAAAAAAAAAAAAAAAAAAAAAAAAAAAAAAAAAAAAAAAAAAAAAAAAAAAAAAAAAAAAAAAAAAAAAAAAAAAAAAAAAAAAAAAAAAAAAAAAAAAAAAAAAAAAAAAAAAAAAAAAAAAAAAAAAAAAAAAAAAAAAAAAAAAAAAAAAAAAAAAAAAAAAAAAAAAAAAAAAAAAAAAAAAAAAAAAAAAAAAAAAAAAAAAAAAAAAAAAAAAAAAAAAAAAAAAAAAAAAAAAAAAAAAAAAAAAAAAAAAAAAAAAAAAAAAAAAAAAAAAAAAAAAAAAAAAAAAAAAAAAAAAAAAAAAAAAAAAAAAAAAAAAAAAAAAAAAAAAAAAAAAAAAAAAAAAAAAAAAAAAAAAAAAAAAAAAAAAAAAAAAAAAAAAAAAAAAAAAAAAAAAAAAAAAAAAAAAAAAAAAAAAAAAAAAAAAAAAAAAAAAAAAAAAAAAAAAAAAAAAAAAAAAAAAAAAAAAAAAAAAAAAAAAAAAAAAAAAAAAAAAAAAAAAAAAAAAAAAAAAAAAAAAAAAAAAAAAAAAAAAAAAAAAAAAAAAAAAAAACAAATAAATAAAAGAAAAGAAGTATAAAAGTTATTACAGCACTTGGGATATACCCAGAATAGTTAATAATCAAAAGAAGACCGGAAGCTGTGAAGATCTCCCTTTGCTTATTCAGTTCAGACTCCAGTACTTCAAGACAATTGTTCTGTCTTTTGATTATTAACTATTCGGGGTATATCCCAAATGCTGTAATAACTTTTATACTTCTTTTCTTTTATGTTATTGGCTGTGTTGGAACTTGTACTGTTCTTACGGTCACAAAGCACTTTTGTTAAACGTACAGATCTTATGACTGGTTCTTACTCTACATATTATTATATGTATACGTACTAGTACTTTATGTGAATCTCACCAACTACTTTTGTAGTTGACCTTTGAACTTACATGCTTTTCAGGCTAGACTAGTAGATCTCTCAGCATAGGAGTCTTCCTCTTTAAAGCTCATCTCTTTTGGCGATTGTTCGTACGTTCAAGACCGGAAGCTGTGAAGATCTCCCTTTGCTTATTCAGTTCAGACTCCAGTACTTCAAGACAATTGTTCTGTCTTTTGATTATTAACTATTCGGGGTATATCCCAAATGCTGTAATAACTTTTATACTTCTTTTCTTTTATGTTATTGGCTGTGTTGGAACTTGTACTGTTCTTACGGTCACAAAGCACTTTTGTTAAACGTACAGATCTTATGACTGGTTCTTACTCTACATATTATTATATGTATACGTACTAGTACTTTATGTGAATCTCACCAACTACTTTTGTAGTTGACCTTTGAACTTACATGCTTTTCAGGCTAGACTAGTAGATCTCTCAGCATAGGAGTCTTCCTCTTTAAAGCTCATCTCTTTTGGCGATTGTTCGTACGTTCAAGACCGGAAGCTGTGAAGATCTCCCTTTGCTTATTCAGTTCAGACTCCAGTACTTCAAGACAATTGTTCTGTCTTTTGATTATTAACTATTCGGGGTATATCCCAAATGCTGTAATAACTTTTATACTTCTTTTCTTTTATGTTATTGGCTGTGTTGGAACTTGTACTGTTCTTACGGTCACAAAGCACTTTTGTTAAACGTACAGATCTTATGACTGGTTCTTACTCTACATATTATTATATGTATACGTACTAGTACTTTATGTGAATCTCACCAACTACTTTTGTAGTTGACCTTTGAACTTACATGCTTTTCAGGCTAGACTAGTAGATCTCTCAGCATAGGAGTCTTCCTCTTTAAAGCTCATCTCTTTTGGCGATTGTTCGTACGTTCAAGACCGGAAGCTGTGAAGATCTCCCTTTGCTTATTCAGTTCAGACTCCAGTACTTCAAGACAATTGTTCTGTCTTTTGATTATTAACTATTCGGGGTATATCCCAAATGCTGTAATAACTTTTATACTTCTTTTCTTTTATGTTATTGGCTGTGTTGGAACTTGTACTGTTCTTACGGTCACAAAGCACTTTTGTTAAACGTACAGATCTTATGACTGGTTCTTACTCTACATATTATTATATGTATACGTACTAGTACTTTATGTGAATCTCACCAACTACTTTTGTAGTTGACCTTTGAACTTACATGCTTTTCAGGCTAGACTAGTAGATCTCTCAGCATAGGAGTCTTCCTCTTTAAAGCTCATCTCTTTTGGCGATTGTTCGTACGTTCAAGACCGGAAGCTGTGAAGATCTCCCTTTGCTTATTCAGTTCAGACTCCAGTACTTCAAGACAATTGTTCTGTCTTTTGATTATTAACTATTCGGGGTATATCCCAAATGCTGTAATAACTTTTATACTTCTTTTCTTTTATGTTATTGGCTGTGTTGGAACTTGTACTGTTCTTACGGTCACAAAGCACTTTTGTTAAACGTACAGATCTTATGACTGGTTCTTACTCTACATATTATTATATGTATACGTACTAGTACTTTATGTGAATCTCACCAACTACTTTTGTAGTTGACCTTTGAACTTACATGCTTTTCAGGCTAGACTAGTAGATCTCTCAGCATAGGAGTCTTCCTCTTTAAAGCTCATCTCTTTTGGCGATTGTTCGTACGTTCAAGACCGGAAGCTGTGAAGATCTCCCTTTGCTTATTCAGTTCAGACTCACAACATGACAACAATGTTCTAAATATTCAAACCAAAGATGAGATCCCCAATTTTAATACAAAGAATTTGATGGGTTTTGAATTTAAAATAGAAATAGTGGTGAAACGGATGATGGATGGATGAAGGTTTCTTGCTAAAAAGGGTTGTTATTGGATGATGATTAGGGGTGAGTACGGTTCGGTTTGGGTCGGTTTTTGACTAAAACCGAAACCGAACCGTTATAATTCGGTTTTTGAAAACTAAAACCATTGGGTTTCGGTTTCGGTTTTATCGGTTTGGGTCTATTTCGGTTCGGTTTTAGTCGGTTTTTAACCACTTGTGGTTTGGGTCAAATTGAGTTTGAAAAGTTTATAAGTTTATACCCTATAATTAAACCATAATTAATTTCAACAAGTTTTCAAAACAATATTAGTAACAATAACACTACAACAATGACAACAAATCCATAAAAGTAAGTTGTACAAACTTCAAACAAATTTTATATATAACTATTTATATCTTTTACCCGTTGTTTAATTATACAATTATTAAAGCAAATCAATCTTGTTGTGTATTTTCACTTAAAACATATAAATGATATTATTATATACACCTAAAAATGCAAATATATTAACATATTTACCAAAAATTAATAATAAAATGATATAAATATAAAATAAAGTAAACAATATATATTTTTGGTTCGGTTCGGTTTTTATGGTTCGGTTTTTTATTAGAAACCAAAACCGAACCATAACTTTCGGTTTTTAGAAAACCAAAACCAATGGTTTTTGGTTTTTTCGGTTTTCATGGTTTTTTCGGTTTCCGGTTCGGTTTTTGCTCACCCCTAATGATGATAATGTAAGAAAAATAAAGCTATGAAGATGTGTCTCCCTTTAGTTGCTGCTGTGTTCTCTCTCTTTAAAATTTGTCTCCCTTCCTTTCAGACTCACAAGAACTAAGACCATCCCCATTGGGGTATATATGATTCGTTCGGTTGGTCAAAAAGGAAAAAAAAAAACACCAAACAATCTTCATTCAACCGACTAAGTGGGTGGTACAAACATTGTTTGGAGAATTTAATATAATCAAGTGGCATTTTTTTCTACTTATTCCATTAACTTTGATTTATAATATAATTAAATTTTTATCTGATAAAACAAAAAACATAATTTTAAAAATAACTTATAATACATCAATTTTTATCTTTTATTTGTAAATTACAATATTGATACATTTTCATCACACTTATTATTTTCTACTTTTAATTCTTTTCATTATCCTCTTGACATCAATTATCTATATCATTTGACGCTGTCATGACCACCAGTCGCTTACACCACTACACCGCCGTTGCCGCCGCCGCCGCCGTTGCTACATTGTGCGACTACCGTGCTAGTATTTTTAAATTTAAACGAGCTATCAAATTTGTTAACTTTTTTTAAACGGATCTAATTTGTTAACTATGTTTGGATGAATGTGAAATCTTTTTTAATTTAGATAGTTTATTTTTATTTATGATTATGAATATGTATAACATATTTTTTGAAATAAAATCATAATTTCATTTTTATCTCTGATGATAAATAAATTTTTTTGGCATAAAAGTATTTTAATTAGTTTGGTTGGTTTGTTAATGAGAGTGTAAAAGTTGGGTTTAGTTGGGTTGAATAGTTTTAAGAGAGATAAATTAGTTTTTTAATGAATAGTATAGCTGGGTTAGGTTGTAAATGCGGATGGTCTAAAATAAGTGCTAGATTGTTACTGGTGGGCTTCCCTTTAGACGGGCCGAAGTCCAGAAAAACAATAAATATTGGTGCTGTGCTTTGCTTTCGTGTCCTCTACAGCTCAAGAAACAAAATTCAATGAATTCTGAAATGGGAAATAAAATGGGAGATGCTCTTTTGTGGATCCCGACTCGAAAGAAATAAGCAAAAGATAACAACCAACTAGTGTGTGCCATGCGTTGATGTGTGAGTGGAAGGTCAAAGTTTATAAAATGAAATGGTAAGGGGTTCGGTCAAAAAGAGTCAACTCAGCAGCTTAACAACTACTAACGAGCGTTACAGAATCTGTTGCAAATTCGGTCCTTTTTCTGACGGTCGTTAATTATGTAGTAAAACTGCTGCAAATCTGATCTTATTTTGATGGCTATTACTGGAAATATTGCAGTTCTGGTCCTTTTTTTTAACGGTTCAGCTCATCCAACATGCCACGACTCGAACCGCATCATCCATAAGCATCCAAATCACAAATATTGATCACCGAATCATTAATTTAGCTCCAAATGGTCACGTTTTCTCTAAGAATCTACACAAAACCTTATGCAAGTACTAATCAACCATTTCAACATGATTTACGACTTAAAATGGAAACAAATGAAGGATATTAGTCATTAAAACTATTACACAAATATGTATAATTTGACTAATATCATTGGTTCATTTAACTAAACGAACAAATTTTTGTGTTCATGTTCTTTCATTTAACTAAACGAGCGAACACGAACGAACTTCCGCGAACGGTTCGTGAAGTGTTCATGAACTGTTCAGTTGTTTACAGCCCTACTCGCAACTCGAATATAAACTTTTCATAAGATGAGTTTGAAGAAGACGTGTAGTACTTTTGACCAGATTTTAGAGGTTTTTATCTATATATAAACAAATAGATATTTCATTTATAAGTACTCCATTTTGTTGGCCCCTTCGAATCATCCGAGGGCTCGAATCAAACATTTCTAGTGAACAAAACTCACACATACAAACTCATACTGTGTATATATTAAATCCTGTTGCATTTTCAAAATGGACAGACACTTCTATTCATAGACATACGTATGAACCATTATGACTCTTTATGAAAAGTCACACTTATTACTAAATAATTTCCATTGTAATTGTTCCTAATAATCACGACCTTTCCTAACCAACATGACTATCTAAACGACACAAGCTATCAGACTCATATGCCATAACCGAAATTAACTACTAATCGGTTATCATCTATTAACTAATTACACAATGACCCCTGAATATTCACATTTTGAAACGTGGATTAATGTATTAAATATTTGGTTAATAAAACGTATGCTAGGCCTCTGAATATTCGCATTTTAAAAAGATATAAATTTTCATAAAAGCAAGTGTTTCGTGCTCTGTAATATTACACCACCATCCCTTCCCGAGTCTTCACCCCCCCCTACCCCTACTTCAAAATGTGCACGAAGTGATTATATCTAAAATGGAAGTTAAGATATACGTTAATTTAATAAGAAATTACTCTAATCATTAAAATTTCAACGCTTAGAATATTAATCTGATAGATACCTTAATTAATCAATAAATAGTCACTACAAGTAAGTTTAATTTGTGAGCAAATATATCTTACCTAGTTTCATTTGCATCATTTCGAGCATCAGATACCACAACACTCTCTTAATGTTCTTGGCATTGTTTCAGGGGTTGAATTTGGAACACTTAAAGATTCCACTAACTGACATACAGCTAGCTACAGAAAATTTTGCCAAAGCTTACCGTATTGGCTCAGGCGGATATGGTGTAGTGTATAAAGCAGAGCTGGACCACTTTGATGGCACATATTCATCATCAATAGAAGGAGATAACAAAGGAATACTGCGTAAAAAACGTAGCATGGTAGCAATAAAACGCATAACTACTAGAGCAGATCGACACGCAAGGAGAATTAGTATTCGTGGCAGAAATTGAAATGCTTAGTAAGTGTAAGCCCCCTAATGTAATCTCTCTTCTAGGATTTTCTGATGAAGGTACACAGAAGATTCTTGTCTGTGAGTATGCTTCTAAAGGAAGTCTTGAGGATCACTTGCGTACAGATATCACGACTAATCTAACTTGGGCACAACGTATACGTATATGCCTTGAGATTGCACTTGGATTGGATTACCTACATAGTAGCACAGAAGACAAAAAAAGGATAATACACCGGGATATAAAGAGTGCTAACATTCTGTTACATGATCATTGGGAGGTGAAGATTGCGGACTTTGGGCTTTCCAAATTACACTCTATGGATCATCAAGGTAGTACCCTCAACACGTGTACTATTGCTGGCACAGAAGTGTACTTGGATCCGGAATATATGAAGACAGGAAAGTTGAAAAAAGAGTCTGATATTTACTGGAGTAGTTCTTTTTGAGATCATGTGTGGCAAGTTGGCTTATGATGAATTTTATAATTTTAAAACCGAGAAGGGGCTTCCATTTGTCGTGCGTAGACGCTTCAATGAGGGAACATTGAAGCAAATGGTAGATCCGATACTAAGGGAAGATATTGATGAAAACGTTATTACGAGATTTAGTGGACTCGATGAAGATTCTTTCCACATTTTTTCAAAAGTGGCCTATCAATGTCTTGCAGAAACTCAAAGCGAGCGTCCACAAATGGAAGTCATAATCAAGGAACTTAAGAAAGCGTTATATTTGCAGGTATTATTGATGCTCTAGTATTAGTTTTTTGTTGTATGACTATGAGTATCTAACTGTCTATATTGGTATCCCTGTTAGTCAGTAGCATCTTATATATACTCTTATTGGGAATCTTTTTGAACAAAAATATAGGGCTCAACACTTATCTAATTGACATTCCAAATGACAAATTATCAATAAGTTTAAAATAAAACGTTTGCTTCTATACACATACTGAAATTGTCAAAAACAAATCAAAAATACTGCTAATGTAATGAAATTTGGATAAGAATTTTAAAAATATTTCTCGAAATACTGATTTTCTCCAATTCAGAATGATCAATTGTGCTGATTGATTTACTTATGTACGATATACAGGAACATAGCAAGGAAAACCTCCTAATGTCACTTAAAAGTATAAGATTGGCAACAGAAAGTTTTAATAATAAATATCTTATTGGAGAAGGATTATCTTGGAAAGCATATGAAGGACATGTTTCAAACGCTAATGGACTCACTTGTGCTCTTATAAAGAGGTGGGATAAGAATGAAGACGGTGCAGAGCATTGGTTTCTGACAGAGCTTGAAATTCTTTTAAAGTATAAGCATGATAATATCATTGGTCTAGTAGGCTATTGTAACGAAGAGGATGAAAAAATAATACTTTATGAGTTCGTGTCTAGAGGAAGTTTATCCATGCATTTGAAAGATGCTAGTGTTAAACTGTTAATTCGATAAAAAGGCTAAAACTTAGTATTGATGTCGCAAGTGGATTGGACTTTCTTCATGGGGGCACTGTAACTGAAATCTAATGCTAAATCGTGAATTGAAGTTATGTGTGTGAGAGAGAGAGAGTTAGAGAGAGAAAGGGAAAAGGGAAAATATATATTATCAAAAGGTTTTTAAAAAGGTTAGGAAATACATGAGGTGGAGGGGTATTTATAGTCACATCTAATTACACTTAGGTCCTTCCCTAATTGCAATAAAGCCCTCCATACATAATTACATTACAATCAAACACCCCTCCATACTTAACTAAATTACAATTAAACACCACAAACTTTGTTGGGCTTAATTGTTCAACCCAAGTTTGATTGTGTAATGGGTCAAAGTGTTATTAGTCATAAGTATGTATTTTATGTTAATTGTGTATTGTTTAATTAAGATAAGGGGTGTTAGTTGTAAAGTTAATAGAAACCGGTTTGGAGAAAGCAGTTACTTAACTGCCGATGACTCCTATATGGATCGACACATCCATTCATAGGAACCGGTTTGTTGTGTATATATATATATACCCATATGTGCGTCTGTAAAAACCAACCCTTATTCGATCAGTGAAGAATAAATATTAAGTTTGGGTTCATTCTTTTTTCTTGTTCTTATAGTTATGCTTTGATTCTTGATTATGTTTTGCATCAATGATTCCTGGGACAACAAATTTATTTCTAACAATCTCCCCCTTGGTGTTGAATTGTAAATGTTGCATCGTCTTCGATCTGTAAATCGTGATGGGCCCTTTTTGATGAGAATCTTAGATGTTGAATAGACTTTGAAGTTTTCTCTTTGTCTTCATCGTCTTCGAGCAACTTTGACCTTTTGAATTCTCAAGCATTCTGTGAAAGCGAAGACGAAGACTTGGGTTTCTTGTGAATGCGGAGGCTTGGTATGAACTGCGGAAGCTTGGCTTGGTTTTGAGTGTAGAACTTGACTTGGTTCTTACTTTACAGTCGTTGATTGTCTGTCTCTTGCTCCCCCTCAAACACACAAGTTTCTCAATAACAGATAATTAATCCAGAAAATAGTTTGTCGCTTTAGCTCCCCCTCAACTTGTCATATGAGCGAAATCTTCTCTAAATCTTGCTCCCCCTCACTCAATCACTCCTTTCAAAATATAGCATAAAAACATACTAATAGATCCAAGACTAATTTTCCTTTTAGCTCTCCCTCAACCCGGGCATAATTTTCGGAGCAAAGAATTAGACAAGGCAATGTGCTCCCCCTCAAAAGGATAATCAATCTCTGACGCTTTTCTCCCCCTCATGATGAACACATGTAACGTGTTCATCATGCACAATGATTGATGACAATAATGGTGAATGAAAGGTATAACTATGAAGTAACGTCTCAATTACACATGTTTAGAACGGGTTGTACACTGATATGTGTACAAGCCAACGCACAACCACCTACTTGAACCCAGACGTTGGAACCCATGTGAGGGTGGGTCCAACTGGATGTTTGAAAAGAGAAGTAGCAGGTTGTGCATAGTTAAGCACTTTTTGCACACGAGGGTGAATGACTCGTGGTGCAAACTTAAACAACTCAGAGAGAGAGTACTTAATGGGAGTGCTTTTAGGTTTTGGGTTGGGTTTACTATGAGAGAACCAGCCATATTGATCTTTATAGCGAATGATTCCGGTGGTGGAATCCTTGAATATCTGGCAATGGCTGTTTAGAGGCTTGAGGGGAGATCCGGTGTTGCGAGGAGTGTAATATGGGTTCATTTGTTTGAGAGTTGGATAAGGTTTAGGTGGAAGGGTTTCTGTTTTGGTGGAATGAGGTTCTTTTGAGAATTTGGGAGTGGTATGAGCTGGTTTGGACGATGGTTGTGGGTGTTTATTGTTTTGGTGAGATGGTTTGGTGTTATGAGGATTTGTTTTGGTTTTGGAGGAAGGGTGTGGCTTGGTATTGGTTGATAACTTTGGGTGATTGTGGTTTGATTGGGCATTTGAAGGAATGAATTTTGTTTTAGTTGGAGATGGAGTGGTTTGGTTGAGAATAGGTGATTCTAAAGCATGAGTTGAAGGCGGATTCACTTGATATGACTTGGTTGCAAGTTGAGTTTCCAATGACAAGGAATGAGCTTGAAGTTGTTGGATTAACTTCAAACATGTTTGCTCATTATTCTTCGAAGAAATGGATTTGATTTGCAATTCACGATTGAGCTTCGAAAGTTGTTATTGCAAAACAAGTTCTTTAACTTGGGTTTCGAGGATTGTTTCAATTAGCTCTTTGTGAGAAATATCCAACTCATTGGTTAAATTGAGAATCTTTGACTGCAAATGATCATTGTCTTTTCGAAGACTTTCCATGTTTGAAAAAATTAGATCATTTGCAGATTTGAGCTCTTTATTCTCAGATTTGAGATGGTCAATTTCAAGTTGAAAACTGTTGTGTTGTGTCACAATCGTTTCAAATGTATTCACATCGACTTATTTTTTCTCAAAAATAACCACTCCACATGGAAACGAACTAGTACAACACATACAAATGTGATTATCATGACGACGTATTTCTTCCCAACTTGGCTGTTCACCCATTAAAAATCTTACACCATCTCAACAAACTCATTCGGTATTACAGTTGACATTTTTTTTTTTTGAATTGTAGTACTAAAACAGGTTTTCGAATTGTAGTACTAAAACAGGTTTTCGAATTGTAGTACTAAAACAGGTTTTCGAATTGTAGTACTAAAACAGGTTTTGGAATTGTAGTACTAAAACAGGTTTTCGAATTGTAGTACTAAAACAGGTTTTCGAATTGTAGTACTAAAACAGGTTTTCGAATTGTAGTACTAAAACAGGTTTTGGAATTGTAGTACTAAAACAGGTTTTGGAATTGTAGTCTAAAACAGGTTTTCGAGGGAAAAAATGGGCAGAGTGACTTTTTGTGAAATGAAGAATATAAGAACTAATACCGGTTTTGGGGTAAACCAGGTATTTTGAAATAAAGAAACGAAAGCTGGTATGAAAGCCTGTATTACAACTGAATTTCGAAGAAAAATGAAAGCCTGTATTACAACTGAATTTCAAAGAAAATGAAAACCGGTACGAAAGCCGGTAGGAAAGCCTGTATTACAACTGAATTTCGAAGAAAAATGAAAGCCTGTATTACAACTGAATTTCAAAGAAAATGAAAGCTTGTAGGAAAGCCTGTATTACAACTGAATTTCGATAAAAATGAAAACTGTATTACAACTGAATTTCAAAGAAAATGAAAACCGGTACGAAAGCCGGTAGGAAAGCCTGTATTATAACTGAATTTCGAAGAAAACGGTAGGAAAGCCTGTATTACAACTGAATTTCGAAGAAAATGAAAACCTGTATTACAACTGAATTTCAAAGAAAATGAAAACCTGTATTACAACAGAATTTCAAAAATTCAATTTTAAGCCATTTGGTTTAGAATTAGGATTTGAAACTTTTCAAGGATGATTATAGAAGGTAAAGAGTAGATTAATGATAAAAAGGAAGAAACTTTAACAAGTTTAGAGGGTAAAGATTGGAACTTTCGGTAAAACGGTAAAAACACAATTTAGCACAAAAGTGAACAAAATCAAGCCATGGATCTAACACAAGTTGTGATTTTGCTCTGATACCAAATGAAATCTAATGCTAAATTGTGAATTGAAGTTATGTGTGTGTGAGAGAGAGAGTTAGAGAGAGAAAGGGAAAAGGGAAAATATATATTATCAAAAGGTTTTTAAAAAGGTTAGGAAATACATGGGGTGGAGGGGTATTTATAGTCACATCTAATTACACTTAGGTCCTTCCCTAATTGCAATAAAGCCCCTCCATACATAATTACATTACAATCAAACACCCCTCCATACTTAACTAAATTACAATTAAACACCACAAATTTATTTCTAACAAGTAACACACAACAGGTTACACGAGCCATCAACTCCGATAACATTATTTTAAATTACACTATCATTTATCTTTTAAAATATCTTCATTAACCCTTTAAATCAATTACTTTTATATCAATTATCTACACCACTCGACGTCGCCTTCACCACCAACAGTTCCCCCACCACACCGTCGCCCACAACCACCGCCGCATTGCGCGGACGGTGCTATATAATTAATACTAAATTCTTTTTTTAATGTGCATTACTAAGTTTTTTTTTAGGTTAAACTTAAGTTTTTTAGGATTTAAAGTTGTGGCTTCTCCCATACTTAAAATGTTCATCATTAGTTAACATACCAACCACCTAACATCATGGTTGTAAAACTCGGCCGATCCAGCCGATTCCACGAAATCGGATCGTGGATCGGCACCTGAACGAGACGATTCAAGCCGGATCGGCCTCAAAAATCGGCCAGCGACGGTCAACGGTGGTCAACGGCTAACTTCCGATTGAAACGGTCAAAATCTGACCAAATCTTGTAAAATCCGGCCGATTAGTCGATGAATATGATGTTTCCGGCCTAAAAGATGGTAATTTCAATAGTGAAGTCCATAAAAGAAGTGGTCTGGGAGTTCTCAAGAAAATGAAGAATAAGAAAAAAAAATAAAAAGTGAAAGAGAAAGAAGATACTGAGCGACGGTTGTATCTAACTTGTGGTACACCCAAATCTGCCTTTTCATTTGTCAAATGGATAACATGTTTACTTTAAAACCCCCCCCCCCACCCCCCCCCCCACAACCCCCCCACCCCCCCCATTTCTCTTTTGTTTGTACATCATTAGCCCCTCTTTTAGTCTTTTAACTTCTTTATTTTTAGTGCAATAAGAGTCCTCCTAACATTTATTTACATGAACTTAATATAAAAACTTAATATGTTAATGTCATAATTAAGATGTATTTTACATATAATTTGAAAAACTATTATTTTATACATAAAAAACTCACTATTCACCGATCCGATTCCGATCCGATTTTAAAAAATCCTGACTCCCCCTCTCCGATCCGATCCCGATTCCCGAGTTCCACAACCTTGCCTAACAGATATAGTTCACCAAAAATACTCTTAATAATAATAACTTATAACATATATGTATCCCTCGATCAACTTCTTAAATAACTAAACTACCTTGGTTTAAATCAATTACTTACACTACTACTCGCCGTCAGCACCACTCGTCACCACCACCGCCACTACTACTCGCCATCGTCGTTACCTTCGTCACCGTACTGAGTGAACATAGATCTAGTTTCAATAAATAATAATGTGAACATGTTTGTTATCTAATTTAAAAAAGTTTAAATTTATGTTTAAAAAAAAAATAATGGCCACAAAATACGCAAGAGTAAATATTTAATTAAGTATTTTAAGTTATAATTTGAATTAAAATGGTTAGTTTATTGTAACGATGCGGCTAGGGATGTAAGCAATCGACGCACCGACTGCTGATTTTAAGTGATGGTCAACGGTTATGATGACAATAAATCAAAATATAAAAACTAAAAAGAAGAAAATAAAAGATCGATCGAGCTGGAATAAGTTGCATCTCTTAAAACTAAGAGGAGTGGAGCATTAAGGGAATGCCCCTCCTCCACTCCTTGCATGACACGTGTCCAAAACTAATCATAAGGGGCATTCCCCCATTCTTTTGGGGTGGAAGAATGCCCTCAAGGCATTCCATGTATTTTTTTTATAAATAATTGTTATATGTATTTATTTATATATATATATTATTTATATATAGAATAAAGTTTAAACTAATAAAAGTTAACTTCATTAAACTAGTTACTAAAAATTAAAACTAAAAATACAATAAAAATTTAAACTAAAAGTACTTAATAAAAAA
>CM067174.1:15796430-15821372 GCA_034093135.1 Erigeron breviscapus
AAAAGAATCTTATAGGATTCTTGAGCAGAAGGAAAGCTACTTTTGCTTGGAAACAAGAAGACATGACAGGTATCTCTAAAGATATATTATAACTCATAAATTGGTAATTGATAAAACTTTCAGGCCTATTCAATAAAAGAGGAGGAAATTTGCTTCGGAAAGAAACGTGATTATCCAAGAGGATGTTGAAAGACTTCTGAAGGCAAAAATTATCAGAGAGGTGAAATTCCCAGAATGGCTTGCAAATGTGGTAGTCGTACAGAAGAAGAACGGGAAATGGAGGGTTTGTGTAGATTTTACTGATCTTAACAAAGCATGTCCTAAAGCTCCTTTCCCACTACCACACATAGATGCAATGGTAGATGCAACAGCGGGGCATGAAATGCTGACATTCATGGATGCATCCTTAGGATTTCAACAAATTCAAATGGAACCTGAAGATCAAGAAGCAATAGCCTTCATGACTCCCACAGGTATATATTGCTATATTTCTATGCCTTTTGGATTGAAAAATGCAGGTGCGACATACCATAGGTTGGTTAACAGGATGTTTAAAGATCAACTGGGGGATACGATGGAGGTCTATATTGATGATATGGTAGTAAAGTCAAGAAAGCCGGAGGATTATCTCAAAGATCTTGAAGTTGCCTTTGATATACTAGATCGCTACAACATGAAGTTGAACCCAGCAAAATGCAATTTTGGAGTAGGTGCAGGAAAATTCCTAGGTTACTTGGTAACTAAAAGAGGAATAGAAGCAAGTCCTGAGCAAATAAAGGCTATAATGGAGCTGAAATCCCCATCAAATGTTAAAGATATTCAAAGATTAACCGGGAGATTAGCAGCTCTGAACAGATTCATATCAAGATCCTCAGACAGATGCAAGAAATTTTATGATATGTTGAAGAAAAATAAGAAATTTGAATGGGGCGAAAAACAAGAAGAGGCGTTCAAAGCACTGAAGACATATTTATCAACCCCACCTTTGTTGATGAAACCAGAAAAGGGTGAAATACTCTTTTTATACTTATCAGTATCTTCAGAAGCAGTAAGCGTTGTGCTTGTAAAAGAGCACGAAGGTAAACAACATCCTGTTTATTATGTCAGTAAAAGTTTATTAAATGCTGAAACTAGGTATTCACACTTAGAAAAATTAATATTAGCTTTAATAATGGCTTCTACTAAGCTTAGGCATTATTTTGAAACGCACCCTATTCATATAAAAACTAATTATCCTATAAAAAATGTGCTTAGAAAACCAGAATTATCGGGTAGAATGGCAAAATGGTCTGTAAAATTAAGTGCATTCAATATAACTTATGAACCTAGAACTGCTATTAAGTCCCAAGCTTTAGCTGATTTTGTGGCTGATTTTACTAGTGATTTACAACAAGAGGCAGACTTAGAAGTAAAAATGCTAACAGAAAATACTGAAAAATGGACTTTACATACTGATGGCGCAGCTAATGTAAGAGGAATAGGATTAGGAATCATACTAAAATCGCCACAGGGGGATATGCTACCTCAATCTATTAATTGTGAATTTCCAGCTACTAATAATGAAACAGAATATGAAGCCTTAATAGCAGGATTAGAGTTAGCTAAGAATATGGGTATTAAAAGCTTACAAGTCTATGTGGATTCATTGTTATTAGCTAATCATTTTAATGGATCTTATTCAGTTAAAGGCGAAAAACTAATGGCTTATTTAGATATTGTGAAAAAATTAGCAGAAAGTTTCGAATTTTTTAGCATAGAACAGGTCCCAAGACAGGAAAACATAGAAGCAGATGCTTTAGCCTATCTAGGATCCTCACTCAATATCCCACCCGACACTAAAATACCAATTATAAAGATCATGAGACCGGCCATAGAGACTTTACAAGTTAAAGCAATTGATGATCAAGAATCAGAAGAATCAAGTTCTGGGGACAATCCAAAATCTTGGACGAATCCAATAATGAAATATCTTCAAGAAGGTGTTATCCCAGAACAGGAAAATCCTAGAGCTTTCAAAACAAAGGTATCATACTACTCTATTATCCAAAATAGATTGTACAGGAGATCGCTTGCAGGTCCATACTTGAGATGCTTAGAAGAAGAAGAAGCGCAAGAAGTGATGAGAGAGATACACGAAGGAGAATGTGGAAATCATTCTGGAGCCAGAGCATTACGCACCAAAATAGTCAGAACAGGGTATTATTGGCCCACTATGGATAAAGATACAAAGGACTATGTAAAGAAGTGTGATGGCTGTCAAAGGCATGGCAACATATATCACCAACCAGCTGAACCTATGTATCCCATTATTTCCTCTTGGCCCTTTATGAAATGGGGAATGGATATAGTGGGACCAATGCCAAAGGCGCCTTGTGAAAAAAGATTCATGTTAGCAATGACAGATTATTTCTCAAAATGGATAGAAGCGGAAGCTTTTGTTCAAATTGAGGAAAAAGAAGTAATTTCTTTCATCAAGCGTAATATACTGACCAGATTTGGAGTTCCAGCTGAAATCATTTGCGACAATGGCTCACAGTTTATTGGAAGAAGAACAAAGGAATTCTGTGAAAGCTATGGAATAAAAATGATAACTTCTACCCCTGTCCATCCTCAAGCTAATGGTCAAGCAGAATCAAGCAATAAGATTATTGTAAATAATCTTAAGAAAAGGCTAAAAGGCAGAAAAGGATTATGGGCAGAGGAGTTGCCATTTGTACTTTGGGCTGACAGAACTACCGTTAAGCATGCTACTGGACATACACCATTCTCTTTAGTGTTTGGAACTGAAGCAGTGCTTCCAGCAGAAATGACGGTGCCAACTGCAAGATCCAGTTTGCAGACAGTTCAAGACAATGATCAAGCTTTATTTGAAGATCTTGACTTAGTTGATGAATTGAGAGAAGCTGCTAAAATTCGCATAGCTGCTTACCAACATCAAGTAACTAAAGCATACAACAAGAACATAAGGATTCGAAGATTTAAAGTTGGAGATTTAGTATTAAGAAAAGCTTTCAAAAATACGACTAATAAATCTGATGGAAAGCTTGCCCCTAAATGGGAAGGTCCCTACTTTATAGAAGCAGAAGCAGGCAAAGGATCCTATTGGTTGCAAGAACCAGGTGGAAGAATGATTCCGAGAGCATGGAATGCGATCCACCTCAAAGCATATTATCAATAAATGATATTGTTCTTATTATTTTATACGAAGCAATAATACTGACTTGAGCGTCGGAGTGGCGTTAGCCAAAAGGGCTAACGTCGATCCTTAGCTTCTGTTTTTTCTTATGATCTTTTGCAGGATTTTCAACATCCAGGATCCTAATATTGATGGATGAAGATCACAAGCATATACTCAAGGTATCTTCCTCAACGGAAATAATTTCTCCTAAGTTTTGTCCTTAAACGGACTACAGTGGATTGAACTAAAACTTCAATCCTAGGTTGAAGGGATCACCTTCTCGAACGTCGAGGTTAACACTAACACCTCATTTCGCCCGGGTCACAAGTCATAAAAATTCCTGGTTGTGGGTAGACCCTCATGATTGGGAATGTTCAAATGGTTGTTGATTTTTCAATCAACTCAACTGGTTTGACAGTCACGCTGTCGTCAAAAAGAATAGAGATAATGTCTCTATTATTCACAACCGATTAACAAACGAATTTCTTTTTCTAGTGTATTTTCTTAAAACAGGAAATCAAGAATTAATAAGTATTTATGACAGTCGTCATCAAGGTATGTCATTCGAAATCCTGAATCTTTTTGGAATTTGCAGGATTTGCTTTTGACAAGGAATGAAAGGTACGCATACTTGCAAAAACAAAATAACAAGCTTATTTTATTTAACATCGAAAATTGTAGCCTAATAGGATTTCTATAGATCCCGTTACATGTACAGTAGCTACTTAGTCAAACCTAGAATAGTGGGCTCAAGCCTTTTCGTATATATCTATCATCACCCACCTAACACCTAAAAGACTTAGAAATACGATGAACCCTCAAGGATTTCATCTGCAAGCTTAGCATCCACATCAGGGTATTTTTTCTTCAAGATAGACACCACAGATTTCATGTAGACTAGATCAGTCTTAGCTTTCTTCAACTCCTCCTGAGCATGGTTGAGTTCGTCATAGGCTTGAAGAATTTCTCCCTTCAGGGCATGCAGATCTTCACCCCATTTACTTATAACTTCTAGAGTGAGTTGTTGATGAGATTTGCAGATCTCCATTGAAGACATAAAACAGCCATCGATGTTCTTCAAAAGATCGTCATTACGTTGGGATTGTTCCTCACAGCGTGCGATGATCTCCTCGAGATGCTGAGAAAACAAAAGAAATGATCAGAGGACTTTTATGAAAAATAAATAAAAATCTTTTTACCTTGTTTTTCCAAACAGGACTGGAAGATGAAGACATGATTTTTTGAAAAGAAATGTTTTTGAAAAATTTTGAGAGAAAAGATTTTTAAAGGAGAAAAGAAAGATTTTTGAGATATGATTGAAATATTGTTGAGTTTAAATAGGGGAAAAGATAAGTGTTGATGGGAAGACAAAAGGATAGGTTAACGTCTAATCAAGCCGAGTAAATTAAATTTTACTCATTATTTCTGACTGATCACACTGCGACGCGCCACTTGTGCATTAACTCTCTAGATACGCGATCAAAGTTGAATAAAATACTTATTTGGATGTAGTGAACTATGACAAAATTTCTATGTTATGTATTGATCTAATCGGGGGTCTATGTTATGTAACGAACTTACCAAAACTGTCTAAGTAATGCATGTAACCGACTAAACTTTGAAATTAGTCGGTTGAATAATAAAATCTCCACGTGGGCTTCCATGTCATTTTGGCAACTGATGAAAAAATAATAAAAAGTCAGATTTCCCTCCTTTATTTCCCTCTC
This sequence comes from Erigeron breviscapus, assembly GCA_034093135.1. NCBI lineage: Eukaryota > Viridiplantae > Streptophyta > Magnoliopsida > Asterales > Asteraceae > Erigeron > Erigeron breviscapus. The sequence goes on from CM067174.1 coordinate 15,801,336, forward strand.
CCCTTTTTCCCTCCCATTTTCCCTCTTTATTTCCCTCCCATTTTCCCTCTTTATTTCCCTCTATATTTCTCTATCTTTTTCCCTCTCATTTTCTTCCCTTTCCACCATGGCTTCTTCTGCCTCTTCTTCATCTGTTAACAAGTGTCTTCCGTATATGTATTGTAAGTGTGGTACAAAAATGAGTATTTTCACATCATGGACAAGGAAGAATCCCGGTAGTAGATTTCTTAAATGCCCTAATGGAACAAGGTCATGTACAATGTTTACCTTCATCGATGAGGAGCTTCCCAGTGGATATTACAAGGACTTGTTTTATGAACTTCATGAGCAAGGAAAACATGCTGTCGTTAGAGAAGAAGATGAAGATTCGAAACTCCAATTGTTGAAGGAATTGAGTGCAACAAAGTCAAAGTTGAATGTGTTTGACAAAGTGTTGTATCTTTTGGTTGGGGTTGTTGCAATGTTATGCATCGTAATTGTGGTGATAGTGATATAGGCTTTTGAACCATTTCTGTAATTGTATGTGTAAGAATGTGTAAGGGTTTTTTTAATGAAATGAAATGTGTGATGGTTTGTGTCAGAAATGAAATGTGTGATGGCTTCTGTACCATTTATGTAATTATATGTTTCTGGATGCATAATTGAACATAAAATAAGCAACTTGCATAACTGAAAATATGTTTCAGGATGCATAATTAAACTGAAATTAAGACTTTGTCCACACATACCCAACTTACACATAATTAGCTAACAAACAAGTTACCAAAAGATTAGTGTCTCAGCACATACCTAGCTAATTACATGTACCCAAAAGACAATTAAGTTGACATACCAAATTAACAAGTTTCCAACCACCAGAACAACTTTCAAAAGACAATACAGTTTAGTGACACTACACATATCATTCAACCACCATGGCATCATCAGGTGTTTCTCCTGGTCCCTTGACATGTCTTTTAAGCCTCTGCCTTAAAACTCTCTCACTAGGGTTTCTCCTCTTCACTTCAAGCTTCTTGGTCTTTTTCTGCTTGGAAGCCTCTGCATTGACAGATTCCTGTGTCCCAACAACTGGATCATTGTTTCTCCTTGGTGCAGACATTGAGATTGTCTCATCCATTGTTGTAATTCTGGGTTGTTCCCTTATGATCATCCCAGAGGAACCAACCCCACTTGACAGCTAATTCATGGTATTTCCCAAACCAACCCTTGCATTAGCCCTTAGCATTACAGGCTTTGTGCTTTGCTTGGCTCCACCATCATCTGCAAATCAAGTTAATGTACATATAAACAAATTTCATATCAATTTAACAACTTATTAAATGCATACTATACAATTAAGATGTACATACCCATACTTGTGATCCCAAACCTGAATCCTCCCTTGGTAACACCAAACCTCCTGCCTGGACTTAATGGTGCACTTTCTTGAGTTGCAGGTGCACTTCCTTGATCTGTAGGCACACTTTCTTGAGCTTCAGGGTGTCTTTGTTGAGTGGCAGTTGGGTTTTGTTGACTGGCAGGTGGGTTTGATTGAGTGGCAGTTGGGTTTTGTTGACTGGGAGGTGGGTTTGATTGATTGGCAGTTGGGTTTTGTTGACTGGTAGGTGGGTTTGATTGACTGGCAGTTGGGTCTGACTGATTGGCAGGGACTTTAGGTTTCCTCTTCACAATATTTGCCTTTGGGATATGAGCAGGCCTAGGTTTTCGTTGGTTTTGACAGGTTCTGATATTGTGACCCTCTTCCCAGCAGTTGTGGCATGTAATGACAGTTCCATGTTTTGTTACCCTTGTTGACCCAACTCTTGGCTCATGTGATGCTCTAATCCTTTTCTTCTTAGGCCTTCCAGGCATCTTTCTAGGTTTTAGAGGTAATGGTTTGGTATTGTTTTCACAAGCAGGCTAGGTCTCCATACCTTCCACAGGATTCAAGTATTTGTCATAAGCTTGTCTGTACATACTCTGCCTAAACCAGGATGAAATGAAGTCTTCTGGTTTTTGATTCAGCTTATAAATTGCATTCACACCATGCACACAAGGGATTCCACTCAGATCCCACATTCTACAACTACAAGAATGTGCATCTACATCTACACTGTAAGTAGTAGAGTAATTCCTAACCTCAAATTTGCTACCACCTGGTTAATGACCAACCACTCACGTCTGCCATTCTTAATCACATCCAACTTCTTTCTAATGGCAGGGCAGACATCATGTTCCCATTCTGCACTCTTTTCTCTAATGTTTTCCAATCTAATCATCACTATGACCCTTAAAGCTTCTAGCAGTGTTATAATTGGTTTATTTCTAACCTTAAGTAAGACACTATTCCAACACTCACTGAAACCGTTTTCCACTGCCTCACAACCAGTGTGAATCCAAAAAATGCTCTAGACCATGACTTGGGATTTCTCTCAATTAAATATTTGTAAGCATTAGGGTTGGCTAACCTGATTTCATTCATGGCAGCTTCAAACTGAGCAGGATATGAAGCCTTGGATGCTTTCCAGAACAAATTTCTGAATTCCACTCCACTGTATATTTTTCTGAAATTTTCATATATGTGCCTTGGCATGATATCTTTCACTGCTTCAATTAGTCCCTTCAAAGATTAAGAAACAGAATTATAAAACTGAAATATAAAACAATGGATTAAATAACAGAATTACATAAAGAAGTTGCATTACCTTATGTTGATCTGACATCAGAGTTAGTCCATCACCATCTGGACATTCAAGATCATTACCTAATAAGTTAACAAACCAAGTCCAATTCTCTTTGTTTTCAACATTCACAATCGCCCAAGCTACTGGATAAACTTGGTTATTCCCATCCCTTGTCATTGCACTTAACAGCTCTCCATTGCATGAACCCTTAAGAAAGCATCCATCCAGAGCCACAAATTTTCTACACCCACTCTTAAAACCTTGTTTCAATCCATTTAAGCAAACATAGAACCTCTCAAAATATGATTTTCCATCAGGATTTGTGGTTACACCTAACTGGACTGTTGATCCTGGGTTGCTTCTCAACAAAGCTTCACCATATGGCCTGAGAAGTGCATAGTGTTCCTTAAGGGTTTTCTCAAATTCTGTTAAAGCCCAAATCTTAGCCCTTCTAACCTGTTGGTGTGAAACTTCACACTTGTACTTTTTCATGATCAACTCTTGGATTGTACACAGTTTGATATCAGGTTGTGATATAATTCTCTCTGCAAAATGCTTTCCTATCAACTTATAGTCAATTAAAGACCCATATTTAAAGTTTCTTGCACAAGTGTGATTATCAATCAAGGATATAATCTGAAATGAATTCTCAGATTGCATCCACCTAGCAAAGCATCTAAATGTACACTTTTGAGGCTTAACAGGAAATCTCTTTTGCTTTCTCTGTTTACCTAACAATGGATCTTTTAACTTCCTACCAGGCCTAGTACCACATTTAGCAATCAAACTATCTTTACAAGATCTTTCAAACCACAGAGAATACCCATTTGCCAAAGCATAATATGATAAATATTCTCTTAGCTGGTGATGTGATGCATACAATTCCCCAACCTACACATTATTTGTTCTAATTACATAATGAAAAGATCAAACTTTGAACATAAGTAAGAGATTAAGTACACATACCTGTGGTCTTTTGTACCTCCAATGAGTTGCAGGGTCATAAACTTTAAATTTTGATACTTCAGGTTCTGGTGGCTTCAATGGATCCTCATCCTCCTTCTTAGTAAGTAGTTCAACCAGATCCTTCATGAAATCATCATGATCATTCAACACTTGTGACTTCAAACCAACACTCTCTCTTCTAGTACCAAGGTCTGGTAGTTGTTTTTGAGATGGAATCTTTGCAATTGGGTTACCCTTTCTTACCTTCCTTAGTTCATCTTCTCCTTCACTGAGATGGTCTAATGATGCCACACTCTCATCATCTAAATCATCATCTGGTTCATATGGTTCATCATCAGACTCCCCTTCATCGTCCCTTTCACCTTGCTCACCCTCATTCTCAACATCCTGGTTCTCATTTGGTTTATGAACATAATCACTTAGGTCAAGGGTAAAATGGTCAACATAGACTTCAAGTATTCCATAAGAATGTATGATGCTGAAGAAAGCTACAGTGTCAGCTTCAAACGCAATGGGCATTAGATTTTCAACTCCCTCATCACGAAAACCAAAATAAAGACCAGTCACAGGACACCCAGTTTCAGTTTCTATGTAGTGTGTAAGCTCTTCATATGGAATTTCGGCGATCATGATTGTCATCATCTTCCCTTCCTCATATTTAAATGGATGAAACTCGAAGGCCCCATCATTGTGCATATTGAACTTATGAAAACGAAGCATTTCTACAAAATAATCAACAAATACAAAATAATTGTTGGAGTCAAGTCACTCATACATTACAAGAAAGATTTAAAGATGACAAACAACTCAAGAAATACTTAAGTCCTTGGTTCTGGAGCTGAGTCAGCTTGGATGGTTCCAAGCTGAGTCAGCCTGAACATCTTCACTGGAAGATGGTATCTCTCAAGCTGCATCAAATAGAAGAACTAGCACTTGGTCTAAATCGAAGATGAAGAACAAGGATAGAAGACCAAGCTGATGGGTGGAAATCATCTTGGTTCTTACAGTCAGCTTGGAAGGTACATTGTCAGCCTGGAGTCTTGCAAGTGCTCCAGAGTTGTTATAACTTTGTATATATCATCAATCAACTGGATAAGCACCAGAAAGGACATTCTAGAAGTGCCAGTTGTTGATTGTAAACATTCTATGAGGTGTCCATTGTATTGTTGCTGCACGATCAACCTTGGTGACCAAGAAGGGAACAAAAAGGACAATGTCACTGTCACCTAGTACTGATCAAGCAGAAGCCATTAGATCAAGACGTGTGGAAAAGAATGGACGGCATCCAAGGCAGTGTTGATGCCTATATAAACCAGCCTTTGTGTCTCAAGAATGTGTGCATCCATAACATTAACTCTCACAACGATTAAAGCTATCAGCTTGGATTTGTGTTGTACTCAGCTTGAGCTAGTAGAGTTAATAAACAAAGTTGTAACTTGCTATTCAGCCAAGTAGTTAGATTTGTAGGCTAATCTGTTCCACAACTACTTGTAATTCTTTTTATTCTTCAATAAAAGAATTAGTTGAAAATCAGCTTGCACTTTGTTTTTGGACTGCACTTTACTTTACTGTCTTTATATTCTGTCTATTTACTTATTGTTTCATTAACATGATTATCTCAAATCTGAATATGGACAAATACTTTAAGATAACTTATATTCCGCATTTAAAAGTATTCTCAAGCTGATTAAGTTTAAAAGTTGTATTCACCCCCCCTCTACAACTCTTTGAGACATCTTAAACCATCCTGTTATCTCCTTTGGGACCTATCAGGTGGTATCAGAGCAGGGGTTTCGTAATACACTTAACTTGATCCCTCTCATTTAACTTTTATTTTGGTTTAAAACATGTCTCAACCTATGTACACTGATAATGGTTCTTGTGAGTCCCAAATATAGACGGCTTAACAACCCGACTGGCAAGTAATTCTAACTGGAAGATGACCAGTTCAGAATACGATCCAGATATGGATGAACAATACGATAAAGATACAGGAAGTAAATGCAAGAAACAATAAGGGCTGAAACTATATAAATAATATGTATAGATCAAGTAGTAGCATTGAGACACGATGTATTTTTCAAGGTATTTGATTTATTGATATATAAACAAATACAAAGGTTGTTGCGGAACAAAGATAAACACTCAAGTGTAAATATCTAAACAACCTAGAAATACAAGTGATCTAATAACTTGGAAATACTCGTAAGGATTACTTAGAGTATATCTCACAAGTTGCAATGCAAAGGTTTTCAAGCAATTTGCAAGTTGTGAGAAGACTTATATTTATAGACTAAGTCCATGATAACGTGGACCAGATCGTACAAATATGGTTGGGTGTATTTAAGGAATTAAAGCTAATTCCTTACATGTGTACTTTTAAGGTTAGGTATATAAGTCGTTGATGTGACTTATCAAACCTTATTCCCAACCTTTACTTTACCTTGTACTTTAATTAATAGTTAATTCTATTAACCGGGAAAAGATATGTAAAGTAAAAAGTCTTCCTCGTAATCAGTGTAAAAGTGTGTAAGTACTTTTACACTGAGATGCTTCAGTCTTCGATCAGGTAGAATCAGTTTCTGAGCTCCACATCTGAACTGATTCTCATTCTTCAGACTTCAGTCTTTGACTTCATTCCGAACGGTTTTCTGATACGTTGATCTGAACTGAAGTGAAGCTTCAGTGAACAAATTCTGAGCGACCTCAGAATTCTATACAAGTATTCTTCACTGAGCTTCAGCTATTTCTGAACAAATTATACTTGGTCGATTTTCGACCTAATAGTTCTTCAACCAGACCACCCATGTTTGATAAGACTGATTTCAGTGGGTGGAAAGGTAGAATGTCCCTTTTTCTTGAATCTATTGATAATGACATGCCTGACATACTTGTTGATGGACCTTATGTTCCAAGGGATACAGTAATCACACCTAGGCCAGCTCCAACTGATGGATCTGAGCCTGGTGCACCTGATGTCAGAGTTGTTATCAAACCCAGAGCAGATTGGGGTGATGAAGATAAAAGAATGGTCAACTTGAATGTAAAGGCCAGGAACTTTATTGTCCAATCTGTACCTAAGGACATTTATAGAGCCATTAGACACTGTCCTAGTGCTAAAAAGATGTGGGATACATTGACTGTTATGTATGAGGGCTGTGCAACTTCTATGGAGTCTACCAAGACTACCTTAACTAGAAGGTATGAAAGATTTTTTGCACATAAGAATGAATCCCTCACTGACACTCATACCCGATTTAATGCACTTGTTAATGACTTGATTGCTATTGACATACATAAAGATGATGATGTACTTAAAAGCAAATTTTAGATTCATTACCTTTAAAATGGAATAATTATGTTGCTAGTGTCAAGTTGAGTCATGTTTACAAAGAACTTGACTTACCAGGTCTCTATGGGTTTGTGAGTTCCTTAAGTTCGATGGTTAACCAGGAAAGTGCAAAATACAACAAGTCTAATAAGCACTAGATTGGACTAGTATTACTTTAATATAAATGCAAGTATATAAATAAAGTAATACAAGACTTAAAGCAATAAACAAATAAAGTGGAACATTATGTATTTTTCATGGTATTTTATTTATGATGTTAAATAAAACACAAGGTTGTTGCGGAATCAAGATAATACAATTAAGTATGTATCCTAACAACCTATGAGTTACAAATGATCTATATTTGTCAAATAACTCTTTAGGATCGAGATACTTAAAGTTGTGAAGTATCCCAGTTTAAATCGAGAGTATTTGGACAAATTCACTTCAATGCAAAATGAATGCCTAAAAGTATTTATGTCAAGGAAATGACTTTGTATTTATAGGCAACAAAATTCACCAGTGACTTTTGTGCCGTACAAATATGGTTGCATACATTTAATGATCCGACAAGAACATTAAATGTATTGGATAAGGAATAAGGATAAAGTCACATCAAATGCAAGTGTATCCTTTTATCCAACCACCTTTACACACGTATACTTTGGTAAAGAACAAGTGGATTATTCTTTGGAAAGTGTGTGAAGGGAAAAGTCAATCCTTGATATCAGTGTTCAGACTTGTAGGATCTAGAACACTGACAATCCTCCAGTGTACAGATCTGGTAAGACTTTCCAGTGGACTCCGCCATTTGTAAGTCTTCTTTCTTCAGACTTCAGTCTTTGACTTCAGTCAGAATGTCTTCAGTAGAGTTGATCTGGACTGGGGTTAAGTCCAGTGAGCTCATCTGGAGAATACTCCAGATTTCCTATACAAGTATTTGCTCACTGGTCTTCCATTATTTCTGGACAAATCTTCAAGGGACTCCAGATTCCAAGTCTGGAGTAGGTCCAGTAGAACACGTTTCTGGTCAGATCTTCAGTGAGGCTCCAGTAGTCGAGTCTGGAGCGAGTCCAGTAAATCTGGACTAAATCTGGACCTAAAAAATTCCCCCTATTTGTTTAGAAATAATGCAAGTGTTTTCAAGCTTGAATCTATACATTTTGTAAGCTTGAAAAACACAAGTTTCGATTTGTCTAAAAAATCTAAGTTACTGGAAAACACTTTATAGATCATGAGTGTTTTCAGTTTCATCAATTAAGTTCTAACTTAGACTAAATCTGATCATTTACTTATAAAAATAAAAATTGCAACTATTATTACATTCATCAACTGATAAATAGTATACAATTTTCATAAGACAATATTTTACAATAAGTAAACAATAAGAGTCAGGCCCTTCTTTTCGATGTCCTTTCTGGAGCATCTTCAGTAGCCTTTCTCTTTGGTGATGGAGAAGATGGTATTGAATCTGGTGATCTTATGCCCATTGCAACTTCCATTTGTTGCTTTCTTCTCCATACCTTCTCAATCCTTTTAAGAAATGCTTTAACATCAGTCGACACATTTGTCTCCCCCCTGAACGTTAAAGCGATTTCCTTCAGTTCACTCCATCCAAATGCTTGGACTGAAGTACTTTTCCTTTCGTCAGTAAAGTTACCCTCCCTGGTCAACTTTACTTCAAACTTAGACATGCCTTCATGATCTTCAGCCAATTTGATTTCAGCACCAGTGATCCTTCTTGCATCAGCCCTGAAATTCAACATCTCATTGTATTTTTCTTTCAGCTTGGCTTGCTGGATCAAAGCTTCAGTATCCTTGGACACTCTCCTTTGCTCTACAGCAGATTGGAGTTCTTGACGATTTATTTTTCGAGAAGTGTCCAGGGGAATGAAAGTACTTACATCAGCATCTTTGATTGCTTTGATCTGTCTGGCAGTCAACTTTGGTAAACCAGTAAGTCTTCTTTCTGTACTCTATCTCCAGAGCACCAACATTCTTTCTTATCTTTTTCTGGAGACTTACCAGTTCATCCTTTCTTTGTCTGATGAGTTCTGGTACACTCACGCCATAAATAATTGAATCATATACCTGTTCTTCTTCAGCGTAGAATGAGCGTACATGAACATTCAATCAAGACATTGATGAACTCTGGGGTCATCCTTCATCTTTTTATATACATCAATATTTATGCCTAACCTTCCAGCATTGTAAGAGTCCAGAGTCCCCATTGATGCCATCTCCCTTTGATGGGCCAGCAGTTCATCAAAATCTCTATCATGATGCATTCTTGTTCTAACTTCTTGATGTTTCATCATCAGCATCTTCAGTATGCTCTTCCTCTTCACCAGACACAACTTTTTCTTTTCCTTTAACAGCCTTCAGTGTAGTTGGAATATCTGGAAGGTCTCAAACTGGGGCTCACTGGCTTCAGTACCAGTAGCTTCTTCAGTTAGGAGCCCGGCTTCAGTGCCATATGCTCTTTGTCTTTCAGTAAGCCCGGCTTCAGTGCCATATGCTCTTCGTCTGCCAGAGCCATGTAACACCAATCTCTTTCCTCTTCTTCATCAGCAGATGATTCATCAGAAGGAACCCACTTCTCTTCAGTTGTTGCAATCATGCACTTATTATTGGTTTCAATTTGTTGTGCCATGAGAGCAATTTGGGCCTTAAGCTTTTTATATTTCATTTTATAGCTATCATCAGGCTTATTATTTGAAGAGAATGGACCAGGCTTGGATACAAACTGGTTGGACCTGCACTCTTTCATGAAATGACCCTTTTTGCCACACTTAAAGCATGTCAAATTGGTCTTGTCAGTGGAAGAAATGGATGCAAATTGTCCAGATGGCCTATTTGCTCTTGCTTTGAAACGGTTAAACGTTTTAGCAATCATTGCAATAAGGTCATCATCTTCAGTTTCATCACAACAGTCTGGAGAGACTTGACTGGACTCTCCAGAATCCATGAGTTCAGACACCATCTTCTTCATAGAAAATACATTCTCAGAAGATATCAGTGCTGTACTTTGTGGTTTAGTATGACTAACCACATTAGGACTACTGGAGGCATGGTTATAAGCATCTTGTTCTGCCACCACTCTCTGAGCTTGATTTTCTTCAGTGTACCTGAAAGCTCCATAAAGAGTTGAGAGAGTGTGTGTGTGCAGAGTTTTTCCTTGTCGTAAGACTAGGATCATGTGAGACCATTTGGTGGGTAGAATTTCACAAAATTTCTCCAGAAGTATATCCTTGTCCTTCTCAACCCCAAGACCTCTCAATTGGTTTATGATACTCATAAATCTGGTGTAAGTACCAGTGAGAGACTCGTTAGGTTGAGCAAAAAATGACTCATACCTCTTGTTTAAAGGAGACCTTTCTGGTGACAATGGTGTCATCTCCTCCTTCATGTTGGTTTAAAAGTTCATCCCACATGGTTTTAGCACTAGGAAAAAGAACTATTGTGGGAATTAGGGTTTCTGGAACGGCCCCGAGGATCATGTTTTTGAGAAGGGTGTCTAGATTCACCAATCTCCTCTCCTCTTCTGACCAATGTTCCTCCCTCTTTTCCCTTCCTCTTCTAGATCCAGAAGGATCAAGAAGGGGATTGAGAGGTGATGTTGGTGCATAAGGACCTTCGTTTAAATTTTTCATCATGTTCCTCTCAATACCAGTGACATGCAAAACCATCCTAGCCTTCCACGTACCAAATTCATCACTGTTCCCACTGAATTTAGGAACAGGATTATTTGAGTAGTGCACATGCACGTGTGGAGAAGCAGGAGTAGGAGGAGAGGTGGATTAGTGTTATTAACAATTGGTGGTTCATTTTGATCATTAATATTTGCATTAGGATCGTGACCAAGACTAAAACCTTGTGTATTTTCTTGGTTAGCCATCAAGAAACAGATCTAGGCAATGTTTAGCCTTCTGCTCTGATACCAAATGTGAGTCCCTTAAGTTCGATGGTTTAACCAGGAAAGTGTAAAATACAACAAGTCTAATAAGCACTAGATTGACTAGTATTACTTTAATATAAATGCAAGTATATAAATAAAGTAATACAAGACTTAAAGCAATAAAAATAAAGTGGAACATTATGTATTTTTCATGGGTATTTTATTTATGATGTTAAATAAAACACAAGGTTGTTGCGGAATCAAGATAATACCATTAAGTATGTATCCTAACAACCTATGAGTTACAAATGATCTATATTTGTCAAATAACTCTTTGATCGAGATACTTAAAGTTGTGAAGTATCCCAGTTTAAGATCGAGAGTATTTGGACAAATTCACTTCAATGCAAAATGAATGCTTAAAAGTATTTTTGTCAAGGAAATGACTTTGTATTTATAGGCAACAAAATTCACCAGTGAATTTTGGGCCGTACAAATATGGTTGCATACATTTAATGATCCGACAAGAACATTAAATGTATTGGATAAGGAATAAGGATAAAGTCACATCATGCAAGTGTATCCTTTTATCCAACCACCTTTTACACACGTATACTTTGGTAAAGAACAAGTGGATTGTTCTTTGGAAAGTGTGTAAAGGAAAAGTCAATCCTTGATATCAGTGTTCAGACTTGTAGAATCTAGAACACTGACAATCCTCCAGTGTACAGATCTGGTAAGACTTTCCAGTGGACTCCGCCATTTGCTAAGTCTTCTTTCTTCAGACTTCAGTCTTTGACTTCAGTCAGAATGTCTTCAGTAGAGTTGATCTGGACTGGGGTGAAGTCCAGTGAGCTCATCTGGAAAATACTCCAGATTTCCTATACAAGTATTTGCTCACTGGTCTTCCATTATTTCTGGACAAATCTTCAGAGGGACTCCAGATTCCAAGTCTGGAGTAGGTCCAGTAGAACACGTTTCTGGACAGATCTTCAGTAAGGCTCCAGTAGTCGAGTCTGGAGCGAGTCCAGTAAATCTGGACCTAACAGGTTGCTTCACAACCATGAATGCACTGAAGCTGAAAAACTGATTGCCATGGGTGATGCTGTGGGAAGCTCTAGCTCTGCACTTGTTGCATCTTCAACTGAGCATCCCAGCCCATTGTGTGATGAACCTGTTCCAAGTCAGTTTGTGAGTGATATTGTTGAAACTGATAAACCTTGTGAATCTGAGACTGAATATTATTCTAGTGATGAAACTGAGAGTTTGGCTAGTGAGGTTGCCATGTTGGCTGAAAGATTGAGGAAGAAATTTTTTTCAAAATTCAAAGGAAAAAGAGTTTCTAAGAGTGACAAACCAAAAAACCTTTAGATATGTCAAAAACCACTTGTTATAAATGTGGTAAAACTGGTCATATGGCTAATGATTGTAAATCAAAACCCACTCAACAAGCTGATAACTCTAAACCTAAGAATAGTGGAAAAGATGAAAAATACTCTAAACTCAGGCTAAAATATAAGAAACTTAAAGCACATGTTGCTAAGCTGAGTGAGAAGAGTCTTGTTGCAAAAGATTGGGCTGAGAGTGCAACTTCATCTGATGATGAAAGCTATGAAGATGCTCAATGCTTCATGGTCAAAGAGCAGTCAGCTAGGTGTCAAGAAATCACAGAAAAGTGCTTGATGGCCAAAGATGCTAGTGAAAAACTTCTTGATGACATGACCAAGCTGAGAGAAGAAAGTAATCAGCTTACTCAGTCAGCTCACTCTGCATCCACTGTTCAGAGGTATCTCCTTTTCTCTCTTTCTGATGAAGAAAAACTTGCTAAATTAAACAAACTTGGTGATGAGGTTCTTTTGCAAAGACATTTCAATAAACAACATAAAATGGAAATTATGTCTTTGAGAAATGAAATTTCAGTACAAACTCAGTCAATTGAGAAACTTCAGTCAGAAGTTAAAGCTTTACAAAGAGTAAATGTTTCTCTCTTACAAGAAGCTAAACAAGCTGATGAAAAATATTTGAAAATCAAACACATAACTGAGTCTTGGTGTACTGGTGCAAAAAGAGCAGCCAAGTGTGTTAATGAGCAAGTACCTCAACAAATTCAGGCCATATTTGATGGTGACTATGACAAAGCCATTGCCATAAGTGAAGTATGTGCAATGGAGCCTTGTTATCAGCCTATACCTCCTGCAGTCATTCATTCTAATAGAATTCTTAAAAGACAATCTGAACACCCTGGTCTTGGTTTTGTTTATGGTGGTAATCTAAAAACCTTAAATGATGGTGTCACTACTATTGATTCTACATGTACTAAATCTGAAGTCAGCCTGGAATCCTCCAAGCTGACTGATTCTCCATCTGAATCTAGTACTGAACCTAAGACCAAAGAGAACTCTTCTAAGTTAACTAGTCAAAAGAGTCAAAAAGCTAAAAAGAATAAATCTGTTAAGAAGAGTCAGTCTGATCCAGTCAGCTCAAAGATTAAAACAAAAACACCCAGTCCAGACTCAGATCAACTTATATCTAAGCTGATCAAGTCCAGGCTGAGTAAGATTTCAAAAGAAGTTTCTTTTTTAAATAATCTTTCAAAAGTTGATCAAAAGAAACTCAGAGCTGAGTCAAAGAAAGTTAGAATTGGTAAAGGATATTTAAGACAGTCTGAATCCAAAGTTGTTGGAAATAATTTTCAAGAAAAATCTAAACAACAATGGAAAGTAAAATCAAATGATAAGAGTTCTTCTTCTACCCAAACTGAGTCTGGCACTTCAGTCAGCTCAAGTGAACCCATCCTTGGATGGGTTCCCAAAAAGAACCAACTCTTTTCATAGTTGCAAGGCATTCACAATGCATTTATCTGGTACTTGGACAGTGGATGTTGCAAGCATATGACCGGATGTAAGTCCCTGTTGTGTGACTTTAGGAACAAACTTGGTCCTAATGTCACTTTTGGTGATGATTCTCAAGGAACTACAGAAGGTTATGGTTCTCTTACAAATGGTCCTCTAACATTCAGAAGAGTCTCTTATGTCAGTGGGCTGAAACACAATCTGATAAGTGTTAGCCAATTGTGCGATGATGGCTATTGATGTGCTAAATCGAGTTTAAAAATTATAAACTAGAAATACCTAGAAACTCACTACTACACACTATCGGGCAGTGGACCCGTTCGTATGCAATATAGTTAAAAGGTAAGTCCGTGTTCGTTCTCGGGGATTGGTTTGAACTAGTTGTTTAATAAAATGGTTTGGAAAACAGGGTGTTGCTTCGAGTCTCACTTTGACAATTAAATTAAAATAAAATTAAAAGACAAAACGCATAAAAGTAAAGAAAAGCTTCAGACAATATTAATAAAGATCATCCACCTTGAACTCACTAGACTTCAAACATGATTGCATTCAATTAAGACCCAATTCATTGAGTTGAAAAGATAATCGTAAAAGGATTAAGGTGCTCACGTGGTACCACCAACCGTGAGCAAATTACCCAATCACCTAAGTTGCTAGTTTAATTACCCAAGCCGGTACCACCAATGCCTAGACAACCTTACCAACAATTAGTTTGCTTGACTATCGAATTAACAATTGTGCCTATGTGAAGATAGCGTGGTACCACCAACCGTTATAAAACACGTTGACAAAATGACTCCTTTTATTAAAATGATATTCACTATCATACCATGAACTAGTGATAATTGCTCATAGACAAACAACCATTTGAAAATCACATATGCATCCAACTAGTACCACTAACGAAGAACACATATGCCACCAATATCATAATAATATATAAAAAGGAATTAAATCATCAAGATCACGACACAACGATAATTGAAATCAACTCTTTGGATTAAAACATAAAGCAATCACATCATTCGTCTAGTTTCCTCAAGGTGGATGATTGAATGTTTAGCCACTCATGATTAATTTAAAATAATAATCAAAATAAAAGAAGAACATGATGTACCAATCGTTCTTGAAATTGAAATTGCAAGACAATAAAATAGATACGATCTAAGTGGGTGCCCGTGAATCTTCAATGAATCGGACGAAGAAATCCACCCTCTCCTTGAAGAAATCCCTTGGAGAGCAGCTCTTAGAAAGAATTTGGACACTTGGGAAAATAGGGTTTTTTTCTTTATATACCTCCCCCAAAATCTGCAGCAAAAGGCTGCAACCCTGATTCTCCCGTGCACTCACTGCGGCGCAGTGCCGTTGTGCACTTCCCACTGCCGCGCAGTGAGAAGTCCCTGAATTGTTTATTCGTTGTTGACTGCGGCGCAGTGGGGTGTGAATGCTCCCACTGCGGCGCAGTGATAATTCACTGGAATCTTGTATCTATGGTACCTAATGACTGCAGCGCAGTGGGGCAATAACCCTCCCACTGCGGCGCAGTGCATATCTGCTGAAATCTTTGTTCTTCATTATCAACATCACCCGAACACTCAGGTCAACTTTTTGGCCAACAATCGTCAGAAAATGTACCAAATGGGCGCGCAACCTGCTAAGAACCTGAAAGCACTAACAAACACCATAAACGCGCCAAATGCATACAAAATTGACTCAAAACACATACGAAAAAGGCCAATAATGATGTGGGCGATCTATATAAATTGGTCACATCAAATCCCCCCACACTTGAGCATTGCTTGTCCTCAAGCAAATCTGGAAATTAAGCAAAAAGCATTCCTTGGCAATGAAGCTATAGAAACAAATTACGCGTATCAAAAAGAAGCCACACCAAGCATGTCAATGACAAAAAGTTGGGTGAAGCAGTTTTAATCTTAAATGAAAACCCGAAATGTTTGACAATATCTGAACAATCCACAAGCCTCAATAACACGACTAAGCAAAAGTGAAACGAATGAGCCTATCAAAATCATCCTACTCCAACGAACTTACTATTGGGGTTGAATATATATATGAATAACCACTCATTGCTCGGTCGTGATGCATATCTTACCATAGGCTTGAACAAGGATCATAGCTCCACCGACGTGGCGTAAGCATCTAGTACATCATCAAAATATGGCATATAAGTCGGTTGTAAAGTTAGGCTAAGGGTATTTACAATGGGATTTGGGAACTTTAGGTAAGTGTTAATAGGAAATAACAAAAGGATAAGTTATGTACAAAATAGTCTAATCAAACCCTTACCATTGATTGCCAACAACCCATAAGATGTTATCCCGCTAAGACACCTCCAAAAGTACCAAGTAAACCCAACACCATTATGGTGTATCAACTTCAAACAACTTCAATTCAACCAAGTCTTCCATTATATTCACGAACCAAATGATACAACAATTCTTTTGACATATAAAAATGAGAAACACCTACTAGTAGCCCAAGTTCTTTTTTTTTTTTTTTTTTTCTTATTTCATTTTTTCTCTCTTTTTTTGAACCATTTTTACTCTACTAGTAGGCACCCTCTTACAATGATGAACAATGTCTATAACAATATACTTCCTTTGAACAATCCAAGACATTCCCCAATAACTTGACCAATTGACGTATTCTCATAGACAAGAATATTCCACTAGACAATCCACTGAAGCTCTCCCAAACCATCCAAACAAACCAATGACAATCAATGGCCCCCCAGATTAGACTATCGGTATAGTAAGGTATAATTAGGTAAAGTTTACATATATAAGTGGATATATACAAAGGAAAAGGCTAAGTTAAAAAGGATGTATAAGTGTACTTTGCACTAAGGATGAGTGCAACAAAGGTTTACAAAGGAAGGAAAGAAAGTGTATGTACAGTAAAGGTAAAAATATACAAAAGCAAAGGTGCAAAGAAAGAAAGAAAATACGGGTCAAACCTAATATGCCAATTCGTCATCCAATGTACTTATATCACAAAAGTGATCTCACTGCGGTCTCGTAACGATCACCAGGCCAAGTTCTAGCTCAACACATCACCGGCACACTCATATCAAAGAAATGAACCCGGAAATGGAATAAATAAACCTCAAATTCGCACATCTTAGTTCAGAGTTCGAAATGGAACCCTTACTCCCGAATAAATCCAAGAGCCTAAGAGAGGGACAAATTACAAGGCAATCAAACCAAAACCGTGAACACCTAGCACATCTATAAATGAATGATGAATCTCACAACTTTAGGTGTTTGGGAAATTTGAGTATGCAAGTAATGTTATCAATCCACAAGGATCAGCCCAATAACCGTTCAGAACACATTTCGCCGATTAAAATTGTGCCAAGGAAAAATTTTGTAGTAAAATTGCTCATTAAGTTGTTATGAATTTAGTGACAAAAGCAATTTACCACAAGGACAAGCTCAACACAAGTTTCAAATCATACCATCTTACGTCATCTTACCAAATCGAAACAACCAATCTCAAACATGCACATCATAGTTCAGAGTTCAAGATAGAACCCTTACTCTTGGATAAAACCCAAAAGCCTACGAGAGGGACACATCCACAAGAATGGTTAAATCTCAATGGCAAAACAACAAAAGAGATATATCCGATTGCTTAAACCTATTTGCCACCCCCCACACTTAAGATGGACAATGCCCTCAATGTCCATATTCGGTCAGAACAAAGGTAAATAGGGGTAAGCACAATAGACCGAAAGAATGAGAACACATACCGGATCATGGACACATTCCGTTTCAAAACAAGTAAGTCGACCCCGCACCATAAATTGCTCTTCCTAAAAAGGAAGTCCAATTTGGTTGACGGGAGAAACAAACTTAGTCCAAAACGGAAGGTGCGAGAGCTGTGTGTGAAACAATGTTAATAAAGATGCCAATCAAAAATATTGCGTTGAACTTACTGCCAGCATATGCACATGACATCATAGTGAGCTACTAACACGATCACACAATCAAACAAATCCAACGGGTCCTCCCCCACTTTTGGGTTCCACTAGGTATTGCCATCAATCGGATCAAACCTGTTCAATAACATTCCAAAAGACCAACCATCCAAAATATCCAAAATAGTTCAAACAAAATAAAGTACCATGCAGAAAATAAAAGAAAACAACGGAAATTACAAATGTTTCATCACCCCGTAGGGTGGATACCAGACAATGATAAATAAAGTAATGTCATAAGAATACCAACAAAATCAATAATCATATGATTCCATCCCACGGTACCGGATGGGAATCATCTCCACTCACTGCTGATGTCCATGGTAGCCATAGGGTAGTCCAGGTTTGCCAAAAATACTTTTCACCCAATCTTGCACTTCCTCCTGAGCTGAACCTGAACCACCAGCACCTCCCCCTGACTGACCAGCATCAAATCCTGAAGCACCTGCATCAAAACCAGGAACAAAGGAAGATGAACCACCTGCAAAACCTCCGGATCCACCAGCATCATGTCCACCCTGAAAAACCCCAAACTATACTGGACCACGAGGAGAACCTCCTAAATCATGGGGTCGTGGTGACATGTTCCCCGGAACAGTCGTCTGAGAGAAAAAAGGCTGACCCCCTGACGATAATCAGGGACATAAATAGGCGGTGGAGAGAATGGAGGAATCGGGTCAGGTCGAACAAACTCCCGACCATGATACTGAGCATCCCACATAGGCTGATAATAATCAAGGCTATAGTTTGTGTGGGCCTGTTGTGATCCAATCCAGGTCATGTCCTGATCCATCCTCCGCTGGTAGTCATCAAAAGCCCGGCGGCTAGCCTGCTGATCATCATATATATTCTGAACAGTCTGTCCCAAAAGCGTAAGATCAAAGGAGCTTGGGACAGGGATGCTACGACCACGCATCCTAGGTGGCTCCTGGGAAGCATCACCCATCTCTACATCAGCAGCCTCCAAGTCTGGAGGTGGTTCCTCAACAACACCAGTGTCATCCAACAATCTAGCAGGCTGGCTCCCCTGCTTCTTCTTCACTATCTTCCCCCGAATCAACTCTTTAACATGGAAATCCTCCTGATTAACTTGTGGAGACAGATGGGTCTGGCACTCCTCAGAATCAAATACACCCATCCTCTTGTAAATCCGGGTGATGAAGTGTCCCAAAACCAACTCTGAGTCAGAATGATTACACATGCGATCAATCACAACCATCGGGGCCAATGCAAACTTCCTAGGAGCCCCCTCTGAAAACAGCTTTAGCAACTACAAATCAGTCTGGTATGCCTTGTCCCAATGAGTAGACCTCTGGACCAAAAACGTAACTATCATCCTGTGAAGCAACCGAAGCTTAACACTGTGGATCTTAGACACACTAACCATCCCACCAGAAGACCAAGCCTCTCCTCCAGAAATCCAACCCCAATACTGTGGAATGGACTCACCATCACCCAAATCACCTTTGACATAATAACCCTGTCTCAAAAGTTGCCTGAAGTCCTGGTTATCCAACTCTTGCCTAGAATACATACCAGCATAAAACCCAAACTCAGCTATAGACAGCTTCCTCTGCTGTCCCCACAGTAAAACAAAACAACCCTTTCTTCAAAAATATCCTTGATCTTATTCAATTCCTTAGTCAATTTCAAACTAGAATAAAACTCAAGGCATAACTCACGATAGACAGGTTTCCCTGTTAAGAAAAATCTGTTGCCACATATCACTAATAACTGTCCTATCACCAACCCTCGCTTCTATACTAAACCATCTTCCAATATCCCCCCCAAAAAACCGAGCATCAGATTGAGCAAGATACCTGGGTGGGCAAACAACTTGCTTATGAAGCGTGTAAAGCTTGTTCAAATAATTGTTCTTGTGGGGTTGCCTAGCCCCATCAAACTCTAACCATGCATGCTTCTCGTTCAATGCACCCAGCCAAAAATTAAGAGGAGGTACCTCTGGTTCTCTCCTAGCCGTCTTACCGGGGACATCGGCAGTCCCGCTTGATTGTCCCACCTCCGCTTGCTTCCTTTTATCAGTAGTAGCAGTCTGCAATCACAAACATTAAAGCAAACAAACACGTTAAATGTGGAATGCAAAACTTGAAACCTCATTCAACATCAAACTCAACTGCGGGTCAGAAGATTCCCACTGCGGCGCAGTGGGACTGGCTGGACCTCACTGCGGCGCAGTGAGGCAAGTAACACGTGCAGGTTAGGTGCGCCTACTACGGCGCTTCACAAATCAAAAACCCTAAATCCCAAATTTCATTTCATTCTATGGCTCCTAGATCATCCCGTTCAAGAGATGTAAATCTCTTGAA
>CM067174.1:15822372-15878698 GCA_034093135.1 Erigeron breviscapus
TTCTGGAAAATTGTCATTATTTGTTCACTTGGAGATTGTCTTGGATAATTATAGTAATTGTTTATGGCATTTCTAAGGCAACTAGTTACCTTTTGGCATTCTATTGAACTAGAGGGCAATATCACATGCCCTAAATGTCTAGAGTCAATTCTCTTAGTGAACCGCTAGGGATAGATATCTAGATAATATAAGTAAGTTGTCCTAGTCGGAAATCCAGGGTTGTTACAAAATCAAAGGGAAATCATCTATATTACCTGTAGATGAAAGCAAGGATGAGAGATCTTGATCAAACTTCACTTGAATCACACGTTTTGATGGATTTTCGCTTAGGAAATTAATGGGGATCAAGGGGGGTGGCTAGGGCTTTGAGGAATGATAATATTATCAGCAAATAACAACTAATGATCATCCTTAGGACCTTAAACCCGTTTTTGACTTTCACACTATGTCAAAATTGGTCCCTAAGCTTCATAAAGTCGTATTATTAGCCCAAAACACCTATTGGGACTATATACAACTCATTATACACTTTTAACACCTCAAAAAGCATATAACTACATCTTTAACACATTACTACATTAATCAATAAGACATTCAAGTCTCACACACATAACACATTATCCACATATAAGCATAAAATCTATTGATGACTTAACGACACGTTATGTTGACTTAACGACTCTAGTCAACCGTTAATTAAAAAGTTTGGGATGTTACAATTACCTCCCCATTAAAAGGATTCCGTCCCCGGAATCTCATCGGAAATGAACAACTCCGGATACTTCTCTTTCATCACGGACTCAGTTTCCCACGTTAGGCTTTCACCGTGATTATGTTTCCACTTGTTCAACACTAAATCAATCATTTTCCTGCGTAGCTTCTTTTGCTTTCTTCCAAGTATTGCTATCGGGTCCTCAATCATTCTTTTACTTGGATCGATACTCACATCTTCTTTCATGTCTTATATCTTTAATCAATTTACATATTAAGCACTAGCTTTACAACAAGCACGATTTCCCACGTCTTACGCACTAGCATTACATCTAGCACGATTTCCCACATTTCACATATTACTTTAACATTAGGTACATTCATTACCTAATTAATCTCACATCTAATTTAACGTTTAATCTCACTAACGTGCGCAACTCATAGTAATTCATACGTGTATCTAGTAAACTAGACATACCATACTTAAGTGCCACATATAAGTCATCACATAACAACATTAAGCCATAACATCGACATTATCAACAACACATATCTTACACATATCATTCCACCGTCATTATAAGAATCATACTTCATATGCACATATATACTTCTACTTTAAACATCATCATATCAACATAAGTCATTTCGACATACATATATTCCCATAATACATTCAGCGAAGACTATTCATTTGGCTGTTAAGCCTTCCAAGCACGTATCCTTACCAACTTGCTATCACAACTCACATATTTCATTTGAGCAAAGGGTCGACTCGCCATACTTTCGATGCATAACATATCCCTCCATAGAGGCTTATGGTTAGACCATATTACCCACTTTGCTCATAATAAGCTTCCTTTGTTCACCAAAAACCTTTAGACAATTTTGAGCTAATCAAAACACTTCTTTAACAATTCCAACTTTATGAACTATTTTCTTTATGATCTTTGGCTCTGCACTTTCCCCTTCAATAACTTGTCGTATCATGAAATGACATCCGACACCTATGGCATTATCATTGTTGCCTATGAACACAACAATAAATCTCGAGGCACCATCACACCATCATATGGTTTTACCAAGTTTCTAACTCTTTCATTCTCTTTCCCATCAATCTAAGAGTGATAGGCATCACTTGAGTTCACCATTTTCCTCATACTTTGTCAAACATCTTTAAAAAATTTCATATAATGGCCGTCTCGATTCAAAACATTCAACCACTTTAACACTTTAAGAGCACTTCTTGATCATACATCTTTTCTTTCATGTCCAAGGAAACGGTGCAATAGTTCACCATGAAATAAGCATTTTTGGACAACTTGCCTACTAATTGATCATGTCATATCACTACCTTTAACTTCCCACGCAACTTTGTCTCTTATTCTAAGGTGACGTGACCACTCACTTCCGTCAGAGGGCCATTAAACTCTTTGTATTGCTACCAAACTTTCGGTGTCTAGTCTTGGCTTTTAACCCAATCACACGTCAACATATTAAATTTACTACACCTCGTATCATAATAGGTCGTATCACACTTCAGGCGGCATCCAAATGAGCATGTCACCACGGTTCATAAACTTCCTCAAGTACAACTTTTGGTCATTTCGTTCTCGGATACCGAAATCTTACTTTTAGACTTATAGTTCCACGCTGGTTATTTATGAATTTCAGAATCCACTCACATAATACCAACATCTTCGTCTCTAGAAACATCAACCTTTGACTGGCTCATTGTAGACAAGTGCTTACCATAACCTTATAGTCATGGAATTAAACATTAAATGGAACCTTGTTCCTTTCAATTCTACGCGTCAGCTTCTACTTTAACTTTTACTCACTTTGGGCGAATTTAGAATTAGGCCTCTACTTGTAGAAAATCGTAGTAACGTTCCTTACACAGCATGATGTTCTTCATTATACTTAGAATAGATAATAATGTCATCACCGAACGGTCTAGAGAAACTTTAAACTTTATCCCTTAAGTTCACGACATGGTAAGGATCATTCGTTACATGCAGGTACTTCAAGAAACTCAATAGGGTCATAATGAGCGTATAATTAACCTAAGCAGGACTTTCATCATCAACTTCATCATATGATAGTACAAATCGTAAATCTATCTTATAGAAAGAAATATATCCCACAATCGAAAACATTAACTTCTTCCTATAAGTGAGAACAAAATGAATGGTGTCTTTGAATAAAAGTAGCACTCGTCACACATCAATAGAAGGCTCGACTTTAGAAGTATAATCTCGAAACTAAACCGAGAACATTAATAGAACATCTCGAAACTACGGGTGGCCTCGACTTTAGAAGTATAATCTTTGCCTTACATAAGTAGATCACATAGGCGAGAAACATGATCAATTCGGAACCGAATGCTCCTGAAAACCTCTACTTCTTGTGATTTAAGTATCCACGGTTAACTCCGTCACCTAACCTCTTAACTTTTCATAAGGGAAAACTCTTTATCTTGAGAAGCAGTCATACATAAGATTTTGTACAAATATAAGATATCAACTTCACCTTTACATTCATGCAATATAAGGAAGAATCTCCCCCGTAGATACTCGTCCCAATTGTCATATATCGTCACATAGCGAAATCAAAACTAAACGAGTCGTAAATCCAAAACGGACCAAAATATGCGCCGCATATCATCTATGATCAGGATAGATAACTTCAACCGAAACCTACACGTTTTCCTTACGCTCAAACACAACTTTAACACTTCACAGATCGAATGCAGCTTCACATCATAACATGATGTTCATAGAATGGAAGAGCTTCATGGTTAAAGGGTTCAATCATCCATAGCGTTATCTTCTTTACTTGCTTCAGCTTCATTCTTCTTTAACCCATAGATACATGTCTGCTCTTCATCCTTATTTAACCCATAGATACATGTCTGATCAACACAGACACAGTCTCACAAACACACACATGTCGTGATACATTTACAATTATGTTCGCGACCGGAATTGTAACTGTATCCTTCCATACGTGTACCCGGTAACCCTTCTGTGCATCACCTACTTATCACCCTTCAAATATCCAGCATTAACTCTACTTGTCAAGTTCAAGTCTATGTCCTTTGAACTAGTAGACTCAACAACATTGTCTACCAATCACTTCACTCTTCACCTACCTTTAAACTTCATTTAACTTCATGTACTTCATAATCATCATACACATTTAACCGGCTATAACTTTTCACTGATCTTCACACATTTCCACGCACTTGAGGCATCAACGTCATTAAAGTTTGCTACACGGTGTTTACTCTCGACACATAAGGATTCAATATATAGAAACCTCTCCAACTTCGTTACTTTCTGCACCGGTCAACACAAGCATGGCCATACAAACACGCTCGCGTCTTGATACACTTGCAATTATGTTCTAGACCATAATTGTAGTTGTATCCTTTCACATGCGTGTTCGTTACCACCATTGTGTATCACCTTCTTTTCACCAATTCCATTCATCTAATCCTCCAACTTTTGTCCATCTCAACAACTTCTCACATAATATAAGGCAAAAGTTTATCAAATTTAGTTAGAGGAAAAAAAGATCACCTCGAGGACCGTCTATCGTAACAATAGAATAACTTAGCGATGGAGAAGCGAGAAACGGAAGAATAAAGGCTAAAACACATATTCACATATCAATAAACAATCATCATATAGCCTTATTCCTACACTCTCACTCATCCCAACCCGTCCTAAGGCATTTCATCTCAAAGGCTAAGCATACCTACTTAAGCCTAACTTGATCTCTATCGGTTTAAGTCCAATTCCTATGGCATACCTATAGTCATTGGTTCACTTAAACCATTTCTCTGATACCAACTTATAACACCCTTCATTTAAAAATACGAGTTTCCAAAATTTTTCACCTAACGGCGTTAAAATAGAGCGGAAGAAACTTTAAAATTCCAAACCAATTAAAATCTGTTTGGTTTCCTTATTCATTGGTGTTACTTATTCGTACTATCAAAACAAGTCTAAATAGAAACCCGTCGGCTGCCCAACACAAAACAACCGACTACATAACATGCAAACTTCATAAAAGACAAACATAAGCAAATGTCTATAAAAGTTCAGCATCTATGGGTAGCTAAGGTCAACAGCAAGCTATCTACCCATTCCTCGCTCTTCTTCATCAACTACCTCAGCTACGCTAAACCTGAGGGAGCAACACATTTCAAAAGACAAGTGTTAGCTAACGAATTAGCTAAGCAAGATAACACTTAAGTTATAAAACATTTGTCCATTTCAAAAATTATGGATTTATATACTTCATTAAGGCACAACACACATCAAACATACCACGTCATCAACATAACATATTAGGATGAACCACCCTAAATGTGCCTATCCTGCTTTACTTCATTACACACATATAACCACATAACTGCTTTCTACATTTAACTGCTTTTCTACGTTTTAACTGCTTTACTACATTTTAACTGCGTCAATGTGTAACATAAGTTACACCCGACTAGATGACAACCATTCAGTTGAACATCAAACGTCGTTAAGGAATAACAAGCCAATCCCGGAGTAATCCGTATGTACAAGACAAATGAGGACGGGTGAGACCCCTCGTATTACTCAACTGCATCTCAATGACCATGTTGCTAGGAGCCACCCAAGCAACCTACGTCAACGCACTTAGCTGGGCTAGGGCAACTACGGGTTAAGCTTAACACTTTCCTGCATCAAAGTTTTACGAGCTCGAGACTGCATCATTTAGTGTAGGTGACTATATTACCTAAACATTTACTACGTTAACTGCTTTTACGTTTTGGGCCCTTAAACGTGCACGTGACATGGCAACTTAGCAAGTCTAGTGAACTAGGTGAGCAAGCCATACAAACATGCACAACATCAACCAATAACAACACATACTGCATCTCATGACATCACAAGTTACTGCATATCATAACCCTACATCATACTTCATATCATAACATGCACTACAATACATATCATGAGGGACTGCATTTCAGGTCTCAAAGGTCAACTACATAACCCATATTACCTCCCGTGTAACCCATATACCCATAAACAACATAAGTTACCAATTAGGAAGTTATAATTATGAAACCATTGTTTGTTGAACCCTCAGCGTGTCAAAAGTAGTGTATCTTACCTCGTGACGATCAATAAGCAACGTTAATGTATCTTGTTTGTGATCCCGACTACCTATCTCGAGTTCATAGTCATTAAACCTGTATAAACCCAACCTAATAAGGTTATAAGACCATACATTAACTTAAGTACACTTATAGGACCCTTAAACGCTTGTTTCGGACCTCAAACGGGCTCACAGACCTTTTATGCGGCGCATGCTTTGAATATGCGTCGCATATTTGCTTCAAAAATCACCCAGAAACCTCCCAGGCCCCGATATGCGCCGCACATAGGTTTTATGCGCCGCATATGGAGTGCTGGTCTAAAGACTGACTCGCGCCCTTCACTTGCAGGCGACTTTTCGACCTCAAGACGACCAAATGAGTCAAAACTTAGTTCTTATGAAATGTAGGGAATTCAAAGACCTTTCCAAAAATATAAAGTTTGACTCTTGAAATTCTTTAATGAATTAGTTATGGCGTCTGCAAAACAGACCTACAGAATTCGTCTTAAATCCGACCACTTCTGGAAATGGACATTTTTCACCCATATCTGGGCAAAATAAAAAGAAACATTGTTCATACCGAATCAAGAGGACACATAGAACTTTTCAAAAATATAAGATTCATCTCATAACTCTTTTAATTGAAAGAGATATGATTTTTTCAATATTACTAAATTTTCAGATCTAGTAAACCCTTAGTTTTGCAAACAATTTCGACCATCAGATGACCATAGCAACCATCACGACCTATAAACCTCATATGCACCCAAAATATGACTCATATGATGATTTTACATGATCACTTGTTCCAGGAACAAGAGGATACAATTACAATACATTAAATTACCCGAAAACCTCAATAATCGACAATGAAACATAATCAAATCAATCTTAACCCTAGAGACCAGAAGCAAGATCCATATGATCGACTCTTATGATCACAAATCAAAGGGAAATCATCAATATTACCTGTAGATGAAAGCAAGGATGAGAGATCTTGATCAAACTTCACTTGAATCACACGTTTTGATGGATTTTCGCTTAGGAAATTAATGGGGATCAAGGGGGGTGGCTAGGGCTTTGAGGAATGATAATATTATCAGCAAATAACAACTAATGATCATCCTTAGCACCTTAAGCCCATTTTTGACTTTCACACTATGTCAAAATTGGTCCCTAAACTTCGTAAAGTCGTATTATTAGCCCAAAACACCTATTGGGACTCATTATACACTTTTAACATCTCAAAAAGCATAAAACTACATCTTTAACATATTACTACATTAATCAATAAGACATTCAAGTCTCACACACATAACACATTATCCACATATAAGCATTAAATCTACCATAAACTTAACGAACACGTTATGTTGACTTAACGACTCTAGTCAACCGTTAATTAAAAAGATTGAGATGTTACAAAAAGACTCAAAATCAGGGCTATAATCCTGATAAAACTAAAGAAAATATAACTGCGATAAAGTAAATAACAATAAGAATTGTTGACGGGAAAAAACGCTTAGGTAAAGAACCTCGTGTTTTGGTCAAAAATTATCCTAGAAAATCAACGAAGACTTAAATAAATTATGTAACTAAACTTTCGTTCGTGAGGTTATGTGCTCGTAATGTGTTGAGTTTCAAAGATTCAGTGTGAATAAAAGATCGAATACGACTTTTAAAGAAAAGAACACTAAATAATCTTGAATATAACAAATGCAATGTAAAATAAAGAGCTAAGAGAACAAGAACACCAAGATTTGTGTTTGACATATAGTTTGTAGTAAGTGATTTGTACTTTCTTTGTAAATTTGTTCTTACAATGTAATTTCCTTAAGTGTGGAAGGGGTTAGATTGTAACTTTTGTAATATGTATATGAACTCCTTTCTACACAATATTATGTAACTTTTCACCTTACATGCAATCTAATCATTCTATTTTACACCTACATTTTCTCTCATTAACACACACTAAAACACACACTCAAGCTCTTGAATCCCAGTTTTGATCTTTATCAATTGGTATCAAAGCACAATCAGTATAATCTGAACGATCCACAAGCTGATTTGTTGTTGAATTTGTGCTTATTTTCATTCAAAATTGATTTTTTGAGAAGTTCCTATTTGCCGAAGTGATTGATCGGCAAATCAATTTGTAACATTCGTGGTTTTTGACTTGTAATTAACGTAATTAAACGTAATTTAATTATGTTGACCCGTTGACTCCAACGTGCTAAATGATTATTATTCTAGTTAATTTAAATAATTCATTTATTTAATTATGAATTAGAGACGTGTATTTATGCTAGACGAGACTACGTTGACGTATTGGTCTGTTTAGGACGTAAGACGACGTTTGATTTAATTAGAAATGTAATCGGGTGATCCATGGGTCGACCCTTGACCCATGAATCACCACCCTTGACCCAACCCTACCCAAAGCACCCAGTCAATTCCTTCCACCGTTATCCATTCATTTCATCTCATCTCTCTCCCTTCTCATTGAATGCAAGAATATCTTCACTCTCTCTCACTAAATTCTTACCCTCATTTAATGTGTTTCAAGCTAGATTAGTTCAAGTTTTAGCATCATAATCATTATCTAACCATCATATCAAAAATTGGAAGCTTAAAGTGCAAGAAAACTTAGTTTATAGCTCAATTTCGGATTTAAGGCTTTGTTGGAAGATTTTGGTAAGCAAACTTGTCTCAATATTATCATTTTATGTTTGTAAGCTTGTTTTAATCATATACAAATATTCTTGAGTCATTTTTCCAAGTCAAAATCGTTCTTGAGTCATAATTAGTCAAAACGTTCTTATCATTTTTAATATGTTTGTAAGCTTGTTTTAATCATATACAAATATTCTTGAGTCATTTTTCCAAGTCAAAATCGTTCTTGAGTCATAATTAGGGTTCTAATTGGTCAAATGGTTCAAAAACCGGGTTTCATACTTGATTGTTGAATTGAGTCGAAATCCTAGTGTCGGTTATGTTTGTAAACGTGTATCTAGTCTAGCATAACCGATCGTTGGTCAAAAATCGGGCTCCAAACCCTTATGGGTCGAGAATTAGGGTTTTTATAGTTAAATTAGGTTAAAAACAATTCGACAAAGGAAATGATGATTTGAATCGGAATTTTGTAATAGAATGCATTTTTTTTACATCAATATAAGTTTAACAAGGGTAAAATCGGGCTCCAAACCCTTATGGGTCGAGAATTAGGGTTTTTATAGTTAAATTAGGTTAAAAACAATTCGACAAAGGAAATGATGATTTGAATCGGAATTTTGTAATAGAATGCATTTTTTTTACATCAATATAAGTTTAACAAGGGTTAAAATCGGGCTCCAAACCCTTATGGGTCGAGAATTAGGGTTTTTATAGTTAAATTAGGTTAAAAACAATTCGACAAAGGAAATGATGATTTGAATCGGAATTTTGTAATAGAATGCATTTTTTTTACATCAATATAAGTTTAAGGATTTTAACTTTGTTGGAAGATTTTGGTAAGCAAACTTGTCTCAATATTATCATTTTATGTTTGTAAGCTTGTTTTAATCATATACAAATATTCTTGAGTCATTTTTCCAAGTCAAAATCGTTCTTGAGTCATAATTAGGGTTCTAATTGGTCAAATGGTTCAAAAACCGGGTTTCATACTTGATTGTTGAATTGAGTCGAAATCCTAGTGTCGGTTATGTTTGTAAACGTGTATCTAGTCTAGCATAACCGATCGTTGGTCAAAAATCGGGCTCCAAACCCTTATGGGTCGAGAATTAGGGTTTTTATAGTTAAATTAGGTTAAAAACAATTCGACAAAGGAAATGATGATTTGAATCGGAATTTTGTAATAGAATGCATTTTTTTTACATCAATATAAGTTTAACAAGGGTTAAAATCGGGCCTGGGAGCACTGCAACTCGAAATTGTATGGTGAATTAGGGTTTGGGTTAATTTTGATCGACTTTGACTTTCTGAGTCAACTTTGACTCACCCAGAATTTTGTTTGATTTCGAGCCACCGTCTGCTACGGTTCCCTTTGGCGTCCCAGACGCTCCTCAGTCCATTCCAGCGTCTCTTACGGTCACTAGACCGTCTGAGACGGTGGCCTCAATCTTCGAATTCCAAAATAACAACCCTACCTTCTGTTTACGCCAATGGTACGCCAACCAAACGCTAAAAGTGTGAGTTCTAAGGGACCGTAATAGACGCCGATTTTCACCGTACCAGTAGCCGGACAGGGTTGGCCCACCGTACCTTACGCCACCCTCCACCGTCCATTACGCCCAACCAATTCTCCTTCACCGTCCTTTACGCTGCTTGGGGCTTAATAGACGTCATTCTGCATATTCTTATTTCCTGTTTCGTCCAGCCTTGTTTCCATCCTTCTAGGATCAGTTTGGTCTTTCTTTTAGGTCGTTTTCCAGTTCCTATGATGTCAAATTCGGGTTGTTTTGAGTGTCCAAAGTCGAGTATTCAAACTAAGCACACATATGTATAAATGAAAAGTGTGTTGCCTCATGTATTAATAAACATGTTAAATATTATGTTAGGTGGTGAACTCGAGACGATTACCGGACACTTATAGCTCGATTTAAACTTGATATTTAATTTTTGCTCGGCAAAGGTGAGTTTCGTAGCCCCTACGTTTACTTTATTTGGGGTGGAAAGTGTACTTGTTCGTTTAAACGCTTGTCGGTTGATACAATTGATTATGATATGAAACGAGACGTTAGTTATCTATTTGTTGCTTGTGATACGTGTTATTGGACGTTTATATATGACGAAAGACGTTATATTATAATATATTAAGACGTTTATTATGTTTATTTTATATATTATATATGGACGTGGACGTGGACGGTGGATTGACGAATCCACACCCGGTATGATCATTGCCACATTACAACAATATTTTGTTAAAACGTATATTTATATATTATGTAAGACGTGGACGGTGGATTGACGAATCCACACCCGGCATGATCATAACCGTGGATACGGGTTATTTAACCCGCGTATGGACGATATTATATATATATGGACGATTAATGGACATTGACGTTGACTTGTATTGATTTGTGATAACGTGAAACCTTTTAGGGTTTCCTTGGACGTGATTAGGTATTCTAATCCTCGTATATCGTTAACGGTTGTTATCCTGACACTTGATTTTCATTACTTAAATCTACGAACTCACCAACTTTATGTTGACACGTTTTAGTACACTTTTCAGGTGAACAGGTTAATCAAAGACGTGTTGGATGATTTATTGCTTGATTGTGCTAGGATTGGACTTGGACTTGGACTTCATGGATCCGTGATTCATAGTTCCCGATTATGGGTCTTGCTTAGGATCATTTACCATCTTTTGAACTATTATTTTGTAAACGTTTGATGGGCGTGCTCCTTATGCATTTTGTATGATTCCGGTACTTGTAATTGATTGATCTTTATGGATTTTTCAATCCTTTATTGCATTTAGACTTGTCTCTACTTAATTTCCATGTCGTGCTGTGCTTAGTATGTAACCCTCGTGATTCCGCCTTGTTGGGGTGTTACAGAATGGTATCAGAGCCGAGGTTGTTGAGAATTAGGTGGATCGACCTAGCCTATAGCCATTGCACCCACATTTCATATTAGCATGCATGATAGGAAATTTTGTGTACAACGTGAATTGTATGACGCATAAAACTTGTTTAAACGGAGTTCGTAGGTTTCTCATGACTTGATGACTTGATTGTTATGTGATGACTTGATGGACGTGTGTGTTAGTGTCAGGATACACCATGACTTGCCGAATAAACGTTGATGTATATTCTTATAGTTTTATTGTTTAACCCTAGCAAAGTGAAATGATGGCATTAACGGAGTATGACACTCGGTAACCCTAGAGGCGCCTGATCAACAAATCTATGGTTACCTTATGTCATATAAAGTTAATGACCTCGTGGATTGCGCATTGTGGATAAAGTATAGTAGGTAACCCGGTATGTTTAATGAGTGTTGGTTGGGTGGAGGGTTAGCCGCTGGTACACCCTGTATACATACCCGACCAATACTTAGAGAGCATAACGGAACCGAATCCCGACATCCATTCAATATATTAATGGTATGGAGGGAAAGCCGCTGGTATCACCTGTATACAAACACCTTTAATGTATTGAATGTTGAAGTTAAGATTCGGACTATGCTTTACCCGCCTTGTTATGACTTGACTCTTTTTTTTAATATATATTGTGTTGAATGGTTCGTGATTGTGTTGTTAATTGTGAATTATATGATCGATGAAGCCTTAGATTATTGCCATGATAAAATCCCCGTAGAGATATGCATGTTAGACGGTCTAGGGAAAACCCTAGATATGTAATACTTGTTACGTGATGATTGATTTTGGATAACTCGTGTGTGTGAATCGTGAGAACTAACTTGCTAATCTAACACGTGTGCTCAGGATAATGGCTAGACCAAGGAGAGTCGTGAGAAAAGCCCAAAATCAAGATGAACAAGAAGAGCGGAAGATGAAGCGGTTCATAATGAAAATGAAAATGAAAACGGAAATGAAGATGAGAATGTGAATGTGAATGGGGGTGAGAATGGAGGGGAAGCTTTTGTTTAACTAAGAGGTTATGATGCTTACCTCCAAAGATGTTTGTTTAAAGACTTCAAGGCTTGTGGAGCTCCGGAGTTTGGTGGAGAAGGTGGTGCCACGGGTTGTTTAGAGTGGCTAGAGAGAATTGAATCAATCATTGCTCGTAGTGGTTGCTCCTTTGCGCAACGAATTACTTATGCTACCGGTATGTTTAATGAGTGTTGGTTGGGTGGAGGGTTAGCCGCTGGTACACCCTGTATACATACCCGACCAATACTTAGAGGGCATAACGGAACCGAATCCCGACATCCATTCAATATATTAATGGTATGGAGGGAAAGCCGCTGGTATCACCTGTATACAAACACCTTTAATGTATTGAATGTTGAAGTTAAGATTCGGACTATGCTTTACCCGCCTTGTTATGACTTGACCTTTTTTTTAATATATATTGTGTTGAATGGTTCGTGATTGTGTTGTTAATTGTGAATTATATGATCGATGAAGCCTTAGATTATTGCCATGATAAAATCCCCGTAGAGATATGCATGTTAGACGGTCTAGGGAAAACCCTAGATATGTAATACTTGTTACGTGATGATTGATTTTGGATAACTCGTGTGTGTGAATCGTGAGAACTAACTTGCTAATCTAACACGTGTGCTCAGGATAATGGCTAGACCAAGGAGAGTCGTGAGAAAAGCCCAAAATCAAGATGAACAAGAAGAGGTAGTAGGTGGTCATGGTGGTCGAGGTGGTCGTGGTGGTAGAGGAGGCCGTGGAAGTCGTGGAGGGAATGGTGGCCGAGGTGGCCGGGGTGGTGCCAATCCTCGGGTATCAACCGAGGTTATCACCCAAGCATTAAATGATCTCATGCCGGATCTAGTGGCCCGAATCACGGCGGCCATGGAAGCTAGAAATGAACAAGAAGAGCCGGAAGATGAAGCGGTTCATAATGAAAATGAAAATGAAAACGGAAATGAAGATGAGAATGTGAATGTGAATGGGGGTGAGAATGGAGGGGAAGCTTTTGTTTAACTAAGAGGTTATGATGCTTACCTCCAAAGATGTTTGTTTAAAGACTTCAAGGCTTGTGGAGCTCCGGAGTTTGGTGGAGAAGGTGGTGCCACGGGTTGTTTAGAGTGGCTAGAGAGAATTGAATCAATCATTGCTCGTAGTGGTTGCTCCTTTGCGCAACGAATTACTTATGCTATCGGTATGTTTAAGGGTGATGCCCTTGAATGGTGGAATGTGGAGGTGGATGAACTAGGGATTGATGGGGCTAACAACCTACTTTGGGGAGACTTCAAAGAGATGATAATTGCTAAGTATTTCCCGGCACACGAAATGAGAAACTGGCAAGAAGAATTTTCTAGACTTGCCATAAAGGGTGGAGACTATGAGGGTTACACACGCCGTTTTGGCCAACTCTCTAGGCTCATTCCCCATTATGTGAGACCCGAAAATGTAAAGGTTGAGAAGTATGTTGCGGGATTGCCTCATGAGGTGAGAATGCTCGTTTCTCACCCCACCATGCCATTGACAATCAAAGAGGCAATCACCCGCACCGCTAGTGTGACATTGGAGCTTATAAGGGGTGGTAAGTTGAGTAAGGGTGATGGCAAGAGGAAAGAGGTGGCCGAGTCGAGTGGCACCAAGAAAGATGAGAGGCGTGATAATAAGCGCCATAATCGTGGTGGAAAGGTTTATGCGGCGGTTGTGCCGGTGGCGGGTCCTCCAAAAGGTGGTTATGCTGGGGCTAGTCCTTTATGCCCTAGGTGTAACCATCATCATTGGCCCACCATGAGGTGTGATGTTTGTTTCCATTGCAAACAACTGGGTCACACTTCTAAGTTTTGTCCAACTAACCGTCGAAATGCTCCTTTGAATGTTGCTCCTCTTAATATGAGACGTTCCCCGGCGGCTCCGGGTACTTGCTATGAATGTGGTAGCCAAGACCACTACCGTAACCGGTGCCCTAACCTCATTGGCCAACAAGTTCAAGTGACTGTGCATCCCAATCAACTTCAAATTGCCAGTCCCAATCAAAACCGGGAAAATCAAGGCCAACAACATCAAGCTCCACAACAACAACTTGCTCCCCGTGGACGAGCTTTTGCCATGAATGCGGCCGAGGCCCGTGTTGATCCAAACGTCATGACAGGTACTTTTCTTCTCAACAATCAATATGCCACCGTATTATTTGACTCGGGTGCCGATTTTAGTCTTGTCTCCAAAGATTTCATACCGTTAATTGATGCTAGCCTTAGTCCGTTATCCTATTACTTTGAACTTGAAATGGTAAATGGTGGTTTAACTAAAATTGATCAAGTTGTTCGTGATTGTACCTTAGAGATATGTGACTACCCATTCCTTATAGATTTGATTCCTTTCGATATCGGTAGTTTTGATGTGATTGTGGGTATGGATTGGATGTCAGCGATGAATGCGGTTATAGATTGTGGTAGTAGAGTGGTGAGAATTCCGTTAGAATATGGTGAAGAATTAGTGGTTCAAGGCGAGACGACCGAGCCGTGGGAAGGAAAGATATATAATGTCAAGGTCACAAAAATCGAAATAAAAGTCGTGCTCGTGGTTAATAGATTCCTGGATGTATTCCCGGATGACCTACCGGGTTTGCCTCCATCTCGTGAACTCCATTTCCGTATTGATCTCATTCCAAATGCTTCTCCCGTGGCCAAAGCACCCTATCGCTTAGCCATAACCGAAATGCAAGAGTTGGCCGCCCAACTCAAAGAACTCCAAGAAAAGGGTTTCATCCGCCCTAGTCAATCACCGTGGGGTGCACCGGTCTTATTTGTCAAAAAGAAAGACGGTTCTTTCCGTATGTGTATCGATTATCGAGAACTAAACAAACTCACGGTGAAAAATCGTTATCCTCTTCCAAGGATTGATGATTTATTTGATCAACTCCAAGGTGCTCGTTTCTTTTCTAATATAGATTTACGGTCGGGTTACCATCAATTACGTGTCCATGAAGATGATATTCCCAAGATGGCATTTCGTTACGTTATGGGCATTTTGAATTCACGGTTATGCCTTTTGGGTTGACCAATGCACCGGCGGTGTTCATGGACTTGATGAACCGGGTGTGTCGGCCCTACTTGGATGAGTTTGTCATTGTCTTCATTGATGACATCCTTATCTACTCCAAGACTAAAGAAGATCACGCCGAACATTTGAAGAAAGTCTTAGAGTTGCTTCGAGAAGAGAAATTGTATGCCAAGTTCTCCAAATGTGAATTTTGGCTTGAAGAGGTCCACTTTCTTGGTCACGTGGTGAGCAAGGAAGGAATTCATGTGGACCCAAGTAAGATTGAAGCGGTGAAAAATTGGAGACGACCCGAGACGCCAACCGAGATTTGCCAATTTCTTGGTTTGGCGGGTTATTATAGACGATTCATTGAAAACTTCTCCAAAATTGCCCAACCTTTGACCTTGTTGACTCAACGGGAAATAAGGTTTGATTGGGGGGGAAACCAAGAACAAGCTTTCCAATTGTTGAAGGACAAGTTGTGTGATGCACCCATTTTAATCTTGCCCGATGGAGCCGATGATTTTGTTGTATATTGTGATGCGTCCAGGCAAGGATTGGGTTGTGTCCTAATGCAACGGGGTAAGGTGATTGCTTATGCATCTAGGCAATTGAAGGTGCATGAGAAGAATTATCCGACTCATGACTTGGAGTTGGGAGCGGTCGTATTTGCCTTGAAATGTTGGAGGCATTACTTGTATGGCACCAAGAGTGTGATCTATACCGATCATAAAAGTCTTCAACACATTTTTGACCAAAGTGAGTTGAATATGAGGCAACGAAGATGGCTTGAACTTTTTAGTGATTATGATTGTGTTATCCGGTATCACCTGGGTAAAGCAAATGTTATAGCCGGTAACACTGGAGTGGAAATGGGAGAACATTGCCATGGACTTCATTACGAAGTTACCTAGAACGAGTAGTGGTCGGGACACCATTTGGGTGATAATTGACCGGTTGACTAAGTCGGCTCACTTCTTAGCCATCCGGGAAGATGATAAATTTGACATCATGGCACGCTTGTACATCAAAGAAGTGATATCCAAACATGGAGTGCCGATTTCCATCATAACCAATCAGGATGCCCGATTTACTTCAAAGTTTTGGAAGGCGTTCCAAAAAGCAATGGGTACTCAACTTGACATGAGTACGGCGTTCCATCCTCAAACCGACGGTCAAAGTGAAAGAACGATTCAAACACTTGAAGATATGTTAAGGCCTTGTGCTATCGAGTTTGGTGGCAATTGGGATGTACATCTACCGTTAGTTGAATTCTCCTATAATAATTCAACTTGAGTGGAGTTCTAATCAATTCTGCTAGCATTCAAATGGCGCCGTTTAGAGCTTTATATGGGAGAATATGTAGGTCACCTTTGGCTTGGGCGGAGGTTGGTGAAAGCCAACTCATTGGACCCGAAATTGTTATTGAAACGACCAAAGTGATCTCACAAATCAAAGAAAAGTTGAGAGTGGCCCGAGAACGACAACTAAAGTATGCAAACGTTAGACGACGGCCTCTTGAGTTTGAAGTCGGTGATTATGTGTTGCTTAAAGTATCCCCGTGGAAAGGCGTGGTTCGGTTTGTGAAACGTGGCAAGTTGGGCCCGAAGATATATTGGCCCATTTAAAATCCTTGAACGAATTGGCCCGGTGGCGTATCGGTTAGAACTTCCTCAAAACTTGAGTGGAGTTCATAATGTTTTCCATATTTGTAATCTTAGGAAGTGTTTGGCCGATCCAACACTTCACGTGCCTCTCGAAGAAATTCGTGTCGATAAAACGTTGAAATTGTGGAAGAGCCGATAGAAATTCTAGACCGGCAAACTAGAAAGCTTAAGAACACTCGGTATACACTCGTTAAAGTGAGATGGCAAGCTAGACGTGGACCCGAATTTACTTGGGAACGTGAAGACTCTATGAAAGCCAAGTATCCCCATTTATTTGACGAGTCTAGTTAGATTTGAATTTCGGGACGAAATTCCTTTAACGGGGGAATGATGTAACATTCGTGGTTTTTGACTTGTAATTAACGTAATTAAACGTAATTTAATTATGTTGACCCGTTGACTCCAACGTGCTAAATGATTATTATTCTAGTTAATTTAAATAATTCATTTATTTAATTATGAATTAGAGACGTGTATTTATGCTAGACGAGACTACGTTGACGTATTGGTCTGTTTAGGACGTAAGACGACGTTTGATTTAATTAGAAATGTAATCGGGTGATCCATGGGTCGACCCTTGACCCATGAATCACCACCCTTGACCCAACCCTACCCAAAGCACCCAGTCAATTCCTTCCACCGTTATCCATTCATTTCATCTCATCTCTCTCCCTTCTCATTGAATGCAAGAATATCTTCACTCTCTCTCACTAAATTCTTACCCTCATTTAATGTGTTTCAAGCTAGATTAGTTCAAGTTTTAGCATCATAATCATTATCTAACCATCATATCAAAAATTGGAAGCTTAAAGTGCAAGAAAACTTAGTTTATAGCTCAATTTCGGATTTAAGGCTTTGTTGGAAGATTTTGGTAAGCAAACTTGTCTCAATATTATCATTTTATGTTTGTAAGCTTGTTTTAATCATATACAAATATTCTTGAGTCATTTTTCCAAGTCAAAATCGTTCTTGAGTCATAATTAGGGTTCTAATTGGTCAAATGGTCAAAAACCGGGTTTCATACTTGATTGTTGAATTGAGTCAAAAATCGGGCTCCAAACCCTTATGGGTCGAGAATTAGGGTTTTTATAGTTAAATTAGGTTAAAAACAATTCGACAAAGGAAATGATGATTTGAATCGGAATTTTGTAATAGAATGCATTTTTTTTACATCAATATAAGTTTAACAAGGGTTAAAATCGGGCCTGGGAGCACTGCAACTCGAAATTGTATGGTGAATTAGGGTTTTTATAGTTAAATTAGGTTAAAAACAATTCGACAAAGGAAATGATGATTTGAATCGGAATTTTGTAATAGAATGCATTTTTTTTACATCAATATAAGTTTAACAAGGGTTAAAATCGGGCCTGGGAGCACTGCAACTCGAAATTGTATGGTGAATTAGGGTTTGGGTTAATTTTGATCGACTTTGACTTTCTGAGTCAACTTTGACTCACCCAGAATTTTGTTTGATTTCGAGCCACCGTCTGCTACGGTTCCCTTTGGCGTCCCAGACGCTCCTCAGTCCATTCCAGCGTCTCTTACGGTCACTAGACCGTCTGAGACGGTGGCCTCAATCTAATTTACTCTACATAATTTCCATGTCGTGTTATGCTTAGTATGTAACCCTCATGATTCCGCCTTGTTGGGGGGTTACACATTTGTTGGTGACTTGAATTTCTCTAAGTGTTTTGTAGTGTTTGCCGAAGAAACTGTTCGGCAAATCAACTTTTTGTGACACGAAGACTTGTGTTGTGGTTGTTATTAGTGACTAAGTAATATTGCCATTTGCCGAAGAAACTGTGTTCGGCAAATCGACATTTTGGTTCAGCAAGACTTGTTGGTTGTTTGTCCATTTGCCGAAGAAAATCTTCGGCAAATCAACATTTTCCAGAAAATTGTTCCAATATTATTTTCGTTCAATTACCAATCTTTGTGCAAGTTTTGAAAATTTTCAAGATTTTTGGGGTCATTTGCCGAAGAATCTGCTCGGCAAATACACATTTTGGTTGAAATTTTCTCTAAGTAATTTTCTAAGTCAAATCTTGGTAATATGGCTTCAAGGGAAGCATTAGCTCTTGGTTCTGATACGAGACCTCCGGATTTGTACCATGGCTCATATCCTCAATGGAAGAAGAGGTTTATGGATTTTGTGGATAGACAGAAAATGGGTGATCTCATTAAGGAATCTTATGATAAAGGTCCTGCAGTTCACAAAAATCCAATCACCGGAGATCTTTTAACCTATGATCAATTGAATGCAGCTCAAAAGGATGTAAGTATCAGGTCGCCCTCGTTTGTCGGACCGTCGAAACGAGATTGACTAAGGATATGTTGAGGTGCGGAATCCCTCAAGATAACCCACGGTTTCTATATCACCTTTTGTAAGATATATATATATCACTATATATATATATATATATATATATATATATATATATATATGCGTGAACATAAACACTCGTATTTGGTTAATATAGTGAGGCGGCTCTCCGGACAAAAACCAACACGAGTGTGTGTTTTGCGGTTCGTGCGTGAGACGAGTGACACAACAAGATCTACTAGATTTGTGTGTTCTTAGCTTCTAGTAGTTTCTCTCTCAAGATTTTGCTCGTTTCTCTCTCCCACTCGTGCTGCTTCACACGCAAACACACACTCATATATATAGGCTAGGGCTGGGAACACGCAAAGCCCATATCCTTTGCGTGTTTCCATGGAAGCCCATACAAGCCCATTAGGGTTTTGGCCTGTTTGCGTGTTCCTAAGAACACGCAAACATGTTTGAGTGTTCTTATGACCAAGCCCATTTTGCTTGTTCCCAAGAACTCTCAAACTGTTTAAGTGTTCCCACAACAAGCCCAATTTGCTTGTTTCCAAGAACACTCAAACCATTTGAGTGTTTCCATTACAAGCCCATTTTGCTTGTTTCCAGGAACACTCAAATGACACTTAGGAATATTCAAGTTAATGTTTCATCTATGTAAACATAGATCTAACATTAACTTAATTACCCTTTATATGTTTTGTTTACATCCATGTTAAGTACCTGAAAAACACAAATAATAAACCAACATATAAAACATATACAAAAATAAATAATAGGGATTTTTCGAAAGTCCTGGGTTTCATCCCAGACATGCGTGTAATTTAGGAGTAGGAGTAGATTATAATGTCATTCTAAAAAATAAAACATATATAAAGATCTCAATCTGATCACAACATATGTGAAGGTAATTTCATTAACAGACCGTAATTTCCAATATAAATTACAAGACTTGAATACAAAATACATATCACATCTAGAATGCTTTTGTCACCGAAAGACGTGCACCAACAGTCTCCCCCTTGACACTAGCATCTAGATGTGGTCTTCAAGTCTTCGTTTGTCTTCCTAAGTGTTGGCCATCACCCTGTCATCAGGAACTTAAGGTGTTGCATCCACTGGACTCCTGCTCTTCTTTTCAATCACATCAGCAGTACTTATCTCTAGATTAGAGCCTGACTCTGTTTGATTGTCTACCCCAACCTTGCCCTCGGCAACGGTTGCTTGTAGAGATAGCTCATCTGATCCCTTTTCTTTTGGATCGAGAAGATCAAGTATTGCATCAAGATATGCACACTTGTCTTGAGCTGAAGAGTCTGACGGATTATCAAACATGCTCCCATACTCATCAAAATTAAAGTACGCAACAACGTCCAGGAGTTCACTTCCAACTTCTTCCTCAATAGTTGGTCTGACCTGAATGCCGACCACTTCTTCTACAGCCGGTTGTTCCTGGATACCAGCCACTTCCTCTACGGCCGGTTTATCAGATGAAGGAGCATTTGATGTGCCAGCAGCTTGGCCCGATTTGCCTTGGCCCGATTGGCCTTGCTGGCCCTGCTCCCCTGAGCTGCATTGACGTTTGAGGTCAGAAATCTCTGAATCTCCTCCTGCTGTCTGGAACCACTCGGATCTTGGTCTTCCTCATCATCCCTTTGACGATGTCTAAGAGCATCATCCTTGCAGCCAGACTTCTCCCCCTGAGATTCAAGATTTTTGATCTTGTTGTGCAGCTCAGCAGACTTCTTACCTAAGCTTTCGAGATGCTTACCTTGACCTTGTAGCAGTTGATGGTGCAG
Organism: Erigeron breviscapus; assembly: GCA_034093135.1. Classification (NCBI taxonomy): domain Eukaryota; kingdom Viridiplantae; phylum Streptophyta; class Magnoliopsida; order Asterales; family Asteraceae; genus Erigeron; species Erigeron breviscapus. The sequence goes on from CM067174.1 coordinate 15,843,670, forward strand.
CCCGAAGGAATCAACTATCCCATTAACTGAGCCGATCGTTTGCTTCCTGGGCATCTTGCAAGTCGTACTGGCGATTCTCTAGCTCTAGGTGACTTTGTCTTATGAAGTCAGCATCTCTTCGGTGTGACTCTTCTTTCTTCTTTAGCTTGTCAGACAAGCCTGCAACTAGAGCTCTCATCCTCTTGATGTCTTCAGCTAACTTGGATACTCTTTCCTTGTTAGACTGAGCAGCTCCTTGCTGTGAAGAAGTCACAGATGGTCTTGTTGTAGATGGTGGAGTCGTCGACGTAGACATGATTGGTGTGGTTGTAGAGCTGTGCGGCCTTGCAGTCATCGAGACTGGCCTATCTCCAATCTTGATTCCCAAAAGTCTGATTACCTTTGGAGGTGACTGGTCATCTTCTCTGCTCACAGTGAAATAACAGCTGGTTTGATGACTGGCGGACAAACTGGAATTTGAGGAGTTGATGGTGCTGCTGAACTAGAGGAAGGTGCAACCATCAATCCTTTACCTTTAGGGAGAGGTCCTTCAGTCATTTCTTTGTTTAAGTTCTGCGCAGGCTCTTGAATTCTTAGTTCTGGCTCATCCAATCTTGTCTAGTCTCTTCCACATCGGAAGAATATGTCTCAGCAATGAGTCCCAATGACTCATTTACATAAGACACCCCTTCTTCTTGACTTTGTCTCTTTCTTTTGAGACCCAGTCCTGATAAGGAGCAATCTTCTTCTACAACTGGCCGGGAATCAGCTTCGGCCATGGGGAGATCAACTGCTGCAGAAGTACTACCTTCACCTTGACCAATGGGTACTCTGTCAGCAGGATTATCTCGACCATCATCCCCATCATCATCTCCACCATCTCCTCCTTCTCCTTGATTGACATCTCCTCCAATGTCCAGCAGCGTCTTCTTGGTTGTCAATAACCATATCTTCGGCGTGCTCTGCACCTAAACCCCGATCTTCAACTATCATGTTGACTTCTTGGTTCTGTGCATCATCTTGATCAGCAACGATCTTAGGATTTGCTTGTACAAGCCTCTTCCTGGATCAACAACTCTTGAGGAGCCTCTGCTACAGCTGGAGGTGGTTGTTCTGGTTGCTGTTGTTGTTGTTGTTGTGGTTGTATCACTGGTGCAACTGGAGGTTGTGGAGGGACTGGTTGTGGAGCAGCAACAACATCACCTTCAACATCAGAATCCTCATGCGCAAATCCATTATGTTCTGGAGCAACATAAGCGGGATTAACAAGCGCCCCAAAGAGGTTTCTGTCCCTCGGTCTAGCCTGTGGAGGAAGATTTCCATGGTATCTATAACTATCGTTAAAGATACGATTAGGCATCATCGTCACCGAATCAGTGGGACCCTCCGGAACAAGATTGGGTATTCGAGCATTAATGATAAGCATCACGAATCGTGGATACATCAAAAATCTCATCATCGCTTGCCCTTATCTGCCTATGCATCTCATTGAAAATGTAACGCGAGAAGCTATAAGGCTTGTTCAGCACCAAAGAAATCACTTGTGATTGGGTCTCGACATTCAATGAATCGTAACCCGACTTCTTGTTGCTCAAAGCAACTAGAATCACATGTGAAAAGAATTTCCACCTGCCCAGCAAACAATTCTTAGTGAATGTGTTCCGATTTGCAGGACCAACATATCCCATTCTTCTGAATGCTCCCAATCTGAGCTCTTGGGGATATGTGGTTGGACCATTCACGCCTCCCTCTTGGTCTTCAGTTCCCAAGTTAAGAATACCAATCAAGTCTGAGGCAGTGAATTGGATGGTCTGATTGTTTACCCTCGCTTCAATACTTGGGACAACACCGGGTAAAAATCATGCAGATTCCCAGAATTGACTTAAATAAGTCAAATAGATAACTGGGTCTGTGAGAACATGTCTGACTCTTGATTGCTGCAGAAACTCAAGAATCCGGACAAATCTTCCAGCATTGCCCTGATTCACATCCAGATCAATCAAGTAGTTATGATTCTTGTGGAAGTGTCTCTTCGGCCATCTGCAAAATGATACAAACAACAACAAACAAAAGGTTAGCAACAACAAATAAAGTCGAATTTTAAAGCTCTTAACATTTTCTAAGATCTTGAAACCATTTGTTTCATAACCTTTCAAAATGTTATCAACTTTAACGATCGACAAATAAGGTCGAACAATAAAATTCTTAACGTTCTCTAAGATCTTGAAACCATTTGTTTCATAACCTTTCAAAACGTTATCAATTTTATTGATCAACAAGTCGAATTTTATAAGGTAAATTGCATTTTCTAATTTGACTCTTAAAAATTTCCCGTTTTGAAAATTTTTCTAAGTCCTAGAACGAGCAAATGCCTTATAAACACACATATGGTGACAAAACACACATATGGTGTATGGTTTGACTGGTCAATGCGTGTTATAATTCCTATTTTACTTTTAAAATTTTTCTTTAAAATTTTTCTAAGTCAGGAACACGCACAGTGTATTACACAAGAACTCGCAAATGGAGCTGACCAATCAAATGAGTGTTCTTTTGTGATGACGTCCTCACAAACATGCAAAAATTGGAAAGGTTGAAGACTTAGAATATGGGTTCATAAGAATCAAAGTCGTTGTAACACCCGACATTTAAAAATATGGATTTTCAAAAATTTCACCTAACGGTGTCAAAACATAACGGAAGCAAAATGTCTTTTATTCAAAACGGTGTTACTAATCAATATCATCACATCAGTCAAATGAAAATCCAAAGGCACCAACATAAATGCCACAAGCTATTACATAGGTTTTGTCTTGCTTAAATCCAAGACATAATAAAGTCATAAATATAATCATAAATTAGTCCAAAGGTAAGGCTACTAGCGGGTGTACAACATTTTAAGAAAGCAAGTGTTAGCTAATAAATTAGCTAAGTAAGATAACACATAATTTAAGAAACTTTTGTCCATTTAAAACATTATCAAAAGGTTCCATTTCAATCTTAACATATCATCATACACACATATCATCACATTAATAACATTATAAAGCCTTGAACGCAAACATGATTGGAACTCATTTCTGCTATGCTGGAGGAGTTGGGTATCTTGCACATGGGAAGGCTGGATGGCATAGTAGTTAGACTCGTACGAGTCATGAGTCGACTCGTACGATTCAAGTCAAAACAAATGAAAAAAGAGTTGGATAACTCGAAAATGGTTCTGACTCGCGATTTTTGGAGTGACTCGGTCCGAGTCGTGCGACTCGTTGACTCGTCCGAGTTTGGATAAAGAAAGAAAAGCTGTGTCTTTGACCAAAAAAATGAATATTGGAAGAAAAGATACATATATTTAGCAAAGATTTGAAGTTTTGAACCCTTTTCTTTTAGATCTATTAGTATCTTCGTTCATGGTCATCCCTTGTCTTTTTACATTGATGATCTTTTCTTTTGTTTCTCTCTTTAGAAGCTTGACCCAACCTATCATTAATCCTCCTACTCTAGTTAGTTTTCACTTTAGACCCTAAAGTTTTATGGTGTTTACAAATTGATTATAACTATTAATTGTATGTTTTAGTTTTTAATTTTATATAATGTATTTTATTGAAATAAGATATAACTAGTTATTGTATAATAATTTTACCCATAAAATTTTTAATTATGTATAAATAAAAATATAAAAACTTATATATAAAATTTTATATAAAATATAAATATATAAAAATATATTATTAATATCCTGACTCTTACGATTCGAGTCACGTTTCGAGTCACGAGTAAAAAATCAAGATTTCGAGTCGAGTCAAAAGTTACGAGTCGACAACTATTCGTATTATCACCTTCCTTGCGACACCATCCCTCCATATACAAACTATAAATATCGATTTTCCTATACAATGCATCGTTAAGACGTCTCAGTATAGACTACTATGGTCGTAAAAGATCGACCCCTAGAACATGTTTTCATTGATGCGAAACAGATACTAAAATATGTTAATACGACCAGAATTTGAATCTATAATTGTTTCTTATTTTCGTGATGATATAAACCATCTACCTAAGAACATATATGCTTTTAGCTCGTGAAATCAAGATCAAGATTGAAACCAAATACAAGTCTTACGAGCTGCTCTTCTAGCCTCTTTTTATATTCTTTCAACTGGGTTTTTGCGTGTATATTTAGTTATGTACGTAACTCTTTTAACTAATACTCATAGACGGGTCGATATCGATTGTTACTTGAGATTCTTAGAGAAAACGTCTAAGACTACGCATATATAACCATGTCTCGTAACAATCATCGTATTTCATATAAGAAAAGATTAAACGCGTTAACAAATTTTTAAAACGAAAACCCATGACGAATTGCGAAATTCAACCGACTAACCCCTATATAGCAAACGATTCTAATGAACGTACGAAACTAGTGAGAATTAAATGTCAATTACCTTATACGCAAATTGAACGGATACTCTTTATCGAACTCAATATCAAAATCACTGCCTACGGAATCGACTTTCTCCGACTTTCGCTCCTCTCCTGTGTATTTAGTTATTGGGTTTTTTTCTTTGCTGCCACTTCTCTTTATGTTTTTTCGTTATTTGTTTTCTAATATACATTTAACCCTATATGTGTGTACATATATACGCACGAATAATGGCAGTCAAAAACAAATATGAGCCTAAACCATTTGCTTATGGGCCAATTGTAATCTCTTCTTAATTTGAGAAATCACTTTTGTTGTTTCAATTACTATTTCTGGCCCAATAAGTTGGCTTTACCTATTTCCGCCCAAGCGAGTGGAGAACGACACTTTCTACCATAAAGTGCCTCAAATGGTGCCATTTGAATAGTCGCATGGTAACTATTGTTATACGAGAACTCCACTAACGGTAAATGATCTTCCCAACTTCCACCAAATTCAATAGCACAAGCCCTCAACATGTCTTCAAGCGTTTGGATGGTTCTCTCGGTTTGTCCATCCGTTTGAGGATGAAACGCCGTACTCATGTCAATTTGAGTACCCATCGCTCGTTGAAAAGCTTCCCAAAAATTTGATTTGAACCGGCTATCTCTATCGGAGATAATAGAAACCAGAACTCCATGTTTTGACACCACTTCTTTAATGTACAAACGAGCTAGGGTGTCACTCTTGTCGGTCTCACGAATGGCTAAGAAGTGAGCCGACTTCGTCAACCGATCCACAATCACCCATATAGTATCACGACCATTTCTTGTCTTCGGTAACTTCGTGATGAAGTCCATTGCAATCCGTTCCCATTTCCATTCCGGTATCACCGGTTGCACCAACAAACCGGGTGGCTTCTTATGGTCGGCTTTCACTTGTAAGCAAGTAAGGCACTCACTCACATATTTAGCCACATCACGTTTCATGCCCGGCCACCAATAGAATTCTTTTAAATCGAAGTACATCTTATCCGATCCCGGGTGGACCGAATAAGCCGACTTATGAGCTTCATTCATAAGAAATGTCCTCAAATTGCCAAAAATGGGGATCCAAAGCCTTTCAACTAAATATAGCCCATTGTCTTCCTTTCTATCGAATAGTTGCTCCATGCCGTCTAACCCTTCATTACCAAAATTTTCCGGTAAAGTAGCTTGTACTTGAGCTTCTATGATGCGGTTACGAATACTTTGTCCCACCGTGAGACTCATGGCTCTTGCTCTTCTTGGCTTGACTCTTTCCTTCCTACTCAAAGCATCGGCTACCACATTAGCTTTGCCCGGATGGTAGCGAATGTCACAATCGTAATCGCTAAAAAGTTCAATCCACCTTCTTTGCCTCATATTTAACTCACTTTGATTAAAAATGTGTTGGAGACTTTTATGATCGGTGTAGATTACACATTTGGTGCCATAAAGGTAATGTCTCCAACACTTCAAGGCGAAAACAACCGCTCCCAATTCCAAATCGTGAGTAGGGTAGTTTTTCTCATGCACCTTAAGTTGTCGGGAGGCATAAGCAATGACCTTGCCCCGTTGCATAAGTACACACCCCAATCCTTGACCCGAAGCATCACAATAGACCACAAAATCTTCAATTCCATCCGGAAGGCTCAAAATAGGAGCATCACATAACATGTCTTTGAGAGTTTGAAAGGCAAACTTCTTGTTTCTCGCCCCACTCAAACCTCCTCTCTTTTTGAGTCAAGAGAGTGAGTGGTTGTGCTATCTTGGAGAAACCTTCAATGAATCTTCGATAATAACCCGCTAATCCAAGAAATTGACGAATCTCGGATGGTGTTTCGGGTCGTCTCCAATTCTTGACCGCTTCAATCTTGCTAGGATCCACATGAATCCCATCCTTGCTAATCACGTGACCAAGGAAATGAACTTCTTCCAACCAAAACTCGCACTTAGAAAATTTTGCGTACAACTTCTCCTTTCTAAGCAATTCTAGCACTTCCCGCAAATGCTCGGCATGATCTTCCTTTGTTTTAGAGTAAACAAGTATGTCATCAATGAAGACAATGACCGACTTGTCCAAATAGGGTCGACACACCCGGTTCATCAAATCCATGAACACCGCCGGTGCATTAGTCAACCCAAACGGCATAACGGTAAATTCATAGTGACCATACCTTGTACGAAACGCCGTCTTTGGTATGTCATCTTCATGGACTCTAAGTTGATGATAACCCGAACGGAGATCGATTTTTGAGAAGTATTTGGCACCTTGCAAACGATCAAAAAGCTCATCAATTCTAGGGAGTGGATACCGGTTCTTCACCGTGAGCTTGTTCAATTCCCGGTAATCGATACACATCCTAAAAGACCCATCTTTCTTCTTCACAAATAAGATTGGAGCTCCCCAAGGCGATTGACTAGGACGAATGAACCCTTTCTCTTGAAGTTCTTTAAGTTGAGATTCTAACTCTTGCATTTCCGTTAAGGCAAGTCTATATGGAGCTTTAGCCACGGGTGCGGCTCCGGGGATCAAATTGATGCGAAAGTCAAGTTCACGAGACGGGGGTAGACCCGGTAGATCATCCGGAAAGACATCGGGGAAGTCACGAACAATAGAGACGGTTTTCAATTCTACCTTTGTGACGGTAGCACTAAAAACCTTGGAACTAGAAGAATCGGAAGTTTCACCTTGGACTCTAAGAATATTACCGTTTGACAACGGTATTTTGACCACCCTTTCACCACAATCAATGACCGCATTCACCGCCGTCATCCAATCCATACCCACAATGATGTCGAAGCTTCCAATATCGAAAGGCATAAGGTTAATGTAAAATTCGATGTCGTTTAAAGTCAAGATACAATCACGAAGCACTTGACTAAGTCTAGTTAAAGCACCATTGACCATCTCAATATCAAGCACATAGTTTAAGGCACAAGGATGAACATCTATCAAAGGAACAAAACTATGGGACACGAAACTATAATCGGCTCCGGAATCAAACAACACCGTGGCATAATGACCATTAAGAAGGAATGTACCTGCCACCACATTAGGATCGTTTCGGGCTTCATTTGCATTCACCGCAAAGGCTCTCCTCCTAGGTTGCACTTGATGGCCTTGTTGGCCACGGTTTTGGTTAGGACCGGCGATTTGGAGTTGATTTGGGTGAACCGCCACTTGCACATTTTGTCCTACCCATTGAGGACAAGCATTACGGTAATGATCGGTACTTCCACATTCATAACAACCACCCCGTTGACCCCTTTGATTGTTAGCTTGAGGAGGATATGCTCGGAGAGGAACCGCATGAGTAGGAGCCACTCTCGGGGCCCTACAATCTCTAGCAAGATGACCAATTTGATTGCAATTGAAACAAGTCCCACAAGGAGTGGTGGGAGCATGATGTCGAGTGCACTTATTACAAAGTGGGTAAGGACCCACATAAGCTTTCTTTGCCGGTTCAATTGCCGCAAACACCTTTCCTTTGTTAGGGCGTTTAGGGTCAAACCTACCCATTTTCTTCACCCCACTTGACTCGGGTGCATCCTTCCTCTTTGATGATGATGCTTTGCTCAACTCACCACTTCTAAGTAGATCCTCGGTAACACTACCGGCTCGATTTATGGCTTCCGTCAAGGAGGTAGGCATGATATTGTTCACCAAGTGTCGGACTTGTGGAGTCAAGCCCATAACAAACTTTTGAATAGCTTGAGCCTCGGGAGACACCAAGTGTGGGATAAGTGTTGACAACTCTTGGAATCGCCGAATGTACCCCTTATAATCCGCCCCATTCATTTGGAGGTGAACGAACTCCAAGGTTAGAGTTTGAAGCTCATAGGGTGGACAAAATCTTTCCTTCACCAAAATCTTGAATTGATCCCAAGGTATGGCATTGCCCGCCCCCACTTCCTTGTTCCACCAACTTAATGCATCACCTCTAAACATACCGGTTGAATAAGTAACTTGATCATCATAAGTACAATGGCTCCTAGCAATCACCGCTTCGATCTCTTCAAGCCACCTTATACAAGCCGTGGGACCCCCACTCCCATTAAACTCCGGGGCTCCACAACCTTTAAAATCTTTGAAAGAACACCCTTGACGATACACTCCATGTTGATTGAACATGGGAATGTAGTTGTCTTGTACCACCGGTGCCTCTTCTTCTTCCACCTCTACCGGTTGAACATTTTCATTGTTCCCATTCACTTGAGCTTGAACATTCGGCACCGTATTATTGGGTGCTTGGAGAGATGCCGTGACTTGGGCAACTATGTTAGGCATGATGTTTGTGACCGCTTGAGCGATCACGGTTGCCAAGTCGGGTGTTGGTGCTTCACCACCACCTTGACCCCTCCCTTGACCTCTCCCTTGACCTCTCCCTTGACCTCTCCCTTGACCTCTACCACCACCTCTCCCTTGACCTCTCCCTTGACCTCTCCCTTGACCTCTCCCTTGACCTCTCCCTTGCCTCTCCCTTGACCTCTCCCTTGACCTCTCCCTTGACCTCTCCCTTGACCTCTCCCTTGACCTCTCCCTTGACCTCTCCCTTGACCTCTCCCTTGACCTCTCCCTTGACCTCTCCCTTGACCTCTCCCTTGACCTCTCCCTTGACCTCTCCCTTGACCTCTCCCTTGACCTCTCCCTTGCCTCTCCCTTGACCTCTCCCTTGACCTCTCCCTTGACCTCTCCCTTGACCTCTCCCTTGACCTCTCCCTTGACCTCTCCCTTGACCTCTCCCTTGACCTCTCCCTTGACCTCTCCCTTGACCTCTCCCTTGACCTCTCCCTTGACCTCTCCCTTGACCTCTCCCTTGACCTCTCCCTTGACCTCTCCCTTGACCTCTCCCTTGACCTCTCCCTTGACCTCTCCCTTGACCTCTCCCTTGACCTCTCCCTTGACCTCTCCCTTGACCTCTCCCTTGACCTCTCCCTTGACCTCTCCCTTGACCTCTCCCTTGACCTCTCCCTTGACCTCTCCCTTGACCTCTCCCTTGACCTCTCCCTTGACCTCTCCCTTGACCTCTCCCTTGACCTCTCCCTTGACCTCTCCCTTGACCTCTCCCTTGACCTCTCCCTTGACCTCTCCCTTGACCTCTCCCTTGACCTCTCCCTTGACCTCTCCCTTGACCTCTCCCTTGACCTCTCCCTTGACCTCTCCCTTGACCTCTCCCTTGACCTCTCCCTTGACCTCTCCCTTGACCTCTCCCTTGACCTCTCCCTTGACCTCTCCCTTGACCTCTCCCTTGACCTCTCCCTTGACCTCTCCCTTGACCTCTCCCTTGACCTCTCCCTTGACCTCTCCCTTGACCTCTCCCTTGACCTCTCCCTTGACCTCTCCCTTGACCTCTCCCTTGACCTCTCCCTTGACCTCTCCCTTGACCTCTCCCTTGACCTCTCCCTTGACCTCTCCCTTGACCTCTCCCTTGACCTCTCCCTTGACCTCTCCCTTGACCTCTCCCTTGACCTCTCCCTTGACCTCTCCCTTGACCTCTCCCTTGACCTCTCCCTTGACCTCTCCCTTGACCTCTCCCTTGACCTCTCCCTTGACCTCTCCCTTGACCTCTCCCTTGACCTCTCCCTTGACCTCTCCCTTGACCTCTCCCTTGACCTCTCCCTTGACCTCTCCCTTGACCTCTCCCTTGACCTCTCCCTTGACCTCTCCCTTGACCTCTCCCTTGACCTCTCCCTTGACCTCTCCCTTGACCTCTCCCTTGACCTCTCCCTTGACCTCTCCCTTGACCTCTCCCTTGACCTCTCCCTTGACCTCTCCCTTGACCTCTCCCTTGACCTCTCCCTTGACCTCTCCCTTGACCTCTCCCTTGACCTCTCCCTTGACCTCTCCCTTGACCTCTCCCTTGACCTCTCCCTTGACCTCTCCCTTGACCTCTCCCTTGACCTCTCCCTTGACCTCTCCCTTGACCTCTCCCTTGACCTCTCCCTTGACCTCTCCCTTGACCTCTCCCTTGACCTCTCCCTTGACCTCTCCCTTGACCTCTCCCTTGACCTCTCCCTTGACCTCTCCCTTGACCTCTCCCTTGACCTCTCCCTTGACCTCTCCCTTGACCTCTCCCTTGACCTCTCCCTTGACCTCTCCCTTGACCTCTCCCTTGACCTCTCCCTTGACCTCTCCCTTGACCTCTCCCTTGACCTCTCCCTTGACCTCTCCCTTGACCTCTCCCTTGACCTCTCCCTTGACCTCTCCCTTGACCTCTCCCTTGACCTCTCCCTTGACCTCTCCCTTGACCTCTCCCTTGACCTCTCCCTTGACCTCTCCCTTGACCTCTCCCTTGACCTCTCCCTTGACCTCTCCCTTGACCTCTCCCTTGACCTCTCCCTTGACCTCTCCCTTGACCTCTCCCTTGACCTCTCCCTTGACCTCTCCCTTGACCTCTCCCTTGACCTCTCCCTTGACCTCTCCCTTGACCTCTCCCTTGACCTCTCCCTTGACCTCTCCCTTGACCTCTCCCTTGACCTCTCCCTTGACCTCTCCCTTGACCTCTCCCTTGACCTCTCCCTTGACCTCTCCCTTGACCTCTCCCTTGACCTCTCCCTTGACCTCTCCCTTGACCTCTCCCTTGACCTCTCCCTTGACCTCTCCCTTGACCTCTCCCTTGACCTCTCCCTTGACCTCTCCCTTGACCTCTCCCTTGACCTCTCCCTTGACCTCTCCCTTGACCTCTCCCTTGACCTCTCCCTTGACCTCTCCCTTGACCTCTCCCTTGACCTCTCCCTTGACCTCTCCCTTGACCTCTCCCTTGACCTCATGCACTTGACCATCACACAACAACACATTGATCACGCCAAACCAACTGTACTCATGTTATCACATATAATGAACCTTCCTACGAAAGCCAAACGTACACTTATAATGCTCATATAGTTCACGTTGCATACAAGGTTCCTAATCATGCATGCTATATGAAGAGTTTTACTTAAGCCGTAGTCTAGGTCAATCCGCCTAATTCTCTACGACCATGCGTGGGCCACCATTCTGTAACACCCCGAGCTAGGCTCAAAATGCACCGAAAAGCATGACACAAGATGGAATTACCGTAGAACGAAACTATATGAAATATAAAAGGATTCCGTGAACCCAACAATTTAGTTACAAGTCACAAAAGCATAAGGAGCATACAACCATCAAAAGTTTACAAAATAACATCCAAAAGATGGCTCATGATCCTAAGCAAATCCCATCAACGGGTAATGAATCACGGATCCATGGTCAAGTCCAACACCTAGCAAGCACATCAAGCTCTTGGGTTCTCTTGGTTACCTGAAAAGTGTACTAAACAATGTCAACACTAGGTTGGTGAGTTCGTAGGAAAGAATGAACAAGAACACGTACCGATGTCATCCAAATACATAAATAACATCAAACATAATCTAAGACTTGCACACTTGCATACAATATCCCTCATTGGTCCAAATGTCCTCAAGTACTGGAAGTACCCGAAAAATGTCATCAAGTACATATCGTGCCCGTATAATGTCATCAAGTACTAAAAGTACTCGTTTGTATTGTCATCATGCACCTCATTGTTCTCAATTGCACATAAGTTGATCATCCATGACCATCAGCGTCCACACATAACAACACATCATGTGTATATACTTTGTACGATACTACTTTTGAAAAGCCATAGATGCTTATATATAGGGTCACCCGCAGCCTTCCCACCACATCTACAACCTTTCGAAGGTATTACCGTCTTCCATATATACACAACTAACCTAATAAACACCTAAACATGCACATACAAAAATCATATAACAAACACATATTTACACGACGACCAATCCATCAAGCAAGCACTCATTTCACAAATGTCATCATGCACGAACGTACACTTTTCAGCCCGACTCTTAAAAGAGTAAGGGAAGCTACGAAAACTCACCTTTGCCTTGATTTACCAAATTTAAAGTGAGCTAGAACGTCAATTAATTTGCCGAACGATCACAACCTATCATAATATACATGCACGTATCAATATATACACAATTATGTCCTCATTTAGCTTTTATGAACTTTTGAATTGAACTCGGGACTTGAACACGTATTATGACTCGAGTAGGATACTTTAGAACACAAGAAGGGACTCATTTTAAGGTTCGATTCGATCCAAGGAAACTAGAAGTCAAGCTAGAAATTTAAAACAGGAAATTGAACTTTGGAGAGGGGCGTAAGCTACGGCCAGGTCGAGCGTAGGTTACGCTGGTCAATTTTGTTCTAGCGTAAGGTACGGTCAAAGTGGGCGTAAGGTACGGCTGGCAAGGTTTCATGGGCGTAAGGTACGGCTAAGGAGGGGCGTAAGGTACGCTTGCCCCCAAATGATCATTTTGGCGTCTGGTTTCCAAGTTTTGGGCATAAACAGAAGGGTTTTAGCATAATAAAAATGGAGAGGGGCGTAAGGTACGGCCCATTTGGGCGTAACCTACGCCTGGTTCTGAACCAGCACACCAGCAACAACATCATTACACAAAATCGACCCAAAACCCTAATTTTCTCAATATCAAGACCATGAAATCGATTTGCTCAGCCCCAAGACCCATTTTTACGCATAGTTAGACACAATTAGATATAATTAAACATGTTTCATCATTCAAATCCAACCCTTTAACTCATTTACATGTCCAAATCATTCTTGACCCATTTGAACTCAAAGTTGACCCAAAACTTTAGTTTTTGGCTTAGAATTCGATTAAGAAGTTCTTTGACCCATTTCTAGTTAAAACTAACATGTTTGAACATATCCCACTTGATGATTTCACTTCAAGACATGACTTTTGACCCAAATCGATTTTTGACCTAATTTGAAGAACTTGAAACCCTAATTTCGGATTTTGAAGCTAGAAAGGCCAAGAGTGCTTAGATTTAGTCGATATACATGTTTAACAACTTGAAAAGATGAATTTGAGCTAGAAAACACTTACCAAAACCTCCACAAACAATCAAACCCGAATTTGACCTAATTGTAGCTTTTTCTTGCACTTTGAAACTTGGATTTTTGATATGATGCTAGAATGATAATAAGGATGATGATTTTGTTATTATTACACTTTAAACAACATTAAATGAACCAAGATTCTAGAGAGGGATTGAGAGTTTAAGCATTTAGTGAGATGGGAGAGAAAATGTAAGAGATATGAATGAGTGGATGAGAGAAATGAATGAAGGAGGTTGGGGATAGGGTTGGATCTCTTAGATGGGTCATGGGTTGGGTTGAACCCATGGATAGGATCCATATTCATTTTACTAGTAAATCTTAAATGTCATCTAAAGGAAATTCGATTAGCACCTACTAACGACCTCGACTTGCACACAATCACAATTTAAATAATAAATTGACCCATATGAACACATTGCACTCAATTGGACCTCAAATTGCACTAGAACTTATATTGATTAGCCAATACTTAGTCAAAATGTACACATAGTCAAAGAGTCAAGAACCACAATTGTTACACATTTCTTCATCCATATCACATTAATAGTCCCATTTAGAGATTTTATAACCGAAAATAAAACCCTAATGATTTGACTATAAAACTTGAAATCCGGATCTAGAAATCTTGTTAATCATATACCTTTGTTCGTTAAGTGTTAGGGGAAGTGTTTCTTGTGTTTTAAACATGAAAAGGATCAAGTCTATGTGAATCAAAATCGGTGTATACAAACACGCAAAAGGGAACGCGCAAATGTGGAGGGTTTTCTGAGAGAACACGCAAATGATTTGAAAAATATCATTAAAAGCGCATATGTCAGCCATTTTATACCAGTCACAACACGCAAAACCCTAAGCCCAATTGTATAACACGCAAAAGAGGCCTAGTTAGTGAAACACGCAAATTGAGCGCACTTAGCTAAAACACGAGACTTAGCCCATTTGGCAAAACACGCATATTTAGCTCACTTGGCAAAACTCGCATATTACACTTTGTCTATTTTTCGATTCATATGAACTTTTGTAACACCCTGCTTTGTTAAAATGTCGATTTCAAAAATTTTCAACATAAAACATAACTCTGTTAAGTAAAGGTGGAACACAATGTAATTTTTCAAGTTTATTTTATTTATGATGTTAAATAAAATACAAGGTTGTGCGGAATCAAGATAATACAAATATGTAAGTATCCTAACAACCTATGAATTACAAATGATCTATATTTGCCAAATAAATTCTTTTGATCGAGATACTTAAAGTTGTGAAGTATCCCTGTTATGATCGAGAGTATTTAGACAAATTCACCTTTAATATCTAAAAGTAATTTTAACAAGGAAATGACTTTGTATTTATAGGCAAAAAAATTCACCAGTGAATTTGTGCCGTACAAATATGGTTGCATGCATTTAATGAACCGACAAGGTCATTAAATGCATTGGTTAAAGTACAAGATAAAGTCACATCAATATGACTTTATTCTTTTAACCAACCACCTTTACATACGTAGATACTTTAGTAAAGAACAAGTGGAATGTTCTTTGGAAAGTGTGTAATAGGCAAAAAAATTCACCAGTGAATTTGTGCCGTACAAATATGGTTGCATGCATTTAATGAACCGACAAGGTCATTAAATGCATTGGTTAAAGTACAAAGATAAAGTCACATCAATATGACTTTATTCTTTTAACCAACCACCTTTACATACGTAGATACTTTAGTAAAGAACAAGTGGAATGTTCTTTGGAAAGTGTGTAAAGGCAAAAAGTCAATTCCTCGTAATCAGTGTTAGACTTGTAAGGTCTAGAACACTGACAAACCTCCAGTCGTAGATCTGGTAAGACTTCCAGTGGACTCCGCCATTTGTCAGTCTTCTTTCTCAGACTTCAGTCTTTGACTTCAGTGAGAATGTCTTCAGTAGAATAGATTGGACTAGTATTACTTGAATATAAATGCAAGTATATAAACAAAGTAATACACGACTTAAAGTAAAGGTGGAACACAATGTAATTTTTCAAGTTTATTTTATTTATGATGTTAAATAAAATACAAGGTTGTGCGGAATCAAGATAATACAAATATGTAAGTATCCTAACAACCTATGAATTACAAATGATCTATATTTGCCAAATAAATTCTTTTGATCGAGATACTTAAAGTTGTGAAGTATCCCTGTTATGATCGAGAGTATTTAGACAAATTCACCTTTAATATCTAAAAGTAATTTTAACAAGGAAATGACTTTGTATTTATAGGCAAAAAAATTCACCAGTGAATTTGTGCCGTACAAATATGGTTGCATGCATTTAATGAACCGACAAGGTCATTAAATGCATTGGTTAAAGTACAAAGATAAAGTCACATCAATATGACTTTATTCTTTTAACCAACCACCTTTACATACGTAGATACTTTAGTAAAGAACAAGTGGAATGTTCTTTGGAAAGTGTGTAAAGGCAAAAAGTCAATTCCTCGTAATCAGTGTTCAGACTTGTAAGGTCTAGAACACTGACAAACCTCCAGTCGTAGATCTGGTAAGACTTCCAGTGGACTCCGCCATTTGTCAGTCTTCTTTATTCTAACTTCAGTCTTTGACTTCAGTGAGAATGTCTTTAGTAGAATAGATCTGGACTGGGGTGAAGTCCAGTGAGCTAATCTGGAGGATTCCAGATTTTCCTATACAAGTATTTTGCTCACTGGTCTTCCATTATTTCTGAACAAATCTTCAGTGTCGCTCCAGTATTCAAGTCTGGTAAATATTATTTCTGGACAAGTCTTCAGAGACTTTCCAGTCTTCAAGTCTGGTAAATATTATTTCTGGACAAGTCTTCAGAGACTTTCCAGTCTTCAAGTCTGGAGCGAGTCCAGTAAATCTGGACCTAACAAATTCCCCCTATTTGTTTAGAAATAATGCAAGGTTTTTCAAGCTTATATCTATACAATTTTTGTATGCTTGAAAACACTTGTTTTGACTTAGTCTAAAAATTTATGTTACTGGGAAACACTTTATAGATCATCAGTGTTCCAGTTTCATCTTTTAATTCTAACTTAGACTAAATCTGATCATTTATTTTGTGAAACAAAATATGCAACTATATTTATAGCCATCAACAGAAAATAAGTTACAATTTTGTGAAAATAAATACAGTACAAGTAAATGATACAAGAGTCAGGCCCTTCTCTTCGATGTCTGTCCTGGAGCATCTTCAGAAGCCTTTCTCTTTGGAGATGGAGAGGATGGTACAGACTCTGGTGGTTTCATGCCTATTGCAACTTCCATCTGTTGCTTTCTCTTCCATACCTTCTCAATCCTCTTCAAAAATGCTTTAACGTCAGTAGACAAATCAGTCTTCCCCCTGAACGTTAAGGCAATCTCCTTCAGTTCAGTCCATCCAAAAGCTTGGACTGAAGCACTCTTCCTTTAACCAGTAAAGTTACCTTCCCTGGTCAACTTTATTTCAAACCTGCTCATGCCTTCATGATTTTTAGCAAGCTTAATCTCTGCACCAATGATCCTTCTGGCATCAGCCCTGAAATTCAACATTTCTTCATACTTGGCTTTCTGCTTAGCCATCTGGATCATGTATTCAGTTTCCTTAGATACTTTCTGCTGTTCAATGGCAGACTGGAGTTTTTCACGATTAATTCTTTGTGAAGTATCCAAAGGAATGAATGTGCTCAGATCAGCATCTCTGATTTCCTTGATCTGTTTGGCAGTGAGTTTTGGTAAGCCCTTTATCTTCTTTCTGTACTCTATCTCTAGAGCACCAGCATTCTTTCTAATTTTCTTCTGGAGGTTCACCAGTTCCTCCGTTCTCTGTCTTATCAGTTCAACTACACTTACACCATACGTTATAGCATGATACGTTTGTTCTTCTTCAGAGTACCTGGAGCGAATGTATACGTCATCCAATGCATCCAGACATTGATGAACTCTGGGGTCTTCCTTCATTCTTTTATAAACATCAATATGTATGCCCAACCTACCAGCATTGTAAGAATCAAGAGTCTCCATAATTGCCATCCCCTTTTGTGGGCCAGCAATTCATCTTTTTGATTTTTCTTGAAAATTTCTATCATAATGCATTCCTGCTCCAGTCTCTTCGAGGTGTCTTCATCAGTAGTTGGAAGTTCTGATGATCTCCCAGCAGTTTCACTTTCTTCTCCAGATACCATATGTTCCTTTCCTTTTACTGACTTTTGAGTAGTTATGATATCTGGAAATGCTTCAAACTGGGGCTCACTGGCATCAGTACCAGTAGCCTCTTCAACCTGCACAATGGCTTCAGTGCCAAGTGCTTTCTGCGCTTCTTGTGTACTGGCATCAGTACCAGTCACTATTTCTTGTTGCACACTTTCTTCAGTGCCAAATGCCTTTTCAATTGCACTGGCAACCACTTCTTTCTTTTTCTCAATAACCTGCTCTTTCTTCTCAGACCTTTCCCCCTTGGAATGATCACCAGTTCTTGACTTGAGATCATTCCATAACTGTTCAAGCATGTACCTGTCTGTAGCACCAAAAGTTCTTCCAGCCACTGGAGTTGTGATATTCACATTGCTCCTCAAAGCAGTCACTTCCTTCTTAATAATCTAAACGTCTTGAGGCAAGTGCTTTGGCATTTCATTATTAATCATGTTTACCACCTGTGGCAACAACCCATCTTGAATGGTTCTAAGAACAGACCCAGAAATCTCTTCAGTGATTTCCTTCAACATTCCATGTCTGAACTTCTTAGCACATTCATCACTGATAGTGCTAACAACAGCATTCTGATCAAGAATTGGCCTGCTTTCCAAATTACTTACCCTGGTGACCAACTTCTGAACCTCATCTGTCAGACCTGCCAGTGGTTGAACAACCTCAGCTTTCACTGCAGTCTGAACAGAATTTACCAACTTTGTCTCCAAGCCCTGGACTGCCACTTTAATATTTTCATTATTTTGATTTGTGGCCAGTACCAGTTCATTCAGTTTTTCAAACACCAGCTTCTCGTTACCAGCAAAAAGATTCATTTCTGATGAAAGGTTATTTGATAATAAAGATTTGAAATCAGAAACAACCTGGGATGAAGACTGGAGTGATCTCTCCAGGTCCGCCACCTTACTTAAAAGGCCTTGGACCTCGGCTGAAGACGAAGTGGAGAAACCACTGGAAGGTGGAAGTTCAGATTGCCTTCTGAACACCAATGGAACTTGTGCCTGGGCTGCTTCAGTAGATGTTTCAGCAGTTGTAACAGTCGAGTCCAGCACACGTTGTTCAGATAAATCAATTGGAGTTTCAAGTGGAGGTGGTTGAGTTTGTGAAATTTGAAGTGTGGGAGGATTGAAATAAGGAGTGGTTTGTGGAATTGAAAATGGTGGTGGTGGTGGTGGTGAGTAATGGATTATGGTGGTGGTGGCATTTCAGTAGAGATAAGAGGTTGGGTGACTGAATCAATAACAGATGTGACAACATTTTCTACTTCATCACCCAGGAAATTCATATTTACATCAAACATGTTTCCTTCAGACATTGGGGAATCTACCTCATCCCAATCTGGAGCCGTCCCAACTGTCTGATCATCTGTCTGATCACCAACTTCTAAATTTAAATCTATCTGAGCATCTTGCTCACCAGTCACCTGCTCAACAACCTGTACATTTTCTACCTGCTCAACATCATGTACAACATTCTCTATCTGCTCAACAATCAGTGACCCATCTTCATTCATTATGTCACCTTGATGGCTCGATTCAGCTCTATTCGGATTTACCTGAACTCCACCCTTTCTAAGGCGTCTGGAAGTTCTGGGTCGAGTAACATTAGAAGTCTGCTGAACTTCAGGAGCTACCTGGGTTACTGGTTGCACAATTTCAACATTTAGGACTCCAGAGGGTCCTTCACCAACTAGGTTCCCACCTGGAGCCTCTTCTGGCTCATCAGATGATGATGCATCGTTTTCTTCCCTTTGGAAACTAAGCATGGTCTGAGGGATATTTACCTCATTTGGTGGAGATTTAAGGTTGGTCAGATCACGCATATACTCACATACAGAAAAGTGAGTGGTTTCAAAATCATACTGGTCACCTAGAGCTCTTTTGAAAAATAATGAAAGGAAACGAATATAAGGTACAAATGTTTTTCTACCTTTCACCTTAAGACGCTCTACCAGATCATCAAATAAAATCTGAGCAAAATCCACTCTGTATCCGAACCAGAGGCAGTAAGCAATCTGGAGATGTGTTTGATTTATCTGGTCAAGTCCTCCAGAACTGCCTCCCAAACATTCAACTAAATGAGTGAAAAAGAATCTTCATGAGTCTGACAGCCTGCTCATGTAGATTGTTCCCTTTCTGGATAGCTGGCCATGCTCATCCACTATGTCTGTGTGCCCCATCAATCTGCACACTTCCCTTGTATTTATGCCAGAGGGAAGTTCAATGGGCATCTCATTCTGTTCAAAATAGTTCAATTGAAGAACAGACCTGAGTGTATCAACAGTAAAAGCCAAGGATCTGGTACCTTGCTTAAGAGAATAAGAAATTGATGAAGTTTCATCATCATATACTGCAGTGTACCATAATTTACAAAGATAGTCGTGGTACATCTTCCCAGGATTTAGGGTCAATGCACCATAAAGAGGACATGAGAGAAAAAAGGTATTTAATCTCCCAATAATGGATTGGGCATTATGAACACTGGAAAGTGAGAGTTTGGCCATCCAGTTATTCATGTTTATTCTTATTGCCTTTGCCTCTAATGTAATATGAGGTGCCCTTACAATATTTGGAACGGGAGCATATTCAGCAGCGAGCAGATTTTTCGGTGAATTAGATTGTCTTGGTGCCATTGAATATGATAGATATATGAAGATGAAATTGAAGAATTAGGGTTTATGAAGATTTGATGAATTTAATATGAGAGAGATTTATGATTGGAAATTGCCTGCCCGCCACTGCAGTCCCTGCCCTGCCTTTGCCGCCTTTGGGCGTCCCTCTGTTTCGCACCTCCCTGCTCCCTGCCCCTGCCCGTGGCGTCTTTCTCTCGGCGCTCGCCCTGTAGGCTCAAACGGTTAATTTGAATTTATCAAATATAATTTTGATCGGGTTCTGAGATCCGCATTAAATACATCACATCACACATAAATGTGTGACGGTTTACAGCCCACAAACATTACCAAGTTGCACTTTTTGTCTTCCCAAGGTAAAAATACCATCATTTCTTTGAAAAAATTACATGCCACGTAGGATAATAAGATAAATATCAAGATAAATATCTTTTCAAAGATTTTGCATACGTGGCATGCACAATGACCAAGTATTAAAAATTATTATGACTGAAAAACCATGACTCATTTCAATGCATCTGGAGGTTGACTGGACACTCCAGTATCACTGGTGGATTAGGCCAGTGAAGCATGCACTGATGGTACACTGGAGGGACACTCCAGTAAAGTACCAGTGAAAACCATTTGAAAGAGACTGGTAACCTCAAACATGCACATCAACTAATATAGACAAATGAGAGGGACATATTTACAAGGAGACAGAAGTCACCTCAAACATGCACTTCAACCTATCTAATTACCAGTGAGAGAGACACATTTACAAGGTACCAGTAATATTTTCCAGAAAATTTGTCCAGTGAGAAAATAAATTAATAAATTCCCCCTGAAATTAAAACATTTTTAAATTAATAAATTCCCCCTGAAATTAAAACATTTTAAGAACAAAAATATATCTTTCAGTCTTCCCCCTGGAATGTTGATCCAGAAATCTATTAATGCAAAGATAGTACACAAAGGCGTTCAATATCTAAGCAGATATAGATTTATAAATCTGTTAAATCAAGGATCCCCAGTAGTACACAAAGGCGTTCAATACCAAGGTTCCAGATTTAAGGGTTTAACATTCCCAACTCACCAACAAGATATTCAAAAGTTTTAACATCCAGTGGTTTAGTAAAATGTCAGCGAGTTGTTTGTCAGTGGGAATAAAATGGAGTTCAATGTTGCCTTTCACAATATTATCACGAATGAAGTGATACCTGAGATCAATATGCTTCGTCTTTGAGTGCATGACTGGATTGTTCGAGATAGCAATGGCACTGGTATTATCACAAAAGATTGGGGTCTTTGAATACTTAATACCATAATCAAGGAACTGGTTCTTCATCCAAAGTATCTGAGCACAACAACTGGCTGCAAACACGTATTCAGCTTCAACAGTGGACAATGAAACTGAAGTTTGCTTCTTACTGGTCCAGCTGACCAGTTTGCCACCATGGAAATGACATCCACCAGTAGTGGATTTCCTGTCTATCTTACAACCTGCATGATCTGAATCTGAATAACCCATTAGATCCATGCCTGAGCCTTTGGGATACCAAAGACCCAAACTAGGGACACCCTTAAGGTATTTCAGTATGCGCTTTACAGCAAGCATATGAGATTCTTTTGGATTAGACTGATATCTGGCACATAAACATGTTGAAAACATAATATCTGGTCTACTGGCAGTTAAATACATCAGTGAACCAACCATGCCTCTATAGACAGTGATGTTCACTGGTTTACCATCTGGATCTGAGTCCAGTGTCAGTGGTGCAGAAATTGGAGTAGGTTTAGATGGTGAAGAGTTCATATCATATTTCTTTAAAAGATCTCTAACATATTTTTTCTGATTAATAAAAATACTATCTCTGGTCTGTTTAATCTGGAGTCCTAGGAAAAATGTTAATTCACCCATTAAACTCATTTCATATTCAGTCGACATTATTTTCGAAAATTTCTTGCACATGCTTTCATCAGTAGACCCAAAAATAATATCATCAACATAAATTTGTACCATTAACAGATTACCTTTTTCATGAAAAATAAATAAGGTATTGTCAATTGCACCTCTTTTGAAACCATTTTTCAATAAATGTTTAGTCAGAGTATCATACCAGGCACGTGGGGCTTGTCTGAGACCATAAAGAGCTTTGTCCAGACGATATACCCAGTGTGGATGCTTTTCATCAACGAAACCTGGTGGTTGTCTGGCATAAACTTCTTCTTCAAGTTTTCCATTCAAGAATGCACTTTTAACGTCCATCTGGTAGACCTTGAATTGATGATGAGCAGCGAATGCTAAAAATATTTTGATCGCTTCAAGTCTAGCCACTGGAGCAAATGATTCATCAAAATCGACATCTGACTGGCAGTAGCCTTGTGCTACCAGTCTGGCCTTGTTTCTGATTACGTGGCCATCTTCATCTACCTTGTTGCTGAAGACCCATCTGGTTCCAATTGGTTCTTTCTTTCCAACTGGGAAAGGAACAGGTACCAAACCTTGTTCCTTTCAAACTGGTGAAGCTCTTCTTGCATAGCAGTCACCCAGCTTGGATCTTCCATAGCCTCATCAATCTTCTTTGGTTCTATCAGTGATAAGAAACTGACATATAAGCATTGATTACTGGAGGCTCTTCTGGTCAGAACCCCTCGACTGGAGTCACCTATGATCTGATCGATAGGATGAGCTTTTGTCCATCTAGAGTATTGACCAGGATTGTTACTGACAACAATATCAGTGCAAGAATTCAGTCGAGTCTCCTCTGGTGTTGCTTCAGGAGGAGGATCTTTCCAGACTACTTCAACATCTTCATCTGATTCATTTAAATCACGATTTGCATCATGAAATTCTTCATTTGAAGGCATTTCTTGAAGTATTGGTCCAGTTTCAACTGGGACTGATACTGGGGGAGTAGTACGAACATCTGATCCAATAATAATTTCAGAGGGTAGCTTGAAAATTATTAAAGGATAGAAAGGTGTACTACTGGAGGGTTTCTTTTTCTGAACAGGTTCCAGATCAGGATGACTGGAAACTGTGTCTTCTTAATCTTTATTGTAGTTGATAGGATCAGATTCACAGAAGACAATTGGAGTTACTGGGGGAGTATCAAGGGTTGGCTTTTTATTGATTGTAGCATTTGATTCATCAAATGTGACATGTATTGACTCATGGACCTTCTCCAGTCTCTTGTTATACACTCTGAAGGCCTTGCGAATGGCTGAATATCCTAAGAAATATCCTTCATCAGCTTTGGCATAAATTGCCTAACTGACTGGAGTCGTTCAGGATGTAAACTGGACATCCAAAAACGTGGAAATAACCACTATTTGGTTTTCTATTTCTTAATATTTCATATGATGTCTTCTTGTGTCGCTTCACGTACACTGATCGATTCTGGGTGTGGCAAGCAGTTGCAATTGCTTCAGCCCAAAAACTGGTAGGAAGACCAGATTCAGCAAGCATACTCCTGGCAGCTTCTATCAGCGTTCGATTCTTACTTTCCACCACTCCATTCTGTTATGGAGAGCTGGCTGATGAGAAATTCTGGGAGATGCCAGTGTCAGTACAGAATGACTCCAGAGTTGCATTCTGGAATTCTGTTCCATTGTCACTTCTTAACTGACACACCTTTCGACTGTACTTGAGCTCAATTTGCTTGATAAGACTGACGATTTCAGCAGCAACTTCATTTTTAGACCTGAGAAAGATAACCCAACAATATCTAGAAAATTCATCGACTATTACCAGAGTGTACCTTTTACCAGCACGAGTCTGAACATTCACTGGACCGAATAGGTCCATATGAAGCATGTGAAGTGGTTCAGATATGCTGAAATTCTGTCTGGTCTTGAAACTGGTACGTTTCTGCTTACCCATCTCACATCCTGGACATGGCCTTTCCTTTTTGAAGGAAGCTGAAGGTATCCCATCTGCCAGTTGTTTTCTAGACAACTTATTAATATTTTTGAATTTAAATGGGATAACCTTTTGTGCCATAACCAGTTTGTGTCTTCATCAGCTTGAGTATAGAAACACTGCTCTGAAGGAGAGCTTTCCATATCCATCACATACACATTTCCTCTTCTGGGAGCAATCAATACTACCTTCCAGTCCTTGTTGAATACAATGCCCTGAGCAATATTGAATTGAACTTGATAGCCATCATCACACAGTTGACTGACACTGATCAGGTTATATTTCAAACCATTCACAAATGCAACTCGTCTGAATTTGACTTGTCCATTGTTCAGAACACCATACCCCTCAGTTTTTCCACAACCATCATTTCCAAAAGTAATGGAGGGTCCGTCAGAAATTACGAACTCCTCCAGCAGGGTCTTACATCCGGTCATCGTCCTGCCAGCTGCACTGTCAAGATACCAGATATATTTCTTTCGATCGCCCTGCACATCCACCAGATATATCAGTTAGATTTGGGAACCCATCGACTGATGGGTTCACTGGACCCTCCCTTATAGGTCCCTGGGGGTATCTGGTTGAGTTCACTTTCTTCAACAGTAGTCTTAGTTGAAAAGACCACTGGGGTTGATAGTTTTGAAACCTTTTTCTTTTTCTCAACTGGAGAAATATATTTATCTTTCTTGGAAAAGGTTTGGTATTTTGTCTAGGGCCAGATGAAGTACCCTAAATAAAGTTTAATCTTGCATTAAAACTTTGAAATTGACGA
The DNA here is from genome assembly GCA_034093135.1 of Erigeron breviscapus. Taxonomy (NCBI): domain Eukaryota; kingdom Viridiplantae; phylum Streptophyta; class Magnoliopsida; order Asterales; family Asteraceae; genus Erigeron; species Erigeron breviscapus. The sequence continues at coordinate 15,868,525 of CM067174.1, forward strand.
GTCAGTAATTGAAACTGGCTCTCTAACCTTGACAAAATGCTTTATTCAGATGACACCTGAGCCTTTCCAGTTGAAAGAACTCGAGGCTTAGGTAGGGAACTGGTCTTCTTCTTTTGAACCTGGGGTTCATTAGAAGCAGTCTGAGGCAAAGGTTTCTTCAGATTGACCTTTTTAACTGGAGCAGTCATCTGGAATGCTCCAGTCTTAACCTCTAGGGATTGAACTGGGAAAATATTGGCCTTAGGAGTTACAGGCTCATCATAAATGGTAATGGGCCTGAATCCCTCTGGTAACCGATCAATTACTGGTATTAATGATGCAACATGAGTATTTCCATCTAAATAAGCACGTTTTTTAGTGGGAAATTGATTTACTCCAGCATCATATGGCTTTCTGGTTTCAAGCCATGATTTAATCACCAGTTTTTCCTTTTCTAAAATGACTTTCAAGATCTTGTTTTTCTTGAATCAGTTGTTCAGTTACCAGAACCTGGGCTTGAAATGCCAGTTCAATGTCTTGAAGTTCTTTTAATTTTGATTTTAAAACAGTTATTTCAGAAAAATCTGTTTCTAGACCATTTACACAGTCAGATCTAACAGTTTCAACAATATTAAATCAGAATTAAGAGCTTCAGCAATGTCCAGTTTTAATTCTTGGTCAGTTTCAGTATCATAATCACTAACCTTTTTGATAACAATGTCCACCCATCTTCCAGATGTGACATCTTCCTTCACCAGATGCTCTTCGTCTGCCAGAGCCATGTAACAGCAATCTCCTTCTTCTTCTTCATCAGCAGATGAATCATCAGAAGGAACCCATTTTCTTCAGTTGTTGCAATCATGCACTTATTATTATTTTCCATTTGTTGTGCCATGAGAGCAATTTGAGCCTTAAGCTTTTTGTATTTAGATTTATAGCTATCATCAGGCTTATTATTAGAAGTAAATGGACCAGGCTTGGATGCAAACTGACTGGACTTGCAATCTTTCATGAAATGACCTTTTTTGCCACACTTAAAGCATGTCAGATTGGTCTTATCAGTAGAAGAACTGGATGCAAATTGTCAAGATGGCCTATTTGCTCTTGCTTTGAAACGGTTAAACGTTTTAGCAATCATAGCAACCAGGTCATCATTTTCAGATTCAACACAGTCTAGAGAGATTTGACTAGATTCTCCAGATTCCATGAGTTCAGACACCATCTTCTTCATAGAAAATACATTCTCAGAAGATATCAGTGCTGTTGTCATGACTAACCACAATAGGACTACTGGAGGCATGGTTATAAGCATCTTGTTCTGCCAACTCTCTGAGCTTGATTTTCTTCAGTGTACCTGAAAGCTCCATATAAAGTTGAGAGTGTGTGTGTGCAGAGTTTTACCTTGTCGTAAGACCAGGATCATGTGAGACCATTTGGTGGGTAGAATGTCACAAAATTTCTCCAGAAGTATATCCTTGTCCTTCTCAACCCCAAGACCTCTCAATTGGTTTATGATACTCATAAATCTGGTGTAAGTACCAGTGAGAAGACTCATTGGGCTGAGCAAAAAATGACTCATACCTCTTGTTTAAGGAGACTTTTCTGGTGACAATGGTGTCATCTCCTCCTTCATACTGGTTCACTAGTTCATCCCACATGGTTTTAGCACTGGGAAAAAGAACTAGTGTGGGAATTAGGAACAAGATTGTTTGAGTAGTGCACATGCACATGTGGAGAAGCAGGAGTAGGAGGAGGCGGTGGTGGATTAGTGTTATTAACAGGTGGTTCATTATTTTGATCATTGATATTAGGATCAGTACCATGATTGAAACCTCCTTGTGTATTTTCTAGGGTGGCCATCAAAGAAGCGGATCTAGGCAAGTTTGTTTAGCCTTCTGCTCTGATACCAATTGTAAAGTCCCAAACTCGATGATGGTTTAACCCAAAGTGTAAAATACAACAAGTCTAATAATCACTAGAATGGACTTAAGACATAAAGCAATAAACAAGTAAAGTGGAACATTATGTATTTTTCAATTGTGTATTTTATTTATGATGTTAAATAAATACAAGGTTGTGCGGAATCAAGATAATACAAATATGTAAGTATCCTAACAACCTATGAATTACAAATGATCTATATTTGTCAAATAAACTCTTTTGATCGAGATACTTAAAGTTGTGAAGTATCCCTGTTACGATCGAGAGTATTTAGACAAATTCACCTTTAATATCTAAAAGTAATTTTAACAAGGAAATGACTTTGTATTTATAGGCAAACAAATTCACCAGTGAATTTGTGCCGTACAAATATGGTTGCATGCATTTAATGAACCGACAAGAACATTAAATGCATTGGTTAAGGTACAAGGATAAAGTCACATCAATATGACTTTATTCTTTTAACCAACCACCTTTACACACGTAAGCACTTTAGTAAAGAACAAATGGAATGTTCTTTGGAAAGTGTGTAAAGGCAAAAAGTCAATTCCTCGATATCAGTGTTCAGACTTGTAAGGTCTAGAACACTGACAAACCTCCGGTCGTAGATCTGGTAAGACTTCCAGTGAGAATGTCTTCAGTAGAATAGATCTGGACTGGGGTGAAGTCCAGTGAGCTAATTTGGAGGATTCCAGATTTTCCTATACAAGTATTTTGCTCACTGGTCTTCCATTATTTCTGGACAAATCTTCAGTGTCGCTCCAGTCGTCAAGTCTGGTATTATTTCTGGACAAATCTTCAGAGCTCCAGTCTTCAAGTCCGGAGCGAGTCCAGTAAATCTGGACCTAACAATTTTGATACAAATAATTAAGATAATGACATAAGTTGCAATTCCATGTACTTGAAACTTACGTGCATACAAAGAAGATACATGGGTTTCTGCTTTATAAAATCTTGAATTCTATTAGGCCGGTCTTAGCTCGTCCATGGCCGCTTCCATCTCGTCGTTTTTGGAAGTTAATGCTAGCAATGGTTCTTAGCTCGTCGAAAAGGTCCTTGTTCGGAATTAGGAATGGCTTGGACGAGCTCGTGTGGGACCGAGGGAGAGAGACTGTGAGAGAGGGGAGTAGTTTTTTAATGTTTTTTATTGAGGAAGATGTGAGTAAGAGATTTAGGAAGGGGCTTTAGACTACCTCCAATGGGGGATTTGTGGGAGAAATTTGTGATGAGGTGGAAGAAATTTGTAGATTTGTAAGATTTGTAGGGTTGGGGTGGTGATGAGGTGGAAGAAATTTGTAGGAAATTTGTGTGTACAAATTTATTACAAATTTTATTTCTCTTTTCTTTTTAAATAAAAAACATGAATATGTATATTAAATAATGTCTAGTATATTATAAAATGTATATAACATTGAATAAATTTAAAAAATGTATATAATATTAAATATATGTTATAAAATGTATATAACATATTAAATATAATAAATTTAAAAAATATGAAAAAATTATAAAAAACATATTTAAATATAACAATAATATTATTATTATCAAATTTTAAATTTGTCTTATCCCAGCGGCTAGTTTTTTTTGTCATATTTTTAACGGCTAGTTTTTTTGTTCTATTTTGAACGGCTACTTTTTTTTTGTCTTATTTCAACGGCTATTTTTTTTCCATCTATAATTACTAGGCAAATCTTCTCATTTGATTCACACTTCTCTTTCAATCTACAAAATTTACTCTGAATTTTCTTTAAACATCTAACCCGAATTCATCACACTTTCAGTCATACTCAATGGATCCAAACGAACAACCAACATCATTCACTGACCTTTTCAATGATGCCTGCGAAGAACACAACCCAAACCAACAATCATCAAACCAACCGGGTATGTTTACACAACCGGGTATGTTTCCACAACCTGGTATGTTTCCACAACCAGGTATGTTTCCACAACCGGGTATGTTTCCACATCCCGGTATGTTTCAACAATTTGGTGGTTTTGATCAACAACAATTAATGCAATGGCAACAATCTCAGATGTTTCAGTTCCAACAGCCTTCGATTACACAACAACAACAACAGCCAACACCATCTCAAGTTGATGCAACACCGTCAAAGACGAAAAAAGCTGGTAAAAAGAAAGGGAAAACAACACAACAACCCATATCATCACATCAAGCTAGCTCACCCTCCAAGGGAAACCGAATAGCGTGGCCACAAAGTGACGAGGAAGCTTTGGGTATGGCTTGGTTCCATGTTTCAACGGACTCCATCGTAGGAAACAACCAACGGGATGGAGTGTTTTGGAAAAGTGTGGAATGTCACTATAACCAATCAAATCCTAAAGTTCCTAGAGACTTTGCCCATCTAAGGAGCCATTGGTTTTTAGTAAAGCCCAAAATCAGTAAATTCAATGGGTTTTATTTGTCAATCAAGTCTCGTTACCATAGTGGTTGGTCGGAGGAGCAGTTTATTGATACCGCTAAAGAAGAATACGTGAATGATCCATCTAACAAGACTGGCCAAGCTTTCAAGTATGAGCATATTTGGAAAAAAGTGAGGGCTCACCAGATCTTTTCAAGTTGCACATCAGTCCATGGAAACCAACATTCCAAAAGAAGCAAGACCAACAGCACGGGGGGTTATACTGCTAGTTCAGCCTCCGATGCTAACTTCGGAGAAGAAGAGTTTCGTATCATTGTTGATGACGAAGAGCCAATTCAAGAAGAACAAGTAACCCCTGAGAGTCGGCCAATGGGTAGGGATAGGGCCAAAGCACAAGCTAAAGCACAAAAAGGCAAAGGCGCATCTTCATCATCATCAGCAGCAATTGAAGAACACATGTCGACTATGATTACGAATATCAACAACACAGCTCTGCAGAAGCAACAAGTACTCAAAACCTACGAGGATTCGATTAAATCCGTAAGTTTAGCTGAACATGAGAGGGTCGTTATTGAATACAAGAAGTTGAGATACATGGATACCAGTCACATGTCAAAGAAGAAACGAGCCAACCAGAAGACCTATCTTGCTCATCTCAGGGCCAAGTTCAACATCGAGGATTCGGGTTCAGATTCGGATTCAGAGTAGAAATGTCTAGTATTTTAATTTAGGACCCGTGTGTTTGAAATAAGTAGATTTAGGACCCGTGTGTTTGAAATAAGTAGATTTAGGATCCGTGTGTTTTAATTTGTTTTAATGGTATTTGAGTTTTAAATTTATATTTATTGTTTTAATAATTATTTAATTAATTATATGTTTAGTTCTCACTGATGACAACATTGCTGAATACATTGCCGCTCAGCGAATCTCCTTTCCCCAGTCTCATGAAATCATTACCAATGGTAGTGATAGTATACTGGCTGAATATGGGAAAATAGCCAAGTCACTAACATGGTTGTTCTAAACACTGGAAGCTCTGTCACTTTTACCTCTGAAGAATTCTTCACACGAGAGATTACTCATGATATGCTTCTGCTCATCAGCTAGTTGATTTCCCAGTTGATCCAAATGCTGATCCTAGAGCCCCTCTTCCTCTCGTTTTCAAATGATGATGACTTTGCTCATCTTCCTCTCACATCCTCTGCTGATGATACTATCAGCGAGGATGCTCATGATTCTTCCTAAAAATCCTTCTTATGTTATCCTGCAGGCCTCGCTAGGAAAAGAAGTGTGGTATTTGGACAGTGGCTGTTCAAAACACATGACTGGATCCAAGGACCTGCTGGATAACTTCGTGGAGACCGATGGTCCCACAGTTATGTTTGGTGACAATTCTACTGGCCAAACTGAAGGATATGGGTCTCTCTCCCATGGGCTGATCAAATTCACTAAGGTTGCTTATGTGAATGGATTGAAACACAATCTGATCAGCATCAGTCAATTGTGCGATGCAGACTACAAGGTTATCCTTGATAAGCATCAAGGCACAGTGATCAATGTAAATAAAGAAGTGGTCTTGGTCGCTCCAAGAAAAAGAGATATCTACTTGGTAGATTTCACTCCTGTCAAAACTGACAGCGAGACCTGCTTCTTCTCAAAATCTGCTTCTCAAATCAACTGGTTATGGCACAAGCGTATGTCGCATGTGAACTTCAAAACCATAAACTCTTTGGCCAAGAAAAATCTAGTTCGAGGCCTTCCTCCTCTCACTTATGAGAAGGACAGGCTCCGTGGTGCTTGTGAAAAAGGTAAAAGCCACCGAGCCACCTTCAAAACCAAACAGGCCAACTCTATCAGTGGCTGTTTCCATCTCCTTCACATGGACCTTTTTGGTCCAGTAAATGTCCAAAGTCTAAGGGGTAGCAGATACACCTTAGTTATTGTGGATGAATATTCACGATATACTTGGACAATCTTTCTTCATTCTAAGAGTGATGCTGCTGAGGAAATAATTAATTTCATTAAAAAGATGGAAAACCTCAACAACATACGTGTTAAAGAACTCAGAAGCGATCATGGCACTGAGTTCAGAAACCACACTTTTGAGACTTTTTGTGCTGATCAAGGGATTAGACAAAATTTCTCTTCTGTTCGCACTCCTGAGCAAAATGGGGTAGCTGAAAGGAGAAATAGAACTCTCATTGAAACTGCAAGAACCATGCTCAGTGAGTCCTCTCTTCCTAGTAAATTCTGGGCTGAAGCAGTCAGTACTGCTTGCCACACTCAAAATAGGTGTCTTATTGTCAAGCGACATGATAAGACTGCCTATGAAGTTCTCAAGGGCAAGAAACCTCAAATTGGATACTTCCATGTTTTTGGTTGCCCAGTTTTCATCCTAAATGATAAGGATCATTTAGGAAAGTTTGATCCCAAAGCTGATGATGGCTACTTTCTGGGATATTCTTCTATAAGCAAAGCTTTCAGAGTTTTCAATACTCGCACTCAAAAAGTAGATGAATCAATTCATGTTACTTTTGATGAAAGCTGTTCAGCTTTAGGTGATCTCTCAAATGAGTCATCTGCTGAAGTAATTCTCAGCGATCTATCTGACTCGTCTGAAGTATCAGCGACACATCATGATGTTGCTGAACAACCTATCGCTGAGTCTTCAAAATCTTCACCAAATGATGAGTACATCGCTGCTCACATTTATTCTATAGATCCAGTTGAGCCTCTTCTTCGAACAGTTAATGCCACTTCCATGAATGTTCCTCTCTCAACTGAACCTCAAGATGCTGACGGTGCCGCTGGGGAAACATTTCATGATGCCTCACCGAATCCTCTTTCAGGAGACACTGAGGATGACACTCCTCAGCAAGAGGTACCCCCTGTTCTCAGTCACCCTCCTGTCAGCAACCCTGAACCCTTGCTAACCATTGATCTCTCCTCCTATACTCCCACTCCTAGTGAAACTACCACCACAGTATTCGCTATGAATCATTCTTCTATTCACACACCAGCACTCAAATGGACTGCTGATCACCCTCTTGACCATGTGATTGGTAATCCACACAATGGTGTCCAAACTCGCTCAGCGACAAGTAATACTTGTCTCTATGTAATTTCTATCTCAAATTGTGCCTGCCAATATTGGTGAAGCCATGGCTGATCCCTCATGGGTGGAAGCCATGCAAGAAGAACTAACACAATTTGAAAGACAACATGTTTGGTCCTTGTTCCTCCTCCCTATAAAAAACCCATTGGCACTCGATGGGTTTATAGGAATAAGATGGATGAAACTGGTGTGGTCATCAGAAACAAGGCAAGATTGGTTGCTCAAGGTTATACTCAAGCTGAAGGCATTGATTATGACGAGACATTTGCCCCAGTCGCTCGTCTTGAAGCCATTCGTCTCTTTCTCGCTCATGCTGCTTACAAAGGCTTCATTGTCTATCAAATGGACGTCAAGAGTGCCTTCTTAAATGGTGCTCTTGATGAAGAAGTCTATGTTAAGCAGCCTCCTGGCTTTGAGGATCCAAAGCATCCTCACTATGTCTACAAGCTAACTAAAGCCTTATATGGTCTTAAACAAGCTCCTAGAGCTTGGTATGACACTTTCTACCTTCCTTCTTGACCATGGCTTTCGTAGGGGAACCATTGACAGCACCCTCTTTATCTACAAGCATAAGGGTGATGTTCTGTATGTGCATATTTATGTCGATGACATTATCTTTGGTTCCTTATCCACAAAACTCTGTCGAAAGTTCAGTTCTCTTATGTCTAGCACTTTCGAAATGAGTATGATGGGTGAATTAACCTTCTTTTTGGGGTTACAAAGCAAGCAGCTTCCCACTGGAATATTTATCAATCAAGAAAAATATATTCGGGATATGTTGCATAAATTTGACTTCACCCATGTCACTCCAAAGGGAACTCCAATGTCCCCTCCTAATAATCTTTACGCTGACCCTGATGGTAAGTATGTGAATCCTACTTACTATCGTGGCATGATTGGGTCACTCATGTATCTCACAGCGAGTCGCCCAGACATCATGTTTGCAACATGTCTCTGTGCTCGCTATCAAGCTTCTCCTAGAGAATCTCATCTTCTCGCTGTGAAGCGTATCTTCAAATATCTCAAGGGTACACCCACGCTGGGTCTTTGGTACCCAAAAGACTCCAACTTCGAGTTAGTTGGATATTCTGACTCCGACTATGCTGGTTGCATGCTTGATCGCAAAAGCACCAGTGGAGGATGTCAACTGTTGGGGGGGAAGCTGACTAGTTGGACTAGTAAAAAGCAACATACAGTTTCCATCTCCACAGCTGAGGCAGAATATGTCTCTGCAGCGAGCTGTTGTGCCCAAATGCTATGGATGAAACATCAGCTTGCTGACTATGATTTGGAATACTCTAAAATTCCAATCATGTGTGATAATACAAGTGCTATTGCTATTACACACAACCCAGTTCAACATTCCAAAACTAAGCATATTGATATTCGATATCACTTTATTCGTGATCATGTCATGAAAGGTGACATTGAGATCTACTTCATTCCAACTGATGATCAACTAGCTGACATCTTTACTAAACCATTGGATGAAACTAGATTCAAACTGCTTGTTAGCAAGTTAGGAATGTTGAATGGGGAATCAGCGACATGACTTGTCATGTATGCTAATTCAGCGAGCTTAAGTCAGTCTTACTCGCTGATCTCAACGCAATGAAGAGCTTAAAGTCTTCATCTAGTCCAGTAGCAAACGGATATTGGTAAAGTGAAATGGAAACTGATGAAGATCTGGGCAGCGAGTTTGACCTCCAAGATAATGATGCTGAAATCACACTCGCTGCCGCAGAAGAAAGTGAAGAAGAGGCTTATGTAAGTGGTTTCTTAGACGAATACTTGGGATATATGTTGATCTCCTCTCCTCCTACTGAATCTGAGGTTATCCCAGAGTTGTTGGCCGATATGCCTCCTCCACCATGCTACTCTCAAAGACCCACAACTTCTCATGAACAAGTTGGTTTTTATGGAGACTATGTGCCTGAAGTGAATGATGCTGAGCTTCAGCGAAGGGTGGAATTATGTCACCTTCAAAGAATAAAGCCAGCTGTTTATGTTGAGGTGGAAGAAGTTGATGATGAAATAATCATGGAAGTGCCACCATTGCACCACCCAGATTTTTTCAGGGTTCCTTGCTCTAAGTATCCTGTCTCTCTAAAGGATCTCAAGGTCCCTTCTGCTGATGAAGAACTCACCACTGCTTTTACTGCTGTCAATATACCTAGCCTGGATTATGTTGAAACTCGTCAGCTACAAGAATTGTTGAGAAGGGTGCAAATCTGCCAAAGTCAAGGGAATAGACATGGATACTTGTATGCTTGGCTGGTAGACCAAGTAGCTCAGGTTCATATTGAGGCTCATGAAAACTTTCTAAAGTTGATAGCTGAAATGTTGACTTGACTGATGAGCTAGCTGAGCTCAAAGGTATGGTGTTTGGGATCACCAAGAATCAAGTCACCCACACAAAGTCAAATGAGCAGTTGTTTAGAAGAAATCAAACCTTGCTGAATGCAAGCATGAAGAAGGTCAGCACCTCTAATTCTGCCATCTCTGCCTCATTGGACAAGCTGAAGAATGAAGTTTCTGAGTCAGCTCTTAAAGAAGTTGTGCCAGCACTTCTTGAACTCTCCCAAACAAACATTCTCTTCACCGCCCATCTTCGCCAACTCTTCAATAAAATTTCTTTCTCTTCTACATCTCAAGATGATTTCCACACTTCCATAACTCAAGAACTCAATTCTCTCAAGAACAAACTTTTCTCTCAAACTCCTTTTCAAGTTGCTATTGACAAGAAGCTACT
>CM067174.1:15879698-15952198 GCA_034093135.1 Erigeron breviscapus
ACACCTTTGATTTTCCAGAATTTGATTATGAAATAGTTGACTTTTGTGTGAAGAAAAGAGATTGGAAGGAAAGAAAGAAAGAAAATGATTTAGGAGAAATGATTGGTCAAATGGGGGGGGGGAGGCCGGCCTATAGTCCAAATGGGTAGGCTCCCGCTCCGCTAAATCCGACAAATAGCTAAACGTTAACCATTTAAACACCAAAATATTTCCGTAAGCATTAACCAATTCCATTCAACAAGTTTGTTAGTCAAATTACACAAAAAGTCAACGGGTCAAAATTCACGGATGTTACAGCATGAGATCGTCAAAAGAACTACGCTGATGTAAGACGAAAACCTTTGGAATTTCAAGTAGGAGACAAGGTTATGCTGAAAGTATCTCCTTGGAAAGGGGCCATTCGTTTCGGAAAGCGAGGCAAGCTAAACCCGAGGTATATTGGACCTTTCGAGATATTAGAAAGAATTGGTCTTGTGGCTTATAAGCTCAAGTTACCACAAGAGCTCAGTCGAATACATGACGTATTCCATGTCTCGAACTTGAAGAAATGTTTGTCTGACGAAACACTAGTTATTCCACTGGAGGAACTTCGAATGGACGATAAGCTACACTTTGTAGAGGAACCTATAGAGATCATGGACAGAGAGGCCAAACAGTTGAAACAAAGTCGCATTCCTATTGTCAAAGTTAGATGGAATTCTAGACGAGGTCCTGAATTCACTTGGGAACGCGAGGATCAAATGAAGAAAAATTATCCTCACTTATTTGAAAATGTTTCCCCATCCAATGATACAAGCTAAATTTCGGGACGAAATTTCCAATAACCCGGGGAGAATGTGACACCCCACAAATTTCAGGTTGGCTAAACAAACTATTACATGTATTATTTAAAAGATATAATTTTAAATATGTGATTTATGTGATTTATTTAAATTCTTGTGCAAATAGAACAATATGAACAAACATCGTTATGAGATAACGAACTGAGCAAACATTCATCGGGTTGATGAACATGATATAGACAAACTGTATTTGCACGCTCTATCTATGATTAATTATTATAGATTGCTCAAATGAAACATTATACATGTTTAGATTGTATACACTGTCCACCTCACCATCTTTGATTAAATACTAATAATGGATTTATAAATCATACATTAAATAAATATTTACAAACTGCATTATTAACAATAGATTCCAACCTCACACGTGTTTTTTGAATTAATAATATGTCCATACCACTAATGAATCATTGTCCATTATGAGTCACGGATAAAATAAGAATTACTGTAGTTTGTTAAAAAAATTCATCCTATATGTGACAAAACTTTGAAAAGTATGAAAAGTAAATAAAAAGCATCAATAGATTATACATATATTTGAATATGTAAAATTCAAATAAAGGAACTGGGTTATAATTAGAATCAAAATAAACTTTATAAAATTTAAAAAGATTTTACTATTCATGTTACTATTTATAAAATCTTCCGATTAGAATTTAGATTTTCAAAAGATGAATAGTACGTGGGGTCAAATAGTAAACATCACTTTCATACTTTATCTCTACGACTAAAACTTCTAAAACTTGATCATAAGGGCTAATTCATAAAAAGTGATCAAAATAAAAGTTGTAGATTTTAATTCGTTGATTCCATAGAAACTTGAATCGTCTCGATTGGAGTCCGTATGAATAATTTAAGGCTAAAACAGTGCATGAATACATATTATTAGAATAAATGAAATATATCATTTAAAACGTCCAAAAAGTAGTGGGAGACATATTTTCATCTATATTATAACTTTAAATTAGTAAATTATGGAATCACGGGTTTAAATCATCAAATATATGGACAAAAAGAATACTATAATTGCTCTATCTATGAATTATTTGCTATCTACCGACGATTCATGATTAACGATTTAATATAATAATAATATATGTAAATCAACGAATAATATAATAATAATATAAATTTTAAAACGTTTTAAAACCTTTCTTTATTTTATTTAGTATGATTGAGTGTAATCGTTACCTACCACGGATTATCTCCCTATAAATAGCCATCTTCATTTAAACTTAAAACTCACACCAATATATATTCACTTCTAAAATTCTCTCTTATAATCACACAAGACTAAGTACGTCCAAGTGATTCTTCTTCTACTTCACTAAGGTGAGTTTCCATTATTCCCCTTTTCAATTATTTATACAATTTATTCGGGGACTGAGATACATGCATAAAAACTATTTAATGTACTTATGTGTATGAAACTTTGAAGAACAATTGCAAAACTATATGATATATAATATACTATGTGAGTTTTCATTATCCCCATTTCAACTCTTTTATATATTGGGGCTGAGATACATGCATAAAACTATTTGTTATACTTATATGTATAAATTGCAAATTTTATATAATATATGATATATTATATAACTTCGTTTTCTTAATTTTACCTTTGAGGTAATATACAGACACTGCTTTATTTATTTTATATTCGGGGAAAAATACAAACTCTTTTCTTCTATGATGAACACAAGTACTTTGGATATTGTATATACTATTTGTCTAAGTGTTTCTCTGTTCACCAAAGTCCTCATTATCATGAACGATTAATTATGGAAACATAAACGTGGGTATATTGAATAGTACTATTGGGATTGACACCCCATCCGGGTTGGTCGCACCAACTGGTTAAACGGATGCATATATATTTGGAAAAACATAGCGTACCCTGAACAAGGTACCTACTCCGGAGGCAAATAAACATACACTAATCAAGTTTCAGTTCATGAGCTTAGATCAATATATACAATATCTACTCTTGCATTATGTTTGATCCATTGTGTGATCAAATGATTACTCTAAATCTTGTGGTTCATACTCTGTATTAAAAACCTATGATACTCTTTGCTTTATATGGTATCATAACTACTTGACATTGCGGTAAGGCAATGGTCACACTGAACTCTGATATTTTGTGAAACTATATTTTCTATATGAAAAACTTATGGAACTCACCAACTTTATGTTGACACATTTTAGCATGTATTCTCAGGTAACTAGATGATACTCTGTGTATGGGACCACTTTCCGCTGCATACAACATACTGGACCATGGCCTACCCTCAGACTTTAGAATGACTCGTCAATTTGCTAAAGTCTCTCTCTATCTACTGTTTAATTATTAATGTTTTTAAGAACAATAACTCTTTCATAAATTGTAAGATAATGTTGCAAACAATGTTATGCATAAATGTATTTGAAAACGACAATGTTTTGTGTCGTTCAGTATATCTTATGTTGTGAATCCATGTATGTCACATTCCGTCTAGGGCGGGTGTGACAGCATGCCACAAAATGACTATCTATAGAATTTTTAGGTGACAGTTTAAATATGCTTTCAATTTAATTATGGAAACATAATATTGGATAGTGTTTAATTTCATTTTTAAAATGATCTCGGATTAGTTCAATAGATTTGGCTTGCATTATGTAGTGTTTGTTTATCACTTAATTCATCTTTAGTTTTTCATAATTGCTCCAAAACTATATAACTAAAAATTCAAAGTACGACAAATATACAAACCTTCTTTAATCAAACTTTTGTTAAATAGGAAGTGGTTGAGCTGCCAAACATAATTTATTAAATTATTTAGTCTCTAAATGGCCTACAATAATGGCAATAAAACGATTATTATACATTACATTCATTTTCTTATAAGATATTGATAGTGATTGAATTATTGTTGTATATATATACATAGTGGTGGTTGAATTTTAATTGCCAGGAGATGCCAACTACATTTCAGGACGTCGTTAAACATTATATATATGAAGCCAACTAGGAGTTGGTTAGAAAGTCAATCAAAATATGTATTTCGGTGTATACCATATATTTTTGGGTAATAATACATCATTCGAACTCATTCTTATAATAATTCTCTTTAATATTCTCAATACTTGTATAGTGTAATCTACTAATTCTTCTCTGAGTTAGAATGATTAATTATTTTCTTATATTTTCTAAGTATAAATGCATGAACATACCTTAACCATACAAAATTCAAGCACCAACAAAAACACATCCATGAAATGGCACAAATCAACACTCTCTCCACCATTAACACACATGAACTAAATTCATTTTGTTCGTGAAAAAGATGTATTGTGGCACGCCACAAAATGACTATCTATAGCGTTTTTAGGTGACAGTTTAAATATGCGTTCAATTAAATTATGGAAACATAATATTGGATAGTGTTTAATTTCATTTTTAAAATGATCTCGGATTAGTTCAATAGATTTGGCTTGCATTATGTAGTGTTTGTTTATCACTTAATTCATCTTTAGTTTTTCATAATTGCTCCAAAACTATATTAACAAAAACTCAAAGTACGACAAATATACAAACCTTATTTAATCAAACTTTTATTAAATAGGAAGTGGTTAAATACATTACATTCATTTTCTTATAAGATATTGATAGTGATTGAATTATTGTTGTATATATATACATAGTGGTGGTTGAATTTTAATTGCCAGGAGATGCCAACTACATTTCAGGACGTCGTTAAACATTATATATATGAAGCCAACTAGGAGTTGGTTAGAAAGTCAATCAAAATATGTATTTCGGTGTATACCATATATTTTTGGGTAATAATACATCATTCGAACTCATTCTTATAATAATTCTCTTTAATATTCTCAATACTTGTATAGTGTAATCTACTAATTCTTCTCTGAGTTAGAATGATTAATTATTTTCTTATATTTTCTAAGTATAAATGCATGAACATACCTTAACCATACAAAATTCAAGCACCAACAAAAACACATCCATGAAATGGGACAAATCAACACTCTCCCCACCATTAACACATGAACTAAATTCATTTTTTCGTGAAAAAGATGTATTGTGGCACGCCACAAAATGACTATCTATAGCATTTTTAGGTGACCGTTTAAATATGCTTTCAATTTAATTATGGAAACATAATATTGGATAGTGTTTAATTTCATTTTTAAAATGATCTCGGATTAGTTCAATAGATTTGGCTTGCATTATGTAGTGTTTGTTTATCACTTAATTCATCTTTAGTTTTTCATAATTGCTCCAAAACTATATTAACAAAAACTCAAAGTTCGACAAATATGTAACATCCGTGAATTTTGATCCGTTGACTTTATGTGTAATTTGACTAACAATCTTGTTGGATGAAATATTTGGGTTCATTTTGTGATTATATGACTTCGTGGTATGTTAGTCGGATCGTTAGTATGTGTAGTCGATGTTTAAATGTATAACTAAAAACTCAAAGTACGACAAATATACAAACCTTATTTAATCAAACTTTTATTAAATAGGAAGTGGTTAAATACATTACATTCATTTTCTTATAAGATATTGATAGTGATTGAATTATTGTTGTATATATATACATAGTGGTGGTTGAATTTTAATTGCCAGGAGATGCCAACTACATTTCAGGACGTCGTTAAACATTATATATATGAAGCCAACTAGGAGTTGGTTAGAAAGTCAATCAAAATATGTATTTCGGTGTATACCATATATTTTTGGGTAATAATACATCATTCGAACTCATTCTTATAATAATTCTCTTTAATATTCTCAATACTTGTATAGTGTAATCTACTAATTCTTCTCTGAGTTAGAATGATTAATTATTTTCTTATATTTTCTAAGTATAAATGCATGAACATACCTTAACCATACAAAATTCAAGCACCAACAAAAACACATCCATGAAATGGCACAAATCAACACTCTCTCCACCATTAACACATGAACTAAATTCATTTTGTTCGTGAAAAAGATGTATTGTGGCACGCCACAAAATGACTATCTATAGCGTTTTTAGGTGACAGTTTAAATATGCGTTCAATTAAATTATGGAAACATAATATTTGATTGTGTTTAATTTCATTTTTAAAATGATCTCGGATTAGTTCAATAGATTTGGCTTGCATTATGTAGTGTTTGTTTATCACTTAATTCATCTTTAGTTTTTCATAATTGCTCCAAAACTATATTAACAAAAACTCAAAGTTCGACAAATATGTAACATCCGTGAATTTTGATCCGTTGACTTTATGTGTAATTTGACTAACAATCTTGTTGGATGAAATATTTGGGTTCATTTGTAAATGACAATGTATGGTGTATGAAAAAATACACACGAAAAGAATGACGGAAGGAGGATTGGGAAGTCCTGACATCAAGAGAGAAGAAAGGTAGGCCAGACAAGTGGTGCCAGGCGAGGCACAAGTGGGCGATCAAAAAGACCGGACCGGGGATGAGAAAAGCGATCAAGCCAGCAATGGCGCCACGAGTCTCTGTACTGGGACAGGATAAGAGAGGGGGGGGAGGGGGAAAATTTGGATGAAAGGGTAGGAGGAGGTGGGGCAACAAAATACATTGAATCAAAGGGGGGCGTTGGGCCGACCCCCGGAAGTTGAGGAGGGTTGGAAGAGAAATAAAGAAGTCGAAGAAAATGAATGGTGAGGAAAGGGCGGTTTTCGGCGCGGGGAGGGGGGCGAGTGAATGAAATAATTGGGTTCATTTTGTGATTATATGACTTCGTGGTATGTTAGTCGGGTCGTTAGTATGTGTAGTCGATGTTTAAATGTATAACTAATTGTATTGTGGCTTGAGAAGTGAAACGGGTCGACCCATACCCGCGACCCATCAGCCCATAAGACCCATGCTTCCCCCCCCTTATCCTTTCCTCCTCCTCTCATTTCTATCTATCTATCTTTCTCTATTTCTCTCAAGCAAAAGAACCATATCTTGTTCTTCATCTTTCTTGCATCAAATTAGTGCTTTGGAACTACCATAGTACACGAATCATCATCATTGTCGTCTCATAATCGTCATTACATCATAACCTTGAAGTTCATAGTTCAAGCTTTCATCCATTTTGACCTAAATTCGGGTTCTAGCTCAAGGAGAAGCTTTGGTAAGTCAAATTCATCCCATTCCCTTCTATTTATGTTTGTTTATGCATTTCTAGTCCTCTTGAACATTTACAAGTCCTAAATCGGCTTAAATCTCGTTTTAGGTCAAATTAGGGTTAAATTTAGGGTTTGAATGATTTGGTGGTGATTCTGATGTTTTGGTCGAAATCGTGGATTGGGTTATGTGTATTTATGGTTAATGATGTTTAGTTATGCTTCAAAACAAGTTACGAGTTCCTACAAATCGTTTTGGATGGGTTTGGGTCGAGTTTTAAGGGTTTTGGTTCGTTTTTCCTGCATAAACTGCAGGTGCTGTCTGCAGGGAGTGGCCACTGCGGCGCAGTGAGCTCTACCCTTGCTCACTGCGGCGCAGTGCTATGTTCTGGTCTTGGTTCGACTTAGCCACTGCGGCGCAGTGAGCATGGTTCTGGCTCACTGCGACGCAGTGGATGGTTGCTGTGAAAGTATGCGCGTCAATTTTCAAACGTTAATAACTTTTGATCCGTGACTCCAATTAAGTCTTGTGACCTATCGTTGGAATTGTAAGAGAGTCTAGTTTCTAGTAGTAACACTCTTTTGTATGGATCTTATCTCATTTCTAAAAAGGTCGAGTCGAATGCGTCTTGTTCCTACTCGTTAAAGTTGTAAAGGTGTTTAGGGTTTGTGACTTGACTTAATTGTGCTAAACCAACTTGTTTATGATTGTAGAGTTGACATTATGGTATTATGATGTATAATTATAGGTTGTGGACGTGTGGATCCTATTACTCGTTTGTAATCTTATACTAGCTTCTTTGCCGGACAAGGTGAGTTTCGTATCTCCCTACTCGCTTGGAATTATGTGACGGTTCATTTCGTTTGAGTGACTTGGTTTATGTTTGTTAAGTATTTCATTAATATTAGGATAGACGTAAATACATGGAAGTCGGTTATGCCTTCATTGGGTTTTAGATGTGGTGGGAAGGCTGCGGGTGACCCTATATATAAGCATCTGGGACTTGAAGAAAGTAGAATCCTCTTAAGTGTATGTACGTATAGAATTGGTGTTGATATTGATTGTGGGCTCATGGTTGTCGACTATCGATTGTTGGTTCATGTTCATCGTATTGTGATTATTGGTTTATGATTGACGAATATTGATTGTTAGTTCATGGCAGACGATTGTGATTGATGCATATACGATTGATGGTAAGCATGCATACATTGTTCATAATCCCTCGGCAGAGGATTGCCGACATCCTGGTGTATAGATGTATACACCCATCTGATGGATGTAGATCTTGACCCCGAGTATATAGACATATATATCTCGATGATTTTGAGATACAGCCGTGTTCATTGTGATGACAGACGGGTATCGTTGCATGGGTGACCTGAGTTCACGCATAGGATAGGCATGTTGGCTTATTTATGCATTCGGCACTTGCATTGACGTACTTTATTTGCGCATTCATATTACACATTTACTTGTCTTGTGTAATGTTGTTGTTGGATAATATTGTGCTACTCAGAGGCTCCCTGTAAGTCATGTCTAGCCTCTACGCGTATATTGTGATTTATTGCCGCTGGTTCTTTATGGACCATTGCTACGAACTCACCAACCTTGTGTTGACTATGCTTAGTACACTTTTCAGGTAATCAGGTTCTCCCCGGACGTGGAGTTTAGTTGCTTGCTTGCTGTTAACCCGGGCTTTGGACTTTATGAATCAAGGATTCATCGACCTTCTCTTTTGCATTATGCTTAGGATTGATTTGCCATCATCTGGATGTTATTTTGTAACTTTGATGGCTATTTGCTCCTTATGTATTTTGGTACCTGTTTCGTGTTGTAATGGATTCACTGAATCTTTATTTGCATTTAGTTCTTGCTCTATTGTAATTCCACCTTATGCTATATGATTTCCGTGATATTTCGAGCCTCGGCTTGGGGTGTTACAGAATGGTGGCCCATGCGTGGTCGTAGAGAACTAGGCGGTTTGACCTAGACTACGGCTTAAGTTAAAACTCTTCATATAGCATGCATGGTTAGGAAATTCGTGTGCAATGTAAATTATGTGAATCTCCGTGTGAGTTCGTAGTTAAGACCACTTGTGTGATAGCTTGAATTCAATGTGATGAATGTAAATTGTGGTTAATATGGTTGTTGTTGCTATTTGTTGGAACTAATTTGATGATTTAGGGCAAAATGAAGTGATGCCATTAACTTAGTATAATATTGTGGCAACCCTAAAAGAACCCGATCAACTCTTTTATGGTTACCCAACATTATAGCAAGTTCATGACATCGTAGATTGCGCACGTGTGGCTTAAAGTATAATAAGGAACCGATATGCTTAATGGAAGTTGATTAGGAGGAGGGTTAGCCATTGGTACACCCTGTATACATACCCGGTCAATAACTAAAGAGCATATCGAATTCGGATTATACTTTGAATCATTCGTGTTAGTTAATTGATTGCATGATGTTTTGAGCATGATTACTTGAGTTAATGATAGACAATTGTAATGAAAATGACATGATGATATGCTAAGTAACAATCTCATAGAATTCTAGCACTCTTGCCTTAGCTTAATGAGTATGTGGTATCGGTATGAGAGCATTGACTACTTGTGTGGCTAACATGTGAGCATTTGAGACTAACTCCCGGGTCAACGTGTCACTTGTTTTATAGAAATGGTAAGACCAAGGAGAACCGGAACGAACTATAGGGCTGAAGAGGAAGAACCTCAACCGGAAGCCCAACCGGAGGTACAAGGAGGTAGAGGCCGTGGTAGGGGCCGTGGTAGAGGTCGTGGTAGGGGTCAAGGAAGAGGTCGTGGCGAAGTTCCTGAGCCAAGCATGGCTGAGGTGATCGCTCAAACGATCGCCAATATCATGCCAACCATTATTGCTCAAGTCACGGCAAATCTTGGGCAAAATAATGGGCCTCAAAACAATGAAGCCCCAGAAAATGTAAATAATGAAAATGCTCAACCTCAGGCCGTGGAAAACGAAGAAGAGGGACCAGTGGGGGTTGATAATCGTGTGCCCATGTATAATCAATATGGGGGATATCGACAAGGGTGCATATTTAAGGATTTCAAAAGCTGTGGGGCACCGGAGTTTAATGGAAGAGGTGGTCCCACTGAGTGTATAAGGTGGTTTGAAGAGATTGAGGCAGTGATTGAACGAAGTCATTGCACATACGACGACCGGATTTCTTATGCATTCGGCATGTTTAGACATGACGCCTTGAGTTGGTGGAATCAAGAGATAACCTTAGGGCAGACTTATAACTTGGAATGGGCCGATTTCAAGGAAAAAGTGAAGGCAAAGTTTTGTCCTCCCTATGAACTACAAAACTTGACCATTGAATTTGCTAATCTCAATATGGAGGGAGCCGATTACAAGAGCTATGTTAGACGATTTCAAGAGTTGTCTACCCTCATTCCTCACTTAGTGGGTTCCGAGCCTCAGGCCATCCAGAAGTTTGTATTGGGCTTAAATCCTCAAGTCCGATCTTATGTGAATTCTAACATGCCTACTTCTTTGGCCGATGCGGTTAACCGAGCTGGGAGTGTGACTGAAGACTTGTTGAGGAGCGGTGTCTTGAGCAAATCCTCAACAAACAAGAGGAAAGAAGTGGGAGAGTCGAGTGGGGTAAAGAAAATGGGAAGGTTTGACCCCAGAAATGCTAATAGGGGTAGGGTGATGGTGGCGGTGGAACCGGCCAGGAAAGCTTATACTGGACTCCATCCTTTCTGTGGGAGATGCAACCAACATCACCCTGCCAATGCCTAATGCAGGGCATGCTTTATTTGTAACCAAGTGGGGCACCTCTCCAGAGAATGTAGGGCTCCTAGAACGGGCCCAATGAATGTGGCACCTGTTCGGGCCGTCCCTCCTCAAGGTAACCAACGAAGAGGTGAATGTTTTGAATGTGGTAGTCGAGACCACTACCGTGATACTTGTCCTCGATGGGTGGGACAATAAGTGCAAGTAGCCGTCCACCCCAACCAACTGCAAATGGTCGGGCCTAACCAAAACCGGGGACAACAAGGCCATCAAGTGCAACCACGCGGCCGAGCCTTTGCGGCCAATGAAAATGAAGCCCGCAACGATCCCAACGTAGTAGCAGGTACTTTTCTCCTTAATGGTCACTATGCAACCGTTCTATTTGATTCCGGGGCCGATTATAGCCTCGTGTCCTCTAATTTTGTTCCTTTGATTGATGTGCATCCTTGTGCCTTAAACTATGTGCTTGACATTGAAATGGTAAACGGGTCACTAACTAGACTTAGTCAAATACTTCGCGACTGTGTCTTGACTTTAGAAGATGTCGACTTCTTCATTGACCTCATGCCTCTTGACATTGGTAGTTTTGACATTATAGTGGGTATGGATTGGTTAGCGGCGGTAAATGCGACGATTGATTGTGGCGAGAGAGTTGTTAAGATACCTTTGACTAATGGTAGAATTCTTAGGGTTCAGGGCGAAATCTCCGATTCCTCTAACCCTAAAGTCTTTAGTGCTACCATCACAAAAGTAGAATTGAAGACCGTTCCTATTGTTTGTGAATTTCCGATGTTTTTCCGGATGACTTACCGGGATTACCTCCAACTCGTGAACTTGATTTTCGTATTAATCTGATTCCCGAAGCCGCGCCCGTAGCAAAAGCTCCGTATAGACTAGCCTTAACCGAAATGCAAGAATTACAAACTCAACTCAAGGAGCTCCAAGAGAAGGGTTTCATTCGCCCTAGTCAATCTCCTTGGGGTGCTCCTGTTCTCTTCGTCAAAAAGAAAGACGGGTCCTTCCGAATGTGTATTGATTACCGGGAATTAAACAAGCTCACTGTGAAGAACCGATATCCTCTCCCTAGAATCGATGACTTGTTCGATCAACTTCAAGGTGCTAAGCACTTCTCTAAAATCGACCTTCGCTCGGGTTATCATCAACTCCGAGTACATGAAGATGATATTCCCAAGACGGATTTTTGCACAAGGTATGGTCACTTTGAATTCACCGTAATGCCCTTTGGGTTGACTAATGCACCGGCGGTGTTCATGGACTTGATGAACCGGGTGTGTCAACCATACTTAGACAAGTCTGTCATTGTGTTCATTGATGACATACTTGTATACTCAAAGACGAAGGAGGAGCATGTTGAGCACTTGCGTGAAGTGCTTGAATTACTAAGGAAGGAGAAGTTGTATGCAAAATTCTCCAAGTGTGAGTTTTGGTTGGAAGAAGTCCACTTTCTTGGTCACGTAGTGAGCAAGGATGGTATTCACGTGGACCCAAACAAAATTGAAGCGGTCAAGAATTGGAGAAGACCCGAAACGCCATCCGAGATCCGCCAATTTCTTGGATTGGCATGTTATTATAGAAGATTTATTGAAAATTTCTCCCGTATTGCACAACCACTCACTCTCTTGACTCAAAAGGAGAGAAACTTTGAATGGGGCGAAAGACAAGAAAACGCCTTCCAAACTCTTAAAGATATGCTATGTGATGCTCCTATTTTGACGCTACCGGATGGAATTGAAGATTTTGTTGTTTATTGTGATGCCTCGGGGCAAGGGTTGGGTTGCGTTCTTATGCAAAGGGGTAAAGTCATTGCTTATGCCTCTCGTCAATTGAAGGTGCATGAGAAGAACTACCCGACACATGATTTGGAATTGGGAGCGGTTGTGTTTGCTTTGAAGTGTTGGAGATATTATCTCTACGGCACCAAATGTGTGATTTATACCGATCACAAAAGTCTTCAACACATCTTCAACCAAAGTGAATTGAATATGAGGCAAAGGCGTTGGCTTGAGCTATTTAGTGATTATGACTGTGACATCCGTTACCATCCGGGCAAGGCTAATGTAGTAGCCGATGCCTTGAGTAGAAAAGAGAGAGTAAAGCCGAGACGGGCTAGAGCTATGAGCCTCACGGTGGGGCCAAATATTCGTGACCGGATCATTGAAGCCCAAATTCAAGCCACCTTACCGGAAAACTTTGGAGACGAGAGCCTAGATGGCATGGAACAACAATTCGACCGAAAGAATGATAACGGGATTTACTTGGTTGAACGACTTTGGGTTCCTAATTTCGGAGACTTAAGAACACTTATTATGAATGAAGCTCATCACTCGCCTTATTCGGTCCATCCCGGGTCGGATAAGATGTACCTTGACTTGAAAAACTTGTATTGGTGGCCGGGCATGAAGCGTGATGTGGCTAGGTATGTGAGTGAGTGTCTTACTTGCTTACAAGTCAAGGCCGATCACAAGAAACCACCCGGATTGTTGGTGCAACCAGTGATGCCCGAATGGAAGTGGGAACATGTTTCAATGGACTTCATTACTAAACTACCGAAGATGAGAAGCGGTCGTGACACGATTTGGGTGATAGTAGATCGGTTAACGAAGTCGGCTCACTTTTTAGCCATTCGTGAAACCGATAAATTTGACACTTTGGCTCGTTTGTACATCAAGGAAGTAATATCTAAGCATGGAGTGCCGGTTTCTATCATCTCTGATAGAGATGCCCGTTTCAAATCAAACTTTTGGGAAGCCTTTCAAAAAGCAATGGGTACTCGACTCGACATGAGCACGGCATTCCACCCTCAAACGGATGGACAAACCGAGAGGACCATTCAAACACTTGAAGATATGCTGAGGGCTTGTGCGATTGATTTCGGTGGGAGTTGGGAAGACCATTTGCCGCTAGTTGAGTTTTCATACAACAATAGGTATCATGCTACCATTCAAATGGCGTCCTTTAAAGCATTGTATTGTAGGATATGTCGTTCTCCTCTAGCTTGGGCGGAAATTGGAGAGAGTCAACTTATCGGGCCAGAAATTGTGATTGAAACGACTAAGGTAATATCTCAAATTAAGGAAAGGTTGCAATTGGCCCGTGAACGTCAAAAGAAGTATGCCGATGTGAGGCGGAGACCGTTGGAGTTTGAAATTGGTGATTATGTGCTTTTGAAGGTGTCACCTTGGAAAGGGGTTGTACGTTTTGTGAAGCGGGGAAAACTTGCGCCAAGGTATATTGGTCCTTTCAAGATTCTTGAACGGGTTGGAAAGGTTGCCTACCAATTAGAATTACCACAAGAGCTTAGCGGTGTGCATGATGTGTTTCATATTTGCAACCTACGCAAGTGTTTGGCGGACCCTACACATCATGTGCCTATGGACGAAATTAGGATTGATTCGAATTTGAACTTTGTTGAAGAGCCGGTAGAGATCTTGGACCGTCAAGAAAAGAAACGCAAGAAGAAGCGCTACACCATTGTGAAGGTAAGATGGAATGCTAGACGTGGAGCCGAGTTCACTTGGGAGAGAGAAGACCATATGAAGTCTAAGTACCCGCATTTATTTAATAATTAGTGTTTTGTCGAATTTCGGGACGAAATTCTTTCAACGGGGGAATAATGTAACATCCGTGAATTTTGACCCGTTGACTTTATGTGTAATTTGACTAACAATCTTGTTGAATGAAATAATTGGGTTCATTTTGTGATTATATGACTTCGTGGTATGTTTGTAACACCCCGAGCTAGGCTCGAAATGTACCGAAAAGCATGACACAAGATGGAATTATCATAGAACGAGACTATATGAAAATAAGAGGATTCCGGGAACCCAACAATTAAGTTACAAAGTCACAAAAGCATAAGGAGCATTCAACCATCAAAAGTTTACACAATAACAATTCAAAAGATGGCTCATGATCCTAAGCAAGTCCCATCAACGGGTAATGAATCACGGATCCATGGTCAAGTCCAACATCTAGCAAACACATCAAGCTCTTGGGTTCTCTTGGTTACCTGAAAAGTGCACTAAACAACGTCAACACTAGGTTGATGAGTTCGTAGGAAAGAATGAACAAGAACACGTTTCAATGTCAACCAATACATAATTAGCATTAACATGATCTAATAATTGCACACTTGTACCCAATGTGCTCAAATGCACGTAATGTACTCCATTGCACCCAATTACACGTAATGTACTCATAGTACTCAATTGCACGTAAATGTACTCATTGTACCCAAATGCACGTAAATGTACTCATTGTACTCAATTGCACGTAAATGTACTCATTGTACCCAAATGCACGTAAATGTACTCATTGTACCCAATGCACGTAAATGTACTCATTGTACTCAATTGCACGTAAATGTACTCATCCATGACCATCAATGTCCACACATAACCAAACATCATATGTATATACTTCGTACAATACTACCTTTGAAAGGCCTTTGATGCTTATATATAGGGTCACCCGCAGCCTTCCCACCACATCTCCAACCTTTCAAGGCATTACCGTCCTCCATATATACACAACTAACCTATAACAACTCAATATACAAATTTACAATAACCATACAACTAAACACATAAATTTCACATCAACAAAAACGTCACACAACATGTACGTCACAAAATATCATCATGCACGAAGTACACTTTTCAGCCCGACTCTTAAAAGAGTAGGGGAGGCTACGAAAACTCACCTTTGCCTTGATTTACCGAAGTTAAAGTGAACTAGAACGTCAATTAATTGCCAAGCGATCACAACCTATCATAATGTACATGTACGTATCAATATATATACAACCATGTCCTCATTTAGCATTTATGAACTTTAGAATTTAACCCGGGACTTGAACGCGTATTAGAACTGAGTACGATAATTTGGAAGACAAGGAAGGACCCATTTGGAAGTTCGATGTGTCCCAAGGAAAGTGAAATACGATTTAAAATCAAACAGGAAAATGAACATTAGAGACAGGCGTAAGCTACGGCCCATTTGGGCGTAGGTTACGCTAGGCAGGAACTCAAGGGGCGTAAGTTACGGTGCTCCAGAAACATGCATTTTGGACGAGTTTTGGGCGTAAACAGTAAGGTTTTGGCGTAATGAAAATGGAGAGGGGCGTAGGTTACGCCAACAGGGGCGTAAGTTACGCCTGTTCTGAATCAGCAATGCACCAGCAGGTGTTCTTGACACAAACACGACCCAAAACCCTAAAATCTCAACATTTAAGCCATGAAATCGACTTGCACAACTCCAAGACTCATTTTTAAACATAGGTACCCATAATTAAACATAACTAAACATGTTTCAACCTTCAAATCCGACCCTTTAACACATTCACATGCCCAAATCAATCTTGACCCATTTGAACACAAAATTGACCCAAAACCTAGTTTTTGGCTTAGAAATCAGTTTGAAAAGTTCATTGACTCATTTTTATTTATAACTAACTTATTTGAACATAACCCATCCAATAATTTCACTTCACAACATCATTTTTGACCCAAAACGATCTTGACCTAATTTTAAAGCCTTGAAACCCTAATTTTTAACCCAATTCGATTTTGACCCGAATTCGACCAAGAACACTTGGATTTGATTGAAAGACATACTTAACAACTTGAGAAAATGAATTTGAGCTAGAAATTACTTACCAAAACCTCCACAAAAAGTCAAACCCGAATTTGACCTAGTTGAAGCTTTTTCTTGCACTTTGAAACTTGGGTTTTTGATATGATGCAATAATGATGATATGGATGATGATTTTGTTATTATCCCACTTGAAATCACAATAAATGAACTAGAATTTTAGAGAGGGAGAGACTTAGAGTGTAGGGGCATTTAGTGAGAGAGGAAAAAGATGAATGAATGGATGGAAGAAATGAGTGAAGGAAGGAGGATAGGGTTTGTTTACTTGGGTGGGTCATGGGTTTGGGTATAACCCATGGATAGGATCCATATCATTTTTACTAGTTTAAATTAGATGTTATTTAAGTAAAAGTCGATTTGCACTAACTAGTGGTCTCAACTTGCACATAAGTCTCTAATTGTACAATAAATTGACCCATATGAACACATTGCACTTAAATGAACCTTAAATTGCACTTGAACATATATTGATTAAATCAAAAACTTAGGAAACGTACCCATAGTCAAAAGTCGAAATGCACGGTTGTTACAATGTTAGTCGGGTCGTTAGTATGTGTAGTCGATGTTTAAATGTATAACTAATTGTATTGTGGCTTGAGAAGTGAAACGGGTCGACCCATACCCGCGACCCATCAGCCCATAAGACCCATGCTTCCCCCCCCCCCCTCCTCCTTTCATTTCTATCTATCCCCCCCCCCCCCCCCCCCCCCCCCCCCCCCCGACCCATACCCCCCCCCCCACCCCCCCCCCCCCCCCTTATCCTTTCCTCCTCCTCTCATTTCTATCTATCTATCTTTCTCTATTTCTCTCAAGCAAAAGAACCATATCTTGTTCTTCATCTTTCTTGCATCAAATTAGTGCTTTGGAACTACCATAGTACACGAATCATCATCGTTGTCGTCTCATAATCGTCATTACATCATAACCTTGAAGTTCATAGTTCAAGCTTTCATCCATTTTGACCTAAATTCAGGTTCTAGCTCAAGGAGAAGCTTTGGTAAGTCAAATTCATCCCATTCCCTTCTATTTATGTTTGTTTATGCATTTCTAGTCCTCTTGAACATTTACAAGTCCTAAATCGGCTTAAATCTCGTTTTAGGTCAAATTAGGGTTAAATACATTACATTCATTTTCTTATAAGATATTGATAGTGATTGAATTATTGTTGTATATATATACATAGTGGTGGTTGAATTTTAATTGCCGGGAGATGCCAACTACATTTCCGGACGTCATTAAACATTATATATATATGAAGCCAACTAGGAGTTGGTTAGAAAGTCAATCAAAATATGTATTTCGGTGTATACCATATATTTTTGGGTAATAATACATCATTCGAACTCATTCTTATAATAATTCTCTTTAATATTCTCAATACTTGTATAGTGTAATCTACTAATTCTTCTCTGAGTTAGAATGATTAATTATTTTCTTATATTTTCTAAGTATAAATGCATGAACATACCTTAACCATACAAAATTCAAGCACCAACAAAAACACATCCATGAAATGGGACAAATCAACACTCTCCCCACCATTAACACATGAACTAAATTCATTTTTTCGTGAAAAAGATGTATTGTGGCACGCCACAAAATGACTATCTATAGCATTTTTAGGTGACCGTTTAAATATGCTTTCAATTTAATTATGGAAACATAATAGATGTATTGTGGCACGCCACAAAATGACTATCTATAGCATTTTTAGGTGACCGTTTAAATATGCTTTCAATTTAATTATGGAAACATAATATTGGATAGTGTTTAATTTCATTTTTAAAATGATCTCGGATTAGTTCAATAGATTTGGCTTGCATTATGTAGTGTTTGTTTATCACTTAATTCATCTTTAGTTTTTCATAATTGCTCCAAAACTATATTAACAAAAACTCAAAGTTCGACAAATATGTAACATCCGTGAATTTTGATCCGTTGACTTTATGTGTAATTTGACTAACAATCTTGTTGGATGAAATATTTGGGTTCATTTTGTGATTATATGACTTCGTGGTATGTTAGTCGGGTCGTTAGTATGTGTAGTCGATGTTTAAATGTATAACTAATTGTATTGTGGCTTGAGAAGTGAAACGGGTCGACCCATACCCGCGACCCATCAGCCCATAAGACCCATGCTTCCCCCCCCTTATCCTTTCCTCCTCCTCTCATTTCTATCTATCTATCTTTCTCTATTTCTCTCAAGCAAAAGAACCATATCTTGTTCTTCATCTTTCTTGCATCAAATTAGTGCTTTGGAACTACCATAGTACACGAATCATCATCGTTGTCGTCTCATAATCGTCATTACATCATAACCTTGAAGTTCATAGTTCAAGCTTTCATCCATTTTGACCTAAATTCGGGTTCTAGCTCAAGGAGAAGCTTTGGTAAGTCAAATTCATCCCATTCCCTTCTATTTATGTTTGTTTATGCATTTCTAGTCCTCTTGAACATTTACAAGTCCTAAATCGGCTTAAATCTCGTTTTAGGTCAAATTAGGGTTAAATTTAGGGTTTGAATGATTTGGTGGTGATTCTGATGTTTTGGTCAAAATCGTGGATTGGGTTATGTGTATTTATGGTTAATGATGTTTAGTTATGCTTCAAAACAAGTTACGAGTTCCTACAAATCGTTTTGGATGGGTTTGGGTCGAGTTTTAAGGGTTTTGGTTCGTTTTTCCTGCATAAACTGCAGGTGCTGTCTGCAGGGAGTGGCCACTGCGGTGCAGTGAGCTCTACCCTTGCTCACTGCGGCGCAGTGCCTATGTTCTGGTCTTGGTTCGACTTAGCCACTGCGGCGCAGTGAGCATGGTTCTGGCTCACTGCGACGCAGTGGATGGTTGCTGTGAAAGTATGCGCGTCAATTTTCAAACGTTAATAACTTTTGATCCGTGACTCCAATTAAGTCTTATGACCTATCGTTGGAATCGTAAGAGAGTCTAGTTTCTAGTAGTAACACTCTTTTGTATGGATCTTATCTCATTTCTAAAAAGGTCGAGTCGAATGCGTCTTGTTCCTACTCGTTAAAGTTGTAAAGGTGTTTAGGGTTTGTGACTTGACTTAATTGTGCTAAACCAACTTGTTTATGATTGTAGAGTTGACATTACGGTATTATGATGTATAATTATAGGTTGTGGACGTGTGGATCATATTACTCGTTTGTAATCTTATACTAGCTTCTTTGCCGGACAAGGTGAGTTTCGTATCTCCCTACTCGCTTGAGATTCGGGATGAAAAGTGTAAACTTGCATGTTTGCTTTGCATTCGTTGATTGATTGATTGATTGTTCTAGTTGTTGGAATTATGTGACGGTTCATTTCGTTTGAGTGACTTGGTTTATGTTTGTTAAGTATTTCATTAATATTAGGATAGACGTACATACATGGAAGTCGGTTATGCCTTCATTGGGTTTTAGATGTGGTGGGAAGGCTGCGGGTGACGTGAAGAAAGTAGAATCCTCTTAAGTGTATGTACGTATAGAATTGGTGTTGATATTGATTGTGGGCTCATGGTTGTCGACTATCGATTGTTGGTTCATGTTCATCGTATTGTGATTATTGGTTTATGATTGACGAATATTGATTGTTATTTCATGGCAGACGATTGTGATTGATGCATATACGATTGATGGTAAGCATGCATACATTGTTCATAATCCCTCGGCAGGGGATTGCCGACATCCTGGTGTATAGATGTATACACCCATCTGATGGATGTAGATCTTGACCCCGAGTATATAGACATATATATCTCGATCTATATCTCGATGATTTTGAGATACAACTGTGTTCATTGTGATGACAGACGGGTATCGTTGCATGGGTGACCTGAGTTCACGCATAGGATAGGCATGTTGGCTTATTTATGCATTCGGCACTTGCATTGACGTACTTCATTTGCGCATTCATATTACACATTTACTTGTCTTGTGTAATCTTGTTGTTGGATATTATTGTGCTACTCAGAGGCTCCCTGTAAGTCATGTCTAGCCTCTACGCGTATATTGTGATTTATTGCCGCTGGTTCTTTATGGACCATTGCTACGAACTCACCAACCTTGTGTTGACTATGCTTAGTACACTTTTCAGGTAATCAGGTTCTCCCCAGACGTGGAGTTTAGTTGCTTGCTTGTTGTTAACCCGGGCTTTGGACTTTATGAATCAAGGATTCATCGACCTTCTCTTTTGCATTATGCTTAGGATCGATTTGCCATCATCTGGATGTTATTTTGTAACTTTGATGGCTATTTGCTCCTTATGTATTTTGGTACCTGTTTCGTGTTGTAATGGATTCACTGAATCTTTATTTGCATTTAGTTCTTGCTCTATTGTAATTCCACCTTGTGCTATATGATTTCCGTGATATTTCGAATCTCGGCTTGGGGTGTTACAAAATATACAAACCTTCTTTAATCAAAATTTTATTAAATAGGAAGTGGTTGAGCTGCCAAACATAATTTATTAAATTATTTAGTTTCTAAATGGCCTACAATAATGGCAATAAATCGATTATTATACGTTACATTCATATTCTTATAAGATATTGATAGTGATTGAATTATTGTAATATATATATATAGATAGTGGTGGTTGAATGTTAATTGCCGGGAGATGCCAACTACATTTCAGGACGTCGTTAAACATTATATATATATGAAGCCAACTAGGAGTTGGTTAGAAAGTCAATCAAAATATGTATTTCGGTGTATACCATATATTTTTGGGTAATAATACATCCTTCTAACTCATTCTTATAATAATTCTCTTAATATTCTCAATACTTGTATAGTGTTATCTACTAATTCTTCTCTGAGTTAGGATGATTAATTATTTTCTTATATTTTCTAACTATAAATGCATGAACATACCTTAACCATACAAAATTCAGGCACCAACAAAAACACATCCATGAAATGGCACAAATCAACACTCTCTCCACCATTAACACACATGAACTAAATTCATTTTGTTCGTGAAAAAGTTGTATTGTGGCACGCCACAAAATGACTATCTATAGCGTTTTTAGGTGACAGTTTAAATATGCGTTCAATTAAATTATGGAAACATAATATTTGATTGTGTTTAATTTCATTTTTAAAATGTTCTCGGATTAGTTCAATAGATTTGGCTTACATTATGTAGTGTTTGTTTATCACTTAATTCATCTTTCGTTTTTCATAATTGCTCCAAAACTATATAACCAAAAACTCAAAGTACCACAAATATACAAGCCTTATTTAATCAAACTTTTATTAAATAGGAAGTGGTTAAGCTGCCAAACATAATTTATTTAATTATTTAGTTTCTAAATGGCCTACAATAATGGCAATAAATCGATTATTATACGTTACATTCATATTCTTATAAGATATTGATAGTGATTGAATTATTGTTGTATATATATACATAGTGGTGGTTGAATTTTAATTGCCGGGAGATGCCAACTACATTTCAGGACGTCGTTAAACATTATATATATGAAGCCAACTAGGAGTTGGTTAGAAAGTCAATCAAAATATGTATTTCGGTGTATACCATATATTTTTGGGTAATAATACATCCTTCTAACTCATTCTTATAATAATTCTCTTAATATTCTCAATACTTGTATAGTGTTATCTACTAATTCTTCTCTGAGTTAGGATGATTAATTATTTTCTTATATTTTCTAACTATAAATGCATGAACATACCTTAACCATACAAAATTCAAGCACCAACAAAAACACATCCATGAAATGGGACAAATCAACACTCTCCCCACCATTAACACATGAACTAAATTCATTTTTTCGTGAAAAAGATGTATTGTGGCACGCCACAAAATGACTATCTATAGCATTTTTAGGTGACCGTTTAAATATGCTTTCAATTTAATTATGGAAACATAATATTGGATAGTGTTTAATTTCATTTTTAAAATGATCTCGGATTAGTTCAATAGATTTGGCTTGCATTATGTAGTGTTTGTTTATCACTTAATTCATCTTTAGTTTTTCATAATTGCTCCAAAACTATATTAACAAAAACTCAAAGTACGACAAATATACAAACCTTCTTTAATCAAACTTTTATTAAATAGGAAGTGGTTGAGCTGCCAAACATAATTTATTAAATTATTTAGTTTCTAAATGGCCTACAATAATGGCAATAAATCGATTATTATACGTTACATTCATATTCTTATAAGATATTGATAGTGATTGAATTATTGTAATATATATATATAGATAGTGAATGTTAATTCATATTCTTATAAGATATTGATAGTGATTGAATTATTGTAATATATATATATAGATAGTGGTGGTTGAATGTTAATTGCCGGGAGATGCCAACTACATTTCAGGACGTCGTTAAACATTATATTTATGAAGCCAACTAGAAGTTGGTTAGAAAGTCAATCAAAATATGTATTTCGGTGTATACCATATATTTTTGGGTAATAATACATCCTTCTAACTCATTCTTATAATAATTCTCTTAATATTCTCAATACTTGTATAGTGTTATCTACTAATTCTTCTCTGAGTTAGGATGATTAATTATTTTCTTATATTTTCTAACTATAAATGCATGAACATACCTTAACCATACAAAATTCAAGCACCAACAAAAACACATCCATGAAATGGGACAAATCAACACTCTCCCCACCATTAACACATGAACTAAATTCATTTTTTCGTGAAAAAGATGTATTGTGGCACGCCACAAAATGACTATCTATAGCATTTTTAGGTGACCGTTTAAATATGCTTTCAATTTAATTATGGAAACATAATATTGGATAGTGTTTAATTTCATTTTTAAAATGATCTCGGATTAGTTCAATAGATTTGGCTTGCATTATGTAGTGTTTGTTTATCACTTAATTCATCTTTAGTTTTTCATAATTGCTCCAAAACTATATTAACAAAAACTCAAAGTACGACAAATATACAAACCTTCTTTAATCAAACTTTTATTAAATAGGAAGTGGTTAAGCTGCCAAACATAATTTATTTAATTATTTTCTTATATTTTCTAACTATAAATGCATGAACATACCTTAACCATACAAAATTCAGGCACCAACAAAAACACATCCATGAAATGGCACAAATCAACACTCTCTCCACCATTAACACACATGAACTAAATTCATTTTGTTCGTGAAAAAGTTGTATTGTGGCACGCCACAAAATGACTATCTATAGCGTTTTTAGGTGACAGTTTAAATATGCGTTCAATTAAATTATGGAAACATAATATTTGATTGTGTTTAATTTCATTTTTAAAATGTTCTCGGATTAGTTCAATAGATCTGGCTTGCATTATGTAGTGTTTGTTTATCACTTAATTCATTTTGTTCGTGAAAAAGTTGTATTGTGGCACGCCACAAAATGACTATCTATAGCGTTTTTAGGTGACAGTTTAAATATGCGTTCAATTAAATTATGGAAACATAATATTTGATTGTGTTTAATTTCATTTTTAAAATGTTCTCGGATTAGTTCAATAGATCTGGCTTGCATTATGTAGTGTTTGTTTATCACTTAATTCATTTTGTTCGTGAAAAAGTTGTATTGTGGCACGCCACAAAATGACTATCTATAGCGTTTTTAGGTGACAGTTTAAATATGCGTTCAATTAAATTATGGAAACATAATATTTGATTGTGTTTAATTTCATTTTTAAAATGTTCTCGGATTAGTTCAATAGATTTGGCTTGCATTATGTAGTGTTTGTTTATCACTTAATTCATTTTTAAAATGTTCTCGGATTAGTTCAATAGATTTGGCTTACATTATGTAGTGTTTGTTTATCACTTAATTCATCTTTGTTCGTGAAAAAGTTGTATTGTGGCACGCCACAAAATGACTATCTATAGCGTTTTTAGGTGACAGTTTAAATATGCGTTCAATTAAATTATGGAAACATAATATTTGATTGTGTTTAATTTCATTTTTAAAATGTTCTCGGATTAGTTCAATAGATTTGGCTTGCATTATGTAGTGTTTGTTTATCACTTAATTCATCTTTAGTTTTTCATAATTGCTCCAAAACTATATTAACAAAAACTCAAAGTACGACAAATATACAAACCTTATTTAATCAAACTTTTATTAAATAGGAAGTGGTTAAGCTGCCAAACATAATTTATTTAATTATTTAGTCTCTAAATGGCCTACAATAATGGCAATAAATCGATTATTATACGTTACATTCATATTCTTATAAGATATTGATAGTGATTGAATTATTGTAATATATATATATAGATAGTGGTGGTTGAATGTTAATTGCCGGGAGATATATATATATATATATATATATATATATATATATATATATATATATATATATATATATATATATATATATATATATATATATATATATATATATATATATATATATATATATATATATATATATATATATATATATATATATATATATATATATATATATATATATATATATATATATATATATATATATATATATATATATATATATATATATATATATATATATATATATATATATATATATATATATATATATATATATATATATATATATATATATATATATATATATATATATATATATATATATATATATATATATATATATATATATATATATATATATATATATATATATATATATATATATATATATATATATATATATATATATATATATATATATATATATATATATATATATATATATATATATATATATATATATATATATATATATATATATATATATATATATATATATATATATATATATATATATATATATATATATATATATATATATATATATATATATATATATATATATATATATATATATATATATATATATATATATATATATATATATATATATATATATATATATATATATATATATATATATATATATATATATATATATATATATATATATATATATATATATATATATATATATATATATATATATATATATATATATATATATATATATATATATATATATATATATATATATATATATATATATATATATATATATATATATATATATATATATATATATATATATATATATATATATATATATATATATATATATATATATATATATATATATATATATATATATATATATATATATATATATATATATATATATATATATATATATATATATATATATATATATATATATATATATATATATATATATATATATATATATATATATATATATATATATATATATATATATATATATATATATATATATATATATATATATATATATATATATATATATATATATATATATATATATATATATATATATATATATATATATATATATATATATATATATATATATATATATATATATATATATATATATATATATATATATATATATATATATATATATATATATATATATATATATATATATATATATATATATATATATATATATATATATATATATATATATATATATATATATATATATATATATATATATATATATATATATATATATATATATATATATATATATATATATATATATATATATATATATATATATATATATATATATATATATATATATATATATATATATATATATATATATATATATATATATATATATATATATATATATATATATATATATATATATATATATATATATATATATATATATATATATATATATATATATATATATATATATATATATATATATATATATATATATATATATATATATATATATATATATATATATATATATATATATATATATATATATATATATATATATATATATATATATATATATATATATATATATATATATATATATATATATATATATATATATATATATATATATATATATATATATATATATATATATATATATATATATATATATATATATATATATATATATATATATATATATATATATATATATATATATATATATATATATATATATATATATATATATATATATATATAGTAACCAAATACGAGTGTTTATATTCACGCAAAAGATATATATATATATATATAGTGATATATATAAAAACACATCCATGAAATGGCACAAATCAACACTCTCTCCACCATTAACACACATGAACTAAATTCATTTTGTTCGTGAAAAAGTTGTATTGTGGCACGCCACAAAATGACTATCTATAGCGTTTTTAGGTGACAGTTTAAATATGCGTTCAATTAAATTATGGAAACATAATATTTGATTGTGTTTAATTTCATTTTTAAAATGTTCTCGGATTAGTTCAATAGATTTGGCTTACATTATGTAGTGTTTGTTTATCACTTAATTCATCTTTCGTTTTTCATAATTGCTCCAAAACTATATAACCAAAAACTCAAAGTACGACAAATATACAAACCTTATTTAATCAAACTTTTATTAAATAGGAAGTGGTTAAGCTGCCAAACATAATTTATTAAATTATTTAGTTTCTAAATGGCCTACAATAATGGCAATAAATCGATTATTATACGTTACATTCATATTCTTATAAGATATTGATAGTGATTGAATTATTGTAATATATATATATAGATAGTGGTGGTTGAATTTTAATTGCCGGGAGATGCCAACTACATTTCAGGACGTCGTTAAACATTATATATATGAAGCCAACTAGGAGTTGGTTAGAAAGTCAATCAAAATATGTATTTCGGTGTATACCATATATTTTTGGGTAATAATACATCCTTCTAACTCATTCTTATAATAATTCTCTTAATATTCTCAATACTTGTATAGTGTTATCTACTAATTCTTCTCTGAGTTAGGATGATTAATTATTTTCTTATATTTTCTAACTATAAATGCATGAACATACCTTAACCATACAAAATTCAGGCACCAACAAAAACACATCCATGAAATGGCACAAATCAACACTCTCTCCACCATTAACACACATGAACTAAATTCATTTTGTTCGTGAAAAAGTTGTATTGTGGCACGCCACAAAATGACTATCTATAGCGTTTTTAGGTGACAGTTTAAATATGCGTTCAATTAAATTATGGAAACATAATATTTGATTGTGTTTAATTTCATTTTTAAAATGTTCTCGGATTAGTTCAATAGATTTGGCTTACATTATGTAGTGTTTGTTTATCACTTAATTCATCTTTCGTTTTTCATAATTGCTCCAAAACTATATAACCAAAAACTCAAAGTACGACAAATATACAAACCTTATTTAATCAAACTTTTATTAAATAGGAAGTGGTTAAGCTGCCAAACATAATTTATTTAATTATTTAGTCTCTAAATGGCCTACAATAATGGCAATAAAACGATTATTATACATTACATTCATTTTCTTATAAGATATTGATAGTGATTGAATTATTGTTGTATATATATACATAGTGGTGGTTGAATTTTAATTGCCGGGAGATGCCAACTACATTTCCGGACGTCATTAAACATTATATATATATGAAGCCAACTAGGAGTTGGTTAGAAAGTCAATCAAAATATGTATTTCGGTGTATACCATATATTTTTGGGTAATAATACATCCTTCTAACTCATTCTTATAATAATTCTCTTAATATTCTCAATACTTGTATAGTGTAATCTACTAATTCTTCTCTGAGTTAGGATGATTAATTATTTTCTTATATTTTCTAAGTATAAATGCATGAACATACCTTAACCATACAAAATTCAAGCACCAACAAAAACACATCCATGAAATGGCACAAATCAACACTCTCTCCAACATTACAGTCCGGAGACATACACCGGTGCTTATCCGTCCTGCAAAGCCTAACACACGTGAACTAAAGCTTCTATCTGACATTGATGATCAAGATGGGTATCGACATCAAATACGAGTGCTTATGTTCTATCGTGATAATCCAAAAATGAGAAATCACAATCCAGTGAGTGTGATCAAGGAGGCTCTGGCAAAGGTTCTAGTCTTTTATTATCCATTTGCTGGCCGACTTAAGGAAGGTCCTGCCAGGAAGCTGATGGTGGATTGCAATGGGGAAGGGGTAATGTTTATTGAAGCGGATGCAGATGTGACGTTGAAGCAATTTGGAGAGAAACTTCTTCCACCGTTTGCTTGTTTAGACAAACTAGTTTATGATGTTCCTGGATCTTCTGGCATCCTCAACTCGCCATTGCTACTAATTCAGGTGAATTATTTTTATTGTCAATGTAATATAATATTAACCTACGTTTCTTATATATCTATTGTGAAAATGTACAATTTTGTTCTCATACTCAAAATTATTATCCCTTTTATAACAAAGTTCTTATTTCATTAATTACCCCCTTATTTTGACAAGTTATATACGATATTATATAGTCTCGAGTCTAATAAGATAGAATTAAGTCATGATTTTACATGGAATGTATTTATCTCACGAATAATAGTTCATCTTTAATTATGGTAGGTTACACGGCTTTTATTTGGAGGTTTCATCTTTGCTTTACGACTCAACCACACCATGTGTGATGCCATTGGAATCGTTCAATTTCTAAGAGCATTAGGTGAAATGGCACGGGGGGCGTCATCACCATCCACATTGCCTGTGTGGCAAAGGGAATTCTCCACCACGTGTGACATGTACTCATCATGCATATGATGAAATGATATGCACCGACACAAATGTGACCACCCGAATGGATAATATGGTTCTAAAACTATTTTTCTTTGGGTCAGTTGAGTTGTCAGCCTTACGTAAATTTGTTCCAAAAAACCTTAAATCTTGCTCTACTTTTGATGTGGTAACAACTTCTGTATGGCGTTGTCGTACCTTTGCTCTGCAGTTAGATCCTGAAGATGAGACTCGGATCGGATTTATTGTCAATGCGCGTGGAAAATTTAGTCCTCCCCTCCCAATTGGATATTATGGAAACTGTATTGCCTTTACAGTTGCCATTTCCACGGTCTTTGACCTATTAAACAAACCCTTCAGCCATACATTGAAGATTGTGATGAAGGCAAAATCCAGTGTCAACGAAGAGTACATGAGATCTCTTGCTGACCTATTGGTAATCAAAGGACGGCCAGGTGTCACGGATTTTCAAAACAATATATTTATTGTCAAAGACTTAACGCATGCTAGATTTGAGGTTGTTGACTTTGGATGGGGGAAAACGGAATATGGAGGGCCTGGAAAAACAGGCTATCTTGATTCTGCATTCTATTTTCCATATACAAACACTAAGGGTGAGTCTGGAATTGTGGTGCCCATATATTTGCCAAGTGTTGCGATGAAAAACTTTGTTAAAAAGTTGAATAAGATGTTGGGTAGAGATAACAGTTTACATTCTCTTTCCAGACTATAAATTGCACGTTTTGGTTCAAATGGATGTAACCAACTCACTTTATTGTTCATATGTATAGATGAGCGACTATATAAGTAAAAATAATGATTAATTTTAAATAGAGTAAATTACACGGATGGTACCTGAATTATACCCCAGATTACTTTTTTGGTACAAACTTTTGAATCTCTACTCGGACCATACCTAAAGTTTTCAAATCCTACTCGTACGGTACCTAAAACTGACGACCGTTTATTTGGCTGTTAAGTCCATCCACTTGAGCACTATTTTTGTTATTTTCTTACCAAAAGGACACGTTTTGACTCGAACGAGCTCAGGTGCTTGAGTTCGCTACTTCCGATCATCATATATATACCATTTCTCAACTTCATGCAAGAACACAGATACAAATCCATCCCATAATAGGCTTGTATCATGCCATAAGTTAGACGTAGAACTCACTCCCAAAAGCTAGCTACACCTAGGCTACTATTTAGTAAATTCATCAATGGCCATTGGCAACTGAGGGACGTATGTGTCGCCAGACATACTTTTGTGATTGTAGTTACAATTACAAGGCCACGAGTGCCATTTTTCTAAAGTAGATTTCTGAGAATTCTATGTAATTACCCGTGGCTAGAAAACAAGTTTACATGACTATTTTAGAGGTAAGAATATCCTTTTCTGTGAAATCGTGCCATCATAAAATGACTTCCTTACATAAACAACTAGTGAAAAAAGATCATCTAATTTAAATTTTTTTGGAACATACGACCTCCCTTAAGCTAAATGCACGTATTATTCAAGTATATCAACAATTAGGTGTAATTATGGCAAAAGTAGATGGAGTTGGGTCTGAAGCCCATAGTCGTGGCTTCTCTTTAAGCATTACTTTTACTGTCTTTTATACTTGGTCTACTGCAGAAAACTACCTGTACAATACGCCTTCGTAATATCTAACAACACTTCAAGGAAAAAATATGCACATTGAAGTAGTGAGGATCTGCCAAATTTCAACAGCGACAACACGAGTCCTCTTTTGTTTTCCACATGCAGCCCATGCTAAAAGTTAGTAACATGACATATAAGAAAAACCCGAGTCTTAGTTGCCTGCTCTTCTCAAGAAAGCAACCATGCCTAAACCGGCTACTAAGGCAGCTCCAGCTGCAACCGAGCTGTATGCAGTAGTCCATGCATCTCGTTGAATGAAGTCCATACTGCCTGTTTCTGTGGAAGCGCCCTTTCTATATTTAGGTATCCCGGAATAATCAAGATGTAACTTCAAGCCCTGCAAACTTTTAAGGGCTATTTAGTAAATTTTTTTGATGTGACGCACCATAAACTTGCAACTGAGGGACGTATGTGTCGCCAGACATACTTTTGTGATTGTAGTTACAATGACAAGGCTTGACGCACCTAACAGGCATCATGACTCATTTTGAACCTCTTTGGCTCAAACTTGTTTTGACACGTTTTCACTATACCCTGACTTAGCTCATGACTGACTCATATCAGATTACACAAACATAAAAGTTTACATAAGTGTTTCCTATCAGATTATATGATGGTGATAGTTTCTATATCATTATATCCAACTTCTTATCATTGTTTCTGGTTGTGTTTCATGTAGGAAGCTGCAAACATACTTGGCCAAATTGCTTCCCAAGCTTACTGCAGGCAATCTATTCCTCAAACTTTAACTCCTATGGAGATAGACTCACGAATAGAAAAGGAAGTAACAACTAGAGTTACTTCTCATTTTGATTCATTATGGGTCGAGATGGAAGAAAGAATGCAAGCCATGAATGCGAAGCAAGAAATAATGCTAGCGGAATTGAAGGCTAAAGAAGGCAGTATGTGCATTGAGGCAACTGCCAAAGAGAAAGATTGGTTTAATAGCCGCCGACCAAAGGATAAGAAACAAGGGATTGTTAATAGGTCACATTCAGGTTCGGATTCTATTCAGTCTAATGAACTTTTGGATAGTGGTGATGGTGATGGTGATATAAAAAGCAAAATGATCAATGTGCTTATGAAAGAGAACAAAAGGGATGAAGCTAAGTGTCGATTATTAATGGATCAGTGTAGACATCTTACAAAATCTATTGAAGACAGGAAGAAGCTTATTGATGGCATCAAAAAGATTGGTTGATAAATTTGTATATGTTTATGTTTCTGGGTAGATTTTGGTGGCTAATGTAGTTAATACCCGTCTTTTACATATGATCATTCAAAATATAAATATGAAGATAGGCCTTTTTTGGTATGTTTGGTATATTATGGATATAAATGCTTGTATCGTTTATAACTTAAACCCAATATGAAGTAGGGAAGTTTACTGCACTTGTTGCCGGATCAGGGTGAAACTGAAGGCCAGGA
The DNA here is from genome assembly GCA_034093135.1 of Erigeron breviscapus. Taxonomy (NCBI): domain Eukaryota; kingdom Viridiplantae; phylum Streptophyta; class Magnoliopsida; order Asterales; family Asteraceae; genus Erigeron; species Erigeron breviscapus. The sequence goes on from CM067174.1 coordinate 15,911,889, forward strand.
TTTTGAAAGGAATTGGTGCGTTTAGGAAAAGACGTATTTAGAACTTGCAAGGGGAAGGATGAGCTGGGTTTGCATGTTAAATCCTTGAAATACACGACGAACCATGGACTTTGTAATCTGCTATTAGTTTAGGGTTTGAGGCTTCGTTTGGTCTTGGTAGTTGATTAGAATGTGTGATGTCTTAACCTTTTGACCTATTAACCCGAAGGCATTAAAATCCTCATCTGACCCGATAAAAATCTACTAAACGTATAAACCCGATCTACCATTAATGATTGATCATTTCTCTTTAAGACTGAAACTTTAATTAAAAGGACTAGTCAGTATAAAAATTTCTTAACCAATATGTGGTTTCTAAAGGAAGTATATAAATATGAGACATCCACATGACACAAACAAAAATTTTGAAAATCGTATCTATATATATAAAGTCTTTCATATGCATTTGAAAATAATACTTTTATATTTAAAAGTCATAAAATATATGTTACTCGTACATAAAAGAGTTGGTGATTAACTAATACCCATATTTAAAAGATAAAATTTGATTAATAAAATATTTAAAGGAAGGTATAAATTAATCATTAATGATTGTAAAGATAAATTGATGATTTTAAGTTCTTAATCTTGAAAAAAAAAATTATTAAATATTTTATAGAGTATTATAAATAGCTTTTTATTTCTCCCTATACCCCTTTCAAATAAACAAAAAGGTAGGCATACACTCACTTATTATGTGTTCAATAGTACAATAATGTGTTTAAAGCCCAATATATTATCAAATATAAACAAGTTCTTTTCATACTCTTTCTTGGTGTATGAACAACATGCCTACACCCGTTGTTCCCATATGTATTTCTCATCCACAAATTCCATTCACAGCTTTCAATAAATAATCCTTTATCTCACCCAACACAAATAAAATTTTATATCTATGGGCTGTTTTTCATATATGCACGTACGAAAACATGTTTTGGTTTTCATTTCATTGATGTCAATTCATCAATAAATTCTTTATTTGTTTAACTAATACTTTTCTCATTTATAAGAAGTGGGTCGCTAAGGTAAAAAACAGTTTACAGTGAGAAATAACGGCATTTGATAAAGGACGGGTGACACAAGTAAAAAAAAAAGGAAGTATAAAAGTCTCTAAGCTAATATGTGTTTTCTAAATAAACAATATAAAGTTCACATGATACAAACAACAATTTCGAACTCATAGTCACCTCCTTCATCAAAAAATACCATTTCACAATAGATCTGAAAAAGAAAATTGTATATATAACTTGTTACTCAAACCTACCCTTGACAGCAATAGTACTATTAACTTGATCAACCAATACTTTGTTAGTCAAACCTACACTTAAAACCAAACATAATAAGGGAATGATACAAAGCTTAATTCGTTATTCTTAACACATGCAAACAAGAGTGGAAACAATAGATTTTGGTACTATAGTTAGCACAAAGTAATCTAATATATATAGGGAAAAGATAAAATGAGTCCAGCTTATTTTGAGTCCATTGATTTTCTTCCATCTCTTCAAATTCCAACCACCTCCTACCACCACCACCATCATCTCCGACCACCACCATGATTTTCCGGCGACGGCGACCACCGCCACCATGACTTACACATGTGTAAGTTACATGACCCTTTTTGGACTCAAATTAAGCTGGACTCAATTTATCCCACCCCTATATATATATATAGAATATTCATATTTATTAGGCGTTTTCCATTCCTCTTAAATTGAGCTTTCCCAAAACTTTCAAAGTCCAGCTTTAGATTTTTTGTAGCCAAGGCTATTTCTGCACTGGTGCTTCTTAATGGTATCCGTTCGTCGAAGGATGTCAAGTATCGTCTGTCATAACACAATTGCAACCTTAGATCGATAAGAACTGGATTTTCTCTTGTGTCTCTATTATAGTCTGTCCAGATTGCCCATTTATTTTAAATAACATTAAAATTATTATCAACAATATGAACAATCTTAGCATTTTTGGCCATACTGTTGATAATAGTTTTATTTTTATTAAAATTAACTGGACAATCTTCACGACGTATAGTAGAGACTTAATGGAAAATCCAATTTTTATCGATCCTAGGTTGCAATTGCATTATCATAGACGAGACATGGCCATCTTCGAATGACGCATACCAATAAGAAGCATCAATGTAGAGAATGTGTTGGCTGCAAAAAATAAAAAAAAAAAAAAAAAAAAATCTGAAGCCGCATGATTTTGAGAGTTTAGGGGGCTTGTTCAATTTAATGAGGAGGAACCGAATACGGAGATGAGGTATATATATATATAATATATATATATATATAATATATATATATATATATATATATATATATTATTGTTTTGTAGCTTGCTATTGTACAAATCTATTGATTCTACTCTTGTTTGACTATGTAAAGGATAACAAGTTAAACTTTGTATCATTTTGTTGAGCCTGAATGTATTGTAATGATTTGGTGATGACAAATCTGATAGGAAACACTTATGTAAACTTTTATGTTCGTGTAATCTGATATGAGTCAGTGTGAGCTAAGTCAGCTTGAGACATTCTGATCTGACTTAGATCACACTTCATATACTTAAAAGATTTATCATATGGAAGCAAGTGTTCTTCAAGCAACATCAACAATGTACAAAGCATTCAATTCAAGTCAAAGAGGAGGACTGGAGATAAAAGATCAGACTGGGTGTGAAAGTCTTGGGATTACAGTTAGCTTGGGACACTTAGGTAGATTGAGTTTTGACAAATGCCCCAATCTATGCTTGATACAACCAAGTGAAGAATCAGGAAAGACGATAAGGATGACATGAGGTGACTATGCACGATCATAGTATTCCAAATTGGTATGAATATTCAAACACCTATTTTTTTCGCGTTTAACTCAAGTGTGAATTTTTTTTATTTTTTTTTTTTTTTTTTTTTTTTTTTTTTTTTTTTTTTTTTTTTTTTTTTTTTTTTTTTTTTTTTTTTTTTTTTTTTTTTTTTTTTTTTTTTTTTTTTTTTTTTTTTTTTTTTTTTTTTTTTTTTTTTTTTTTTTTTTTTTTTTTTTTTTTTTTTTTTTTTTTTTTTTTTTTTTTTTTTTTTTTTTTTTTTTTTTTTTTTTTTTTTTTTTTTTTTTTTTTTTTTTTTTTTTTTTTTTTTTTTTTTTTTTTTTTTTTTTTTTTTTTTTTTTTTTTTTTTTTTTTTTTTTTTTTTTTTTTTTTTTTTTTTTTTTTTTTTTTTTTTTTTTTTTTTTTTTTTTTTTTTTTTTTTTTTTTTTTTTTTTTTTTTTTTTTTTTTTTTTTTTTTTTTTTTTTTTTTTTTTTTTTTTTTTTTTTTTTTTTTTTTTTTTTTTTTTTTTTTTTTTTTTTTTTTTTTTTTTTTTTTTTTTTTTTTTTTTTTTTTTTTTTTTTTTTTTTTTTTTTTTTTTTTTTTTTTTTTTTTTTTTTTTTTTTTTTTTTTTTTTTTTTTTTTTTTTTTTTTTTTTTTTTTTTTTTTTTTTTTTTTTTTTTTTTTTTTTTTTTTTTTTTTTTTTTTTTTTTTTTTTTTTTTTTTTTTTTTTTTTTTTTTTTTTTTTTTTTTTTTTTTTTTTTTTTTTTTTTTTTTTTTTTTTTTTTTTTTTTTTTTTTTTTTTTTTTTTTTTTTTTTTTTTTTTTTTTTTTTTTTTTTTTTTTTTTTTTTTTTTTTTTTTTTTTTTTTTTTTTTTTTTTTTTTTTTTTTTTTTTTTTTTTTTTTTTTTTTTTTTTTTTTTTTTTTTTTTTTTTTTTTTTTTTTTTTTTTTTTTTTTTTTTTTTTTTTTTTTTTTTTTTTTTTTTTTTTTTTTTTTTTTTTTTTTTTTTTTTTTTTTTTTTTTTTTTTTTTTTTTTTTTTTTTTTTTTTTTTTTTTTTTTTTTTTTTTTTTTTTTTTTTTTTTTTTTTTTTTTTTTTTTTTTTTTTTTTTTTTTTTTTTTTTTTTTTTTTTTTTTTTTTTTTTTTTTTTTTTTTTTTTTTTTTTTTTTTTTTTTTTTTTTTTTTTTTTTTTTTTTTTTTTTTTTTTTTTTTTTTTTTTTTTTTTTTTTTTTTTTTTTTTTTTTTTTTTTTTTTTTTTTTTTTTTTTTTTTTTTTTTTTTTTTTTTTTTTTTTTTTTTTTTTTTTTTTTTTTTTTTTTTTTTTTTTTTTTTTTTTTTTTTTTTTTTTTTTTTTTTTTTTTTTTTTTTTTTTTTTTTTTTTTTTTTTTTTTTTTTTTTTTTTTTTTTTTTTTTTTTTTTTTTTTTTTTTTTTTTTTTTTTTTTTTTTTTTTTTTTTTTTTTTTTTTTTTTTTTTTTTTTTTTTTTTTTTTTTTTTTTTTTTTTTTTTTTTTTTTTTTTTTTTTTTTTTTTTTTTTTTTTTTTTTTTTTTTTTTGGGTTTCAATTCAACTTTGTGTGGGACACTAGTTTAACCGAGTATTCGGGCCTGATTCTCATATGTCAAACCATAAAATGGCAACCAAATGAATACTATATGTTCCTTTAAAAAGTTTTTGATTTTCTTTAACCCCGGCCCATTAACGCCACCGGACGGCACAAAGCTTCTGGATATATACAGTAAAAAATAGGGAGTAAGAATGGAAATATAATGTAAACATATATTTTAAAGGTAGGTGTGAAATGTGTTAATCGAAAAAACTAATTGGTCATTCTACCATGTTCTTAGAACTCATAACATCCATTTGTTAAGAAGTTTTACGAATCCACGTCATTTTCTAGGACTTGTTCAAAGTCGTGGCCAATTCCCCGTTTCGACAGGTTTGGATATGCTTGGCTGCTTGCCAAACTTCTTTTAAGACCATTCTTAAGGGGTAGCTGAAAGGGTAAGTGAAGAGAGGTGATGAATAGGTGAATGGTTAAGAAGGGTTGATGAAGATAGTAAGTGAAAAAATGTAGGTTAAGGTGTTCGCCTACATGAAAGAAATAAAGATGAGGTCTATTTCATTTTTTTATATCATGTGTTTTATTTTGGTTGAGTATACTATAGTGTATTGTGAGGTATTGTAGGTATTGTGGGGTATTAAATTTAAAGGAGAATGGTTAAGGGGTAAAATGAGAAGGAGAAGTTGACGTGACATTAAAAAGTATAAGTGAAAGAGGTGAATGATTAAGTATTTGGAGCGGAACCTTTTTGCATTCTATTTACTTTATTTGGACTCTTTAGCTTCCTATGCATTTAATACAATTTGTGAAACTTTATGGTTTCTTGTTATGTTCTCATCTATAAACTAGGACCTAAACTTTATTGCTAATGATCAAGTTATCAAATATATGAAAAATCATTTTTATCCTATCACAAGTGTGTGTTAGTGTGAACTTTTCTAATTTTCGGTATTCATTTTGAATCAACGATTATTAGAAGAATTATTATTGGTATCCTTGTGAATCAACAGGTTCAATTATTTATCCAAAGTTTCGTGCTACATCATTTGATATTAGAGCCGAAAATCCTGACCAAGATGCCTCTTAGTGATGATATAATCTGTGATTATCCACCCATGTATGAGTAATACAAGGATGACGATTGAAATGTTTGATTCGGGTCTGAAGATTGTCCATGTGATGAGAAGATTATTGAAGTTATGTGCTCGTTTTGTACAGTTGGAAACTAGAGGGACCAGATATGTAAATATTAAGTGTTTGTTAGAAAATTAGTTATTATTTAAATTTAGTTTAGGCGGTTAATTAAATATATAGATATAGAGTAGATACAGATGATCGATCGATGTATATAAGCAATTCTTGTAACCGTTTTTCATTAATGCATCAATAACAAATTTTCCCATTTCTATCTCTCTCTCTAAAATTCTATATGGTATCAGAGCCAGCGAAGGTCATCCATGGCGGATTCCGGTCATCGTAATCACGATAAGCTATTTGATTCTCATTATTCTTCCGCATTAGAATCCATAGCTTGATCAATTCGTCTTCCTGGTGATCTTCTGGTGTTTTTCCCCAATTTTATTTCAATTTTCTGTTCTTGTTTTGAATCTAGGGTTTCGATTTGAACGAAATTGCTTATATTCAATAATATTCAATAAATTTCTTCAAAACTTCCATGGCGGCTACTGGTGATACATTAGTCAATGATCCGTTGCATTTAGCTAATTCAGATCATCCAGGAATGGTTCTTACAAACACTCCTTTTAATGGAACCAATTTCCTTGGATGGAGCCGTACGGTGAAAATGGCTCTTGGTGCAAAAATGAAGATAGGGTTCATTGATGGCACTGTGGCCAAACCTGTTGCTGATCATGCTGATTATGGAAGGTGGACAAGATGTGATTATATGATCACATGCTGGTTACTTAATTCAATGACAGCAGAATTATCTGAGGCATTTCTTTATGCTCAATCTGCTAAGGAACTATGGAAGGAAATTTCAGAGAGATATGGTCAAAGTAATTGAGCAGAGTCAATCAAGGTAACATGTCTATTGCTGCTTACTATAATAAAATGAAAAAATTCTGGGATGAATTGCATAGTTTGAATGGAATACCAGTTTGTTCTTGTGGGAAAATGGGGGAGTGCACTTGCAAAATAATGGATAAGTATGCAGAGATTGAGAGTAGGTCTAGGTTAATGCAGTTTCTCATGAAGCTTAATGATGATTATGAGTCAGTTAGAAACCAAATATTGTCCATGGATCCACTCCCAACTATCAATAAGGCCTATTACATTGTGCAACAAGTGGAAAAACAGAAGCAAGTGACCCATAGTACTCCTGATCATACTGCATTTTTTGCAAATAAAGGAAACCAGAATTTCAAGAAGTATGTGTCTAGTGATAGCAAGGCAGAGAAACCTTTTTGTACTCATTGTAAGCAGACTGGTCATTTGTTTGAGCAATGTTTTGAGAGATTGGGGTACCCTGATTGGTATAAGGGAAAGAAAATCAAGAAAGGGGGAAGGATGGCTGCTCAGATTAGTACTAATTTTGGTGAGATGAATCAGAGGGACACTCCTTTTGACATGGACTATGAGAATGAGCTTAATAATGAACATAGGTCTGAACTTGATCAGAAGTTAGTGGCTGCTGTATGCACTGAAATGATGAAGATGCTAAAGGGAAATCATATTGTTATGGGCCAAAATGCAGATTGTGGTAAAATTGTTCAACCACATGCAGGTATGTCTTTCCATGCTAGACTGCAAGCATTGGTTTCCATTGTTGACATTGATTTTAAGAAAGACTGGATTAATGATACTGGAGCCACAGACCATATGTCACCTCATTTAGAACTATTTCATGACATTATTGATCTAAAACATCCCATAAAGGTCAAATTACCTGATGGTTCTTATAAAATGGTCACCAAAATTGGCAGGGTCAAAATTAATTCTTCCTTGACTTTGACCAATGTGCTTTATGTTCCTGATTTCCAAATCAATCTGTTATCTGTTGGCAGACTCCTAAATTCCAAACCTCTCATTGCCATTTTTGGTGGTTCTTGGTTTGCCTTTCAGGACCTTTCAACTAGAAAGGTTGTAGCTGTTGGAAAGGGTACCAAGAATCTCTATGTCTGCAAGGGACAATTTCCTTCTGCTCTTGCTTCTTTCTCTGTTGTTGTTGCTTCCTTTGTAAATAAAGTTCTTAATAATTCCTGTAAGCATATAGATGCTTCTTTGCTTCATCATAGACTTGGACATACCTCTGTTTCAAAAATGATTCATATTGATGAATGCAAAAATGTCAATATTTCCAATTTCTTTTGTGATACTTGTGTTTTAGCCAAGCAGCATAGATTGCCATTTCCTATCAGTCATTCTAGAACAAATAAACTTCTTGAACTCATTCATGTTGATTTATGAGGTCCATATAAGATTTCTGCATTAAATGGTGCACATTACTTCTTGATAATAGTTGATGACTATACTAGAAGTACTTGGACCTATCTGTTGCACACAAAAGACCAAATCACTTCAATTCTTCAAGGTTTCATTTCTTATCTATCTATCTTTCTCATTTCTCTCAAGTAAAAAGGGCAAGCAAAACCATTTCATTCCTTCACCTCTCTAGCATCGATTGGTGTTTTGAAACTGATATAACGCTAGAATCATCGCCATCTATACCACATTATCGTCATATTGAAGAATCAAAGGTGGAAGTTCTTGCATTTTAACCCATTTTGACCTAAATTGGGTTCTAGCTCGGGAAGGAAGTTTTGGTAAGTCTAATTCATCCCATTTACTTCTATTTATGTTAGTTTACTCTTTTCTAGTCATCTCGTACATTTACAAGTTCTAAATCGCCTTAAAATGAGTTTTGGGTCGAATTAGGGTTTGGCTAGGTTTTGATCGATTTGGAGAATTTGATGATGTTATGGATGGAAATATGGGTTTGGGTAAGTGTATTTATGCATTAGAAGGTCAAATGTAGCTTCAAAACGAGTCCTTTAACCTTAGATGTCGATTTAGGGTTTTGGCTAGGTTTTGATCGATTTGGAGAATTTGATGATGTTATGGATGGAAATATGGGTTTGGGTAAGTGTATTTATGCATTAGAAGGTCAAATGTAGCTTCAAAACGAGTCCTTTAACCTTAGATGTCGATTTAGGGTTTTGGCTAGGTTTTGATCGATTTGGAGAATTTGATGATGTTATGGATGGAAATATGGGTTTGGGTAAGTGTATTTATGCATTAGAAGGTCAAATGTAGCTTCAAAACGAGTCCTTTAACCTTAGATGTCGATTTAGGGTTTTGGCTAGGTTTTGATCGATTTGGAGAATTTGATGATGTTATGGATGGAAATATGGGTTTGGGTAAGTGTATTTATGCATTAGAAGGTCAAATGTAGCTTCAAAACGAGTCCTTTAACCTTAGATGTCGATTTAGGGTTTTGGCTAGGTTTTGATCGATTTGGAGAATTTGATGATGTTATGGATGGAAATATGGGTTTGGGTAAGTGTATTTATGCATTAGAAGGTCAAATGTAGCTTCAAAACGAGTCCTTTAACCTTAGATGTCGATTTAGGGTTTTGGTTAGGTTTTGATCGATTTGGAGAATTTGATGATGTTATGGATGGAAATATGGGTTTGGGTAAGTGTATTTATGTTAGTTTACTCTTTTCTAGTCATCTCGTACATTTACAAGTTCTAAATCGCCTTAAAATGAGTTTTGGGTCGAATTAGGGTTTGGCTAGGTTTTGATCGATTTGGAGAATTTGATGATGTTATGGATGGAAATATGTGTTTATGTATGTTGATGTGAATGTATATGATCGATATTTAGGTGTTGGACGTGAAGTGAACATTGTACGACAATAACTCGACTTTATATCAACTTAACTTTTCATAACCAATCGAGGTGAGTTTCGTATCTCCCTACTCGCTTGAGATTCGGGCTGAAAAGTGTAAACTTGCGTGTTTACTTACGTTGTTGATTGTTTGATTGATTTGGTTTAAATGTTGGATTGATGAGACGGATATCACGTTTGATTGACTTGGTTTACGTTTGTTAAGTATTTCATTAATATTAGGATAGACGTACATACATGGAAGTCGGTTATGCTTTCATTGGGTTTTAGATGTGGTGGGAAGGCTGCGGGTGACCCTATATATAAGCATCTGGGACTTGAAGAAAGTAGAATCCTCTTAAGTGTATGTACGTATAGAATTGGTGTTAATATTGATTGTTGGTTCATGTTCATCGTATTGTGATTATTGGTTTATGATTGACGAATATTGATTGTTGGTTCATGTTCATCGTATTGTGATTATTGGTTTATGATTGACGAATATTGATTGTTGGTTCATGTTCATCGTATTGTGATTATTGGTTTATGATTGACGAATATTGATTGTTGGTTCATGTTCATCGTATTGTGATTATTGGTTTATGATTGACGAATATTGATTGTTGGTTCATGTTCATCATATTGTGATTAGTTTATGTATGTTGATGTGAATGTATATGATCGATATTTAGGTGTTGGACGTGAAGTGAACATTGTACGACAATAACTCGACTTTATATCAACTTAACTTTTCATAACCAATCGAGGTGAGTTTCGTATCTCCCTACTCGCTTGAGATTCGGGCTGAAAAGTGTAAACTTGCGTGTTTACTTACGTTGTTGATTGTTTGATTGATTTGGTTTAAATGTTGGATTGATGAGACGGATATCACGTTTGATTGACTTGGTTTACGTTTGTTAAGTATTTCATTAATATTAGGATAGACGTACATACATGGAAGTCGGTTATGCTTTCATTGGGTTTTAGATGTGGTGGGAAGGCTGCGGGTGACCCTATATATAAGCATCTGGGACTTGAAGAAAGTAGAATCCTCTTAAGTGTATGTACGTATAGAATTGGTGTTAATATTGATTGTTGGCTCATGTTTGTCGAATATCGATTGTTGGTTCATGTTCATCGTATTGTGATTATTGGTTTATGATTGACGAATATTGATTGTTGGTTCATGACAGACGATTGTGATTATTGACGCTGGTTCTTTATGGACCATTACTACGAACTCACCAACCTTGTGTTGACTATGCTTAGTACACTTTTCAGGTAATCAGGTTATTCCCGGACGTGGAGTTTAGTCGCTTGCTTGCTGTTAAACCCGGGCTTTGGACTTTATGAATCAAGGATTCATCGACCTTCTCTTTTGCATTATACTTAGGATCGTTTTGCCATCTTCGGGATGTTCTTTTGTAAACTTTGATGGCTATTTGCTCCTTATGTATTTTGGTACTTGTTTCGTATTGTAATGGATTCACTGAATCTTTATTTGCATTTAGTTCTTGTTCTATTGTAATTCCACCTTGTGCTATATGATTTCCGTGATATTTCGAGCCTCGGCTTGAGATTCGGGCTGAAAAGTGTAAACTTGCGTGTTTACTTACGTTGTTGATTGTTTGATTGATTTGGTTTAAATGTTGGATTGATGAGACGGATATCACGTTTGATTGACTTGGTTTACGTTTGTTAAGTATTTCATTAATATTAGGATAGACGTACATACATGGAAGTCGGTTATGCTTTCATTGGGTTTTAGATGTGGTGGGAAGGCTGCGGGTGACCCTATATATAAGCATCTGGGACTTGAAGAAAGTAGAATCCTCTTAAGTGTATGTACGTATAGAATTGGTGTTAATATTGATTGTTGGCTCATGTTTGTCGAATATCGATTGTTGGTTCATGTTCATCGTATTGTGATTATTGGTTTATGATTGACGAATATTGATTGTTGGTTCATGTTCATCGTATTGTGATTATTGGTTTATGATTGACGAATATTGATTGTTGGTTCATGTTCATCGTATTGTGATTATTGGTTTATGATTGACGAATATTGATTGTTGGTTCATGTTCATCGTATTGTGATTATTGGTTTATGATTGACGAATATTGATTGTTGGTTCATGTTCATCGTATTGTGATTATTGGTTTATGATTGACGAATATTGATTGTTGGTTCATGTTCATCGTATTGTGATTATTGGTTTATGATTGACGAATATTGATTGTTGGTTCATGTTCATCGTATTGTGATTATTGGTTTATGATTGACGAATATTGATTGTTGGTTCATGTTCATCATATTGTGATTATTGACGCTGGTTCTTTATGGACCATTACTACGAACTCACCAACCTTGTGTTGACTATGCTTAGTACACTTTTCAGGTAATCAGGTTATTCCCGGACGTGGAGTTTAGTCGCTTGCTTGCTGTTAAACCCGGGCTTTGGACTTTATGAATCAAGGATTCATCGACCTTCTCTTTTGCATTATACTTAGGATCGTTTTGCCATCTTCGGGATGTTCTTTTGTAAACTTTGATGGCTATTTGCTCCTTATGTATTTTGGTACTTGTTTCGTATTGTAATGGATTCACTGAATCTTTATTTGCATTTAGTTCTTGTTCTATTGTAATTTCACCTTGTGCTATATGATTTCCGTGATATTTCGAGCCTCGGCTTGGGGTGTTAAGCAATGAACAAGGAATTATTAGCTCTTGAAGAAAATAATACTTGGAGTCTCACTTATTTACCTCCAAATCATAAGGCAATTTCATCAAAGTGGGTTTATAAGACAAAATATCTCCCAGATGGAATAGTTGAAAGATTGAAGGCAAGATTGGTTATTAAAGGGTTTAATCAGCAACAAGGCACTGATTATAAACACACCTTTTCACCTGTTGCAAAGGCAGCAACTGTGAGAGTTTTGATAGCAATTGCTACTGCAAAGGATTGGCCTTTACATCAGCTTGATGTAAATAATGCTTTTTTGCATGGTTTTGTTGATGAAGAAATTTATATGTTTCCACCAGAAGGGTACACTAAAGCATTGCCAAATCAAGTTTGCAAGCTTAATAAATCTCTGTATGGGCTCAAACAAGCATCCAGACAGTGGAATATTGAATTGACAAAATTCCTTATTTCATTGGGCTTTGAACAGTCTAAGCATGATTATTCATTGTTTGTCAAAGCCAGAGGGGACTTCTTTACTGCCATTTTAGTGTATGTTGATGACATTATTGTCACAGGAAATGATGAGGATGAAATTAAGGGTGTTAAGTTGGCATTGGATAATAAATTCACCATCAAGGATTTAGGCTTAGCTAGGTACTTTCTGGGTATTGAGTTGTGCAGAAATGATTCAGGGACTCATCTTAACCAAAGAAAGTATACTTTGGATCTTCTTAAGGATGCAGGATTAACTGCTGCTAAACCTGTGAATTTTCCTTTACCTACATATGCAAAATTATCTCATGATAAGGGTCAATTATTGTCAACACCAGACACCTATAGAAGATTAATTGGAAGACTGTTGTATTTGTCAATGACCAGGCCAGATATCTCCTATGCAGTACAACACTTAAGTCAGTTTGTTTCTGCTCCTAGAGAGCCTCATATGAAAGCTGCCATTCATTTGCTGAGGTATTTAAAGGGAACCATTTCTAAAGGTTTGTTTTATCCTGCTCAGCAACAACTCAAAGTCACAGGTTTCAGTGATGCAGACTGGGTTTCATGCTTGATGACAAGGAGATCACTTACTGGATATTGTATCTTCTTAGGACATGCTTTAGTCTCATGGAAAACCAAGAAGCAAGCCACAGTTTCAAGATCCTCTACAGAGGCAGAGTATAGAAGCATGGCAGCCACCACTTGTGAATTGGTTTGGCTTACATATTTGTTGAAGGATTTGCATATACCAGTTAAGGTTCCTTTAACCTTATTCTGTGACAATAAAGCAGCTCAACAAATAGCTGCAAATCCATGCTACCATGATCGAACTAAACACTTAGACATAGACTGTCATTTCACAAGGGATAAGGTTCAAGAGGGTTTTCTGCAAACAGCTTACATTCCTACTCATTTACAGTTAGCAGACATAATGACTAAAGCTTTGGGCTCTTCACAACATTCCTTTTTGAGTGGCAAGTTGGGTCTTCAAGATGGTCCAACTTGAGGGGGGTATATTGAAGTTATGTGCTCGTTTTGTACAGTTGGAAACTAGAGGGACCAGATATGTAAATATTAAGTGTTTGTTAGAAAATTAGTTATTATTTAAATTTAGTTTAGGCGGTTAATTAAATATATAGATATAGAGTAGATACAAATGATCGGTCGATGTATATAAGCAATTCTTGTAACCGTTTTTCATTAATGAATCAATAACAAATTTTCCCATTTCTATCTCTCTCTCTAAAAATCTATAAAGATCGATGAAGAACATTACTTGTGAACTCGAAAAATACCCAAAAATCCATTTCTGTTCGTCCAAGTTTGCGCAGTTTCGGGAAAATAGGCGGCACAGATTCGTTCACCGTTGGATTTCTCTGATATCTGGATATGTGATCCAAGACTCATCGACGCACGATCTGACCGTTGGGATTTTCGATTAGAATTTTCTGCAAGGAGTTATGAATTTCTGAAGTTGCCGCAGTTTCTTGAAGAAGGTAATTCTATAACGGATGGTAAGAAAATTCCAGTTGTTGATCATAGTGATTTGGGTTTTTTGAAAAAGTTACATCACGTGGACTTCATGCAAGCAATTATAGGTAGGACAATGGTGAATAAATTCCCATCCGATACACGTATTAATGGTCATAATTTGGATTCTCCATCTCCATGTTGTGTTGGAGTCGGTGAACATCGAAAAAAATTAGAGGCGTCATATAACTCCATTGGGCCACCGTCTATTAATAAAGATAGTAGACCATTTAATTTATGTTCTCATGATGATAGGTCTGTTTTAAAGCCAAGTGAAGCGAAAGCTGTTAATTGGGATTATGATATTAGACCACAACTGAAGACCAAGCCTACTAGATTACAAACTAAGGCCAATGCAAACAATTAAAGCTTTCTAATTTGGATACTGATTTTGGTTTGAGGCCAAAACAACACAACTCTCGACTCTTTGGGCGATTCAAATTAAATGTGCGTGAATTATCACAACCCATTGTTCCTTTCGATCCCGGTAGATTCGAGTCAAAACTCGAGAACGAGTTTTCTTCAAGAGGGGATGAATGATGCGGAACCTTTTCGCATTCTATTTCTTTTATTTGGACTGTTAAGCTTGTGGCCCGACGCATGTAATACAATTTGTTAAACTTGATGGCTTCTTGTTGCTAATGAGTTATCAAATATATGAAAAATCATTTTTGTCCTATCACAAGTGTGTGTTAGTGTAAACTTTCCTAATTTTCGGTATTCATTTTGAATCAAGGATTATTAGAAGAATTGCTCCTGGTATTCTTGTGAATCAACACGTTCAATTATTTATCCAAAGTTTCGTGCTACATTAGTATTAGTGAATGTGCAAAGGGGCGAGAAAGTGAGCATTTCTTACCAACGGTCTTAAGTTCAAGTAGCTTTACTTTCCATTTAAACTAAACAACCAGTACTCTAGCTGAGAGCAAACCCTCCAATGTTTTGGCCTTCAACTTTCCAATACAGAGCAGTCTGCAAACCCGTCCTCATTCTGCTCCATTTCTAATAACAAAGAGAAACTACAAAAACTTTATTTTCCATTTTAATAGTTTACCCACTAGCTCAAAATCAATCAAATAACAAAAATACAATTGTGCAATTCTTTGAAAAAAATAAATCGCCAATGAAGGATAAAGATTTAGCATTTAAGATACCATAACTGCTAAAAGGACCAACTAAAAACAGAGCAAGAATCTGAACAACAGAAATCAAGTTAATTGTAAATGAAATGGAAAAGATATCTTACCAGGAATAACAAGAAGATGGAGGGTGGATTGATCTCTGATATAGTATTCAGCAAGAGTCGATTTGTCCTTTAGCCGATTTTGGGGTAAGAAGAGAATCTGGTTGTAAGGAGGAATAGCATGTTCCATGCCTTGAATCATGGTTTTCACATCGTGGATGGTGTCGGATCTTTTAATTCGTAGAGAGATGGTCTCTCCAGAGGTAACAATCCTGACATGTATCTGCATCATCATGGGGGCTTTTTCATCATCCACAAGAAAAAGGGTCGTCTCGTCCTGGATGTTGTAGTCTGTAAGCTTACAGCCTTCATCAAGCTTCTCTCCGTCAAAAACCAGCGTCAGAGGGTGGTTTGGAGAAAGTCCTATCTTTTCACGAATCAGGGATTTCACTTTGCTGATTTCATGGAGAGATGTAACTTGTAGAGAAATCTTCTTTCCATCAATTGGCTCAACAAATATATCCAACGGCCCTATAAATTCAAATGCGAGATCAAGGGTGGAGTCCCCATGAATATTGTAGTCAGAAAGGATAGCGCCATCCTTCTCAAGAAGCATTCCGGCAAAGTACAGCCTCTGCACGAAAGGTTCTATAAGTAGTGTTTTAAAAATCTCGTCTTTGACGATACCAATAGTGTCGGACCTTTTGACTTCTACAGAGAATGGTTTGTATAGATTGTTGGCTATATGCACATTTATTTGTATCAGTTTGGGTGTAAGGACTATTTCCCAATACATGAAGTAAAAAAGGTCATCGTCAAGGCCGTGAGGTGGATGCAGAAGCCGTTTGGGGAAGGTGAGTAAAAGCTCAAGTTTACGAATCGCTTCTTTTTCTTAAATCATGCCCAAAATTGTGTCCAATGTGTCGGCGGTTTCAACCTCGAGATCAAAGTTCTGAGAAATGGTAAGAACTGTGATCGGTCTGTATAAATAATAAAAGGCAAAGGTAACGATCCCAACAAGAAAATCCACCACCAAGTTATCTGTAATAATTATAAACAAGTTATATGTCTAGAGGTGTACATAATAATGAGGTAAAATTAAGCTTCAAGATTCAAGCAAGTTTCTTGGTAAAATTGTGTCCTTTTAGTTTTTCATCTGATTAAAAAGCCATCTAATTTTTGTCAACCGTTGATCTAATTTTTCCATTGTATAAATTTATTCTCACATTGTTTGTATTTTCAAGTGAGAACGTTGGATGTATTAAGTAAGAAATAGGTGATGGAAGGATGAACCCAAAAAAGTAAAATGTTGAAAGCTTCCATATCTAAATAAATACTACTGGTAGTATTATTTCATTTATTAGATGGTAGCAACAGCAATGGATATTGAGTTATGTGCAGTACCTTAAGCGGCTGCGGCGGTGGCTGCTAGCAGGTCAATGATTTCTCCTTTTCTAAGATGTCGGCCATGATTTCGCCAAATGTGTAAGAGCCATCCACGTCGAGTCTCAAGGTGTCATCGGAAGTATTAATAGTGATGTGATGCATCTGTATAACATATCAACATGATGCATCTAAAACATTTTTTGACATACTGATGATGTAAAAAGAAATCAAGGCACAATTTTGACAAATCACGGTAAAAAATATAATTAGTAAAAAAAAAAATGAAAACACGCACATCAGTAAAGTTTCAGATCTAGGTCATTTCTAACAATTATAAATCAGATACTGAAATGATAGAATATAAAGAACACAAACTAATTTTTAACAAACAAACATAAATCACAACAACAAATAATAAATTAGGGGGGATAAAAAATAACATACCTTGAGAGAGAGAGAAGATTTGCTATTTAATTAATTGTTGCGATATATATGAAACTTTATAAAGCAGGAATACATAACATACGGCCGTGATTTTTATAGGGACCCCTCCCAATAGTCCCTTAATTTTCTCTAGTCACTAACAAGCATTGCCCTTGGTGGTAATTCGGTCGAGTCAATCCGTTTTCGGTTTGCTTTTTGATTTTAGTGTGACTCGATTTCTTCAAGACTACGAAAGAAATTAAAATGAAACTATTGTTGCACCTCCACTCTAGCCGTGATGCGCAAGGGCCTATATTCAAATGAAAGCAAGGAGATAATCGCAACTGATTTTGTAAGTTCCTCACTTTACAGTGAAGGAAGACAACAACAACAACAACAACAAGGTACTCAATCCCGACATAAGTCGGGCTATGAGGGAGGTATGATGTAGACAGACCTTACCCCCACACAAAGGTGGGGAGGCTGCTTCCAGATCCACCGAGGTGGAAGGGACCTCCGGCCCGGGGTGAAAAAAATAGGGTTAGATCCACCGGAGTGGAAGACTTAACCGGAAAAATCTCGATCTCAGATCTACTCTCGATCTCAAAGAGAAGCCGGAGAAACCTTCAGTGAAGGAAGACCAATCTGACTAAAAATGGATGTGGTTCAAATTTATTTAAATGTAACTAAAACAGCCTTTAAGTTTATTGTAATGATTTCGACAACAAACCAAAACTTATATTGAATCTAAATTCAAGAACAACAAAGAACACTAAACCGATCTCAATCAGTCACTCAAACACTCAAAACTCACAAAATAGTTTACCCCCGATAATCGGTTGTAAACCTATTATCTAAATTGATAATAGTTCTATTACAATCATTAAATCGAATAAAAAACGAATAAATATTAGGAGAGAAAATACAGATGAAAAATAAGAGTATAAATGAACAGTTTCTCTCAAGAAACCCTAAACGGGTATAATGCCCATTATATAGCAGCCACATCTTCAAGTTACACTCTACTCCCCTCCTTTTCTTCTTTTGACACTTTTGGCACCAAACCTGCAAGAATAACAAAAAGCAAGAATGGTCCCTCAGGTTTATAAAGTTTCAGTTAAGGCTACAATTTAACATCCCCTCTTAGCCTTAACCTGAAACACATCATAGAGACCTAGTTTTGAAGCCAACTTATCATGTTGAATTTTATTCAACCCCTTGGTTAAAATGTCAGCTATTTGGTTAGCTGATTCAACCTTCTTAGTCTCAATGACACCTGCAATGACTTTGTCTCTCACAAAGTGGAGATCAAATTCAAGATGCTTAGTACGTTCATGAAACACAGGATTAGCTGCAATTTTAATTGCAGCTTGACTATCACAATGTATGGGAACTGGAAGCCATTTTCCCCATTTCAAATCATCAAGCAGTTTTAGAACCCAAATGACTTCAGAAGTGGCTGAAGCAAGAGCTCTATATTCTGCTTCAGCAGAAGATTTAGATAAGGTGAGCTGCTTCTTGCTTTTCCAAGATACAAGAGATCCATTCAAGAACAAACAATAACCTGTAACAGATTTTCTAGTAACAACACACTTAGCCCAATCTGCATCAACATAGGTCTCAAGAGACAGATTTGGGCTTTTGGTAATGTGGACACCCAATCCAGGTGACCCTTTCAAGTATCTCAATACCTTGAGGGCAATCTTAACATGAGATTTCAAAGGTTTATGCATAAACTGACTTAAACAGTGGACAGAATAGGCAATATCTGGCCTAGTATGTGTAAGGTAAATCAGTTTACCAATAAGCTTTTGATACTCAGACACATTGTCAATGACAGTGTCCTTTTCACTGGCTTCACTGGTAATAACTAAATTCTGCTCAAGAGGAGTTGCAGAGGGTTTACAAGCAAGCAAACCAAATTCACTTAATAAGTCCATACAATACTTTCTTTGAGATAGACACAAACCATTTTCTGTTTTAATAACTTCAATTCCCAAAAAATATTTGAGAATTCCTAAATCTTTAATCATAAATTTGGATTTAAGAAACATCTTAAATTCATTAATTATATCAAGATTGTTACCAGTGACAATAATGTCATCAACATACACCAATAAGGCAATAAACACATTTCCTTCATTTTTTGTAAAAAGAGAGTAATCACTTTTACTTTGCACAAAATTGTTTTCAAGCAGGGCATGAGTAAGTTTGGCATTCCATTGCCTAGGTGCCTGTTTTAAACCATATAAGGACTTTTTTAGCTTACAAACCCTTTTGTCATCAGAATTAAAGTAACCTTCAGGCAAAGTCATGTAGACTGTTTCATCAAGTTCACCATATAGAAAAGCATTGTTAATGTCAAGTTGAAACAGAGGCCAGTCCATTTGGACAGCCAAGTTAATCATGCATCTAACAGTCACAATCTTAACCACAGGGGAGAAGGTTTCATCAAAGTCAATACCAGGCTTTTGACTATAGCCTTTGGCTACTAACCTAGCTTTATACCTCTCTATCTCCCCATTAGCCTTATATTTAATCTTGTACACCCATTTACAGCCTACAGGTTTCCTACCTTCAGGTAATTCAGTTATTTCCCAAGTATCATTATCATATAAAGCATTCATTTCAAGATTCATAGCCTCTACCCAGCAATTATTCTTACAAGCCTGCCAATAATGAGCAGGTTCAACAGCCTTATTTAACTCAGAGATGAAAGCAAAACTATCACAATCAAGGTTTGCATAACTAACAAACCTTTCAATTCCAAATTTAACCTTAGAATCAATGACATAGTCATTATATTTATTAGGCATATAAGAAAACCTATCAGACCTTCTATTACCAATTTGAGAAGCATTTTGACTTTCAATTTCATCAACATTATAATCATTACCTTGATTACTACCCTCAGAATTGTTATTATTTTCCTCATGTGTTGCTGCCATCTCATGCACATTGGTACTCTCATTGGAATCTGGTAAGTTGTCATTAGACAACCCTCCTAGATCAATAGTTGGAGTGCCAGAATGTCTAGAGTTGCTGCCATCACTATTAGGATGAGTAGCAGGGTCATTTTCATCATAGGGTATATCAGGATCATCACACAAATTAAAGAACTCAATTTGATTTATTTCCTGATCATTATTATTACATTATTATTATTATTATTATTATTATTATTATTATTAAAAGCAGACTGATATTTTATTTTGAAAGGAAACACCTTCTCAAAGAACTTAACATCCCTTGAGAAAATGAACTGTTTCTTATCAAGGCTAAACAATTTATAACCCTTCTTATAACTAGCATAACCAACAAACACACACTTCTCTGCTCTACTACTAAACTTGTCATGATTAACAAGAATAGTAGCAAAGCAAAGACATCCAAATATTCTAAGATGAGACAGAGAAGGTTCTTTTCCAAATATCATATAATAAGGAGATTTTCCATGCAACACAGAAGATGGTAATCTGTTAATCAAATAACAGGCAGTTAAAACACATTCAGACCACAAATACAGGGGTAATCCCCCTGGAATAGAAGAGCTCTAGCAATGTTAAGCAAATGCCTATGCTTTCTCTCAACAATTCCATTTTGTTGAGGAGTATAGGCAACAGAAGTTTGATGAATAATGCCTTTATTTTCACAAAACATGGTAAAGTTTCTATTACAAAACTCAGTCCCATTATCACTTCTAAAGGTCTTAACCTTTTTTCCAAACTGATTTAAGATCAGATTATAAAAAACAACCACACAATCATAAACTTCAGTTTTAGATTTAAGTAAATAAACCCAAACAGCCCTAGAGTAATCATCAACAATAGTCAGAAAATATTTGTGACCTTCTAAACTTGGAACCTTATATGGACCCCAAACATCAAGGTGAACAAGTTCACCAAGCTGAATGGACTTATGATCACTCAAGGGAAATGGTTCTCTAACTTGTTTAGCCTTTTGACAAATTTCACAAAATTCAGTTTCTTTTGAAAAATTAAAGTCACCTTTTCTGTTTAAAACAGTTAAGACTTGGTCTGAAGGATGACCAAGTCTGTTATGCCACATTTGCTTAACAGAGCATGAAGTAATTTGGCATTTGTTAATACCTTGATCAAAGTAGTACAGACCATCAACCTGCCTACCAATCCCCAGAATTTTCACATCCCTCAAATCCTGAGGTAACACATAACATTCATTCTCATTAAAAGCAACAATGCATTTATTATCTCTTGCCATTTTATGAACAGAAATTAAACTAACACAATACTCAGGAACAACAAGAACATCATACAGAATTATGTCTTTTGATAAAAACATGTTACCAACTTTAGTAATAAAAGCTTCAGTCCCATTAGGATGAGACACTCTTATTTTCAAATAAGATATATCAATCACATCAACAAGATATTTATCAGTATAAGTAAGGTGTTGATTTGCCCCTGAATCACAAATTAACCCTAATTTCTCTAGAGCAGCCTTAATTTTAGAATTAAAACAAACAAACTTATGGAAATTTTGATTAAAAAAGTTGTTGTTGTTAAACAATCTTATACCTGCCATATTCACTTTGACATTTTGACTAGGAGCACCAACAGAGTTTTCTTTAATCAAGGAAATAAGCTGAGAAATCTGTTCATCAGAGAAAGAAGCAGAAGTGCTGGAACCAACAGTGTTATTATTGTTCACAAACCTTTTGTTAAAATTTTGAGAATTCTGAAATCCAATAGTTTTCTTTTTTCCAAAATCAGGTGGATATCCAATGATTTGGTAACACTTATCAATGGTATGACCATTGTAACCACATTTTTCACAAACAACAGAAGGTCCACTAGAGTTCCTCTTAAAAACAGAATTTTTGTTACCAAACTTGGAATTATTTCCATTAGGCACATTCCTTTGAAAACCAGTTTTGTTACCCACATTAGAATGAAACACAGAGGAAGAAACTTTTTGAGCATTACCAGAATTAGCACTAGATATCATTCTATGTGACTCTTCTCCAGAAATAATAGCATAAGCATGTCTAACATCAGGTAAAGGGTCCTTAGATAAAATATTACTTCTAACTTGCATATAAACATCATCTAGTCCCATTAAGAATTGCATTAATTTTAGCAACTGATTATGCTTCTTAAAGTCCTCAGCAGCATGACAAGTACATTTAGGCAATTTAATCAAAGCATCAAACTGTTTCCACAGTGCATTCAGTTTGTGGTAATAATCAGCAATAGTAGAACCATTTTGACAAAGAGAATTAATCTTGTGATGCAAATTAAAAGTAACAGAGCCATCAACTTTATCATAAGTTTCCTTCAATTCAGCCCAGACATGAGAAGCCCTTTTAGAAAAAAATTGACCAACATATAATTCTTCAGAAATAGAATTCAGAATCCACCCTAACACAACAGCATTGACTCTATCCCATTGTCTTCCTAAGACTTCATCTCTATTGGACCTTCTACAAGTTCCATCAATAAATCCTATTTTGTTTTTACCCTCAAGAGCAAGAGTCATAGCACAAGACCAAATGTTGTAATTCTCAGTTCCTTTAAGTTTAACAGAAACAACAGTCAAAGAGGCAGAGTCATTGGGATGTAAGTGTAAAGGGTGACTTATATCAAGTTTACTAATCCTAGTAGCAGTTTCACTTCCATCAGAGTCATTATCAGTATCATATTCATAGTTATGCAAGTTATCATCATCCATGAAAGCAAGAAATTCAATTAATCACAGATAATAACACACAAAGACCAGAACAGTACTCAAAGCAAGATAACACAGCAATAAAGCACACAATAACTAAAGACAAGAAAAAAGAAATAAAAATATATATATATATTTTGAAAAATAATCTTATCTCCCAAACAATGCCAGGGACAGGATTCCTTGCCTCTCACGGAGGTAGGTCAAGTTTAACACTGCTGGTTTTATGAGAATAAGATGGAGAAAAGGTTTTTTTTGAAAAAAAGGAACACAGAAAGCAAAAAAGGATAGAGAAGGAAGGTACAAACAGTGCTATATGAAGGACCAGAGGAAGAACCCTACTAGTTTATTGATTCACTTAGTCAATAAACATAGCAGGATCAGAAAAGGATGATTAATCTGCAGCAAAACCACCAGGAAGCAAGGTTTATTTATTGATTCACTTAGTCAATAAACATAGCAGGATCAGAAAAGGATGATTAATCTGCAGCAAAACCACCAGGAA
Source organism: Erigeron breviscapus (assembly GCA_034093135.1). Lineage (NCBI taxonomy): Eukaryota > Viridiplantae > Streptophyta > Magnoliopsida > Asterales > Asteraceae > Erigeron > Erigeron breviscapus. The sequence continues at coordinate 15,935,050 of CM067174.1, forward strand.
GCAAGGTTTATTTATTGATTCACTTAGTCAATAAAATAAACCCAATAAGTCTTTGAATCGGATCTAACAGACCCAAACCCTAATTTTTCTCAAAAAATTAGGTCTTCAATGAACAACCAGATCTGGTTAATCAAACGGTGATTAGATAATCATACGCCGTTCAAACAACCCGATCTAAACAGAAAACCCCAAAATCGATCAACAAACCCTAAAGTTATTATTAGAGTTATTTTAATCCGATTAAATACGATTAAGTTTTTCGAAACCTGTCTCTGATACCATGTAAAGATTTCGACAACAAACCAAAACTTATATTGAATCTAAATTCAAGAACAACAAAGAACACTAAACCGATCTCAATCAGTCACTCAAACACTCAAAACTCACAAAATAGTTTACCCCCGATAATCGGTTGTAAACCTATTATCTAAATTGATAATAGTTCTATTACAATCATTAAATCGAATAAAAAACGAATAAATATTAGGAGAGAAAATACAGATGAAAAATAAGAGTATAAATGAACAGTTTCTCTCAAGAAACCCTAAACGGGTATAATGCCCATTATATAGCAGCCACATCTTCAAGTTACACTCTACTCCCCTCCTTTTCTTCTTTTGACACTTTTGGCACCAAACCTGCAAGAATAACAAAAAGCAAGAATGGTCCCTCAGGTTTATAAAGTTTCAGTTAAGGCTACAATTTAACATTTATTTAATCTCCCTAACTAATTGGTAGTTATAGATAGATCGTAGACTAAATAATCTCCATCTCTAATAAAAGAGGATCCCAACTTAAGTTTTTCTTTAAATATATGCCACGTGGCAGCTGCCCTTTTGTTTCACATTCTCTCCTTCAAACTAATCCCATATGCTTCGATTCCAAAAAAAAAAAATCAAATTCAATTTCCCTTTTGTTCATCCATTTTCTTTTACAAATTTTATTCACAACAAGAAGTTTCTTCCCAATGATGGCACAATTTGTAAAACCATTGACGAAAAAATTTGATGTTCAAGCCATTTGAGGTATCCTTCTAATTTTAGTTTAGGTTTTTTTAATTCTTTTTTGAATTTAGGTTTTTTTTTGGAAAATATAAACTACTGCTTTAATCTATGAATCTATATGTTTTTTTTTTCTTTCAATTATTTAGGGTTTTTTATTAGGAAAAAATAATTCTTTTTAGAGTTAATGACATAAACTAGGCAAGAATGGTCCCTCAGGTTTATAAAGTTTCAGTTAAGGCTACAATTTAACATTTATTTAATCTCCCTAACTAATTGGTAGTTATAGATAGATCGTAGAAAATCATCTCCATCTCTAATAAAAGAGGATCCCAACTTAAGTTTTTCTTTAAATATATGCCACGTGGCAGCTGGCCCTTTTGTTTCACATTCTCTCCTTCAAACTAATCCCATATGCTTCGATTCCAAAAAAAAAAAATCAAATTCAATTTCCCTTTTGTTCATCCATTTTCTTTTACAAATTTTATTCACAACAAGAAGTTTCTTCCCAATGATGGCACAATTTGTAAAACCATTGACGAAAAAATTTGATGTTCAAGCCATTTGAGGTATCCTTCTAATTTTAGTTTAGGTTTTTTTAATTCTTTTTTGAATTTAGGTTTTTTTTTGGAAAATATAAACTACTGCTTTAATCTATGAATCTATATGTTTTTTTTTTCTTTCAATTATTTAGGGTTTTTTATTAGGAAAAAATAATTTTTAGAGTTAATTTTTTGGGGGGGGGGGGGGGGGGGGGTTACTGATTTGTTCGTGATAAGCATCAATTGGCAAGTGAGTTAACTTTGGGAAAAAATACTGGGTTTTTTTTTCGGAAAAGAAAGAATTCATTTTTAGTTCTTTTCTGCGTGTAAATATAAGAACTGTCAATCGACAAGTGAGTTAAAAAAAATGTTGTTTTCTTTTTGAAAAAGAAGTACCATTATCGGGCATTATGGAATGCTATGGCATGTGAACTTCAAAAGCCATATCTTTATGTCTTGAATCTGTATAAAACTTTGGCATGGTAGCGTAATAAGAGAACAACTAGAGATGGCAATATGAGAGGTTGGACTGGTTGAGTAACCGTTCAATGGGTTTGGGTTTAAAATGTTCATGTTTTTAGTGACCAGAGATACGGCTGGCCTGAAAACCCTTTTGACCATTTTAGGGTGAAATTTTCATGAATATTATATCTGTTGGTTATAAATACAAAAGCAAACATATTATCATGATAATAGTCTAAATCTTAAAATAAAATGTATGATAGGGTAAGGTTTCTTCTATATTAGTTCAATTGCTGATGACTTTCAAATGTTGCCCATTAATTCGTTGTTTTAGTCACTTGACTCTGTGACATTGAAGCATCATTTATGGTCTAAATTATCGTCTTTGTTTTTCACTGGAGCCAAGTTATTTTCCGTTTTCTGCCTATAAAAGATCGGGAATGAAGATAAAAAGAAAAAGAATTGAAACAAAAATTATATTAATGAAATATTAACCCGTGGGTACCAAAATCATATAACCAATCATTATATATAACCCTTTTTGAGGATTGTCTTACTTAGAATTTGCATAGAAAATGGTAGTAGTTCTATGATATTTAGCTTATTGTAACAAAGTTCGACGTATATGTCTTCACCATATTCCATGGCCAAGTTGATTTCGACTATTTTTTAGTTTGTTCAATTCCTTATGTTTGATAGTTTTTCATTATGCATCTTACTTGTGTTTGCAGTGTATTTGTAAAAGGGTGGAAGGGAAAAAGCTAGAGTTTCCCTAGAGGGAAAAAGAACATAGATGAGGAAGATGATGTGTGTGCCATCAGAGAAGTAAATTTCGCCTTTTCTTATGTGAGATTAGCTTTCTCTTGTCTTCCTAACTAAATTTTCTTTTAGCTGCAGGTGATAGAAGAAACCATATTTAATGTTTCAAAACTTATCAGCAAAGTACAAGAGTATATTGAAATGATATTTGGGCCATAAAAGAGTGCGACTCTACATATTTGGAGTTGTGAAAGACGACACATAATTTGCACGACAAACCAAAAAGGAGATCAGTGTAAGTCACATATGTGGTATCTAAAATGTAATTCTGTATACATGTTCAAAAATACCATTTTTATTCACGAGGTCATTAACTAGGAGTTGGACCAAAAAGAATTTAATTCATCTTTGTGATTTGAAATCAGCATGATTGGTTTTTTATAGAGCAATAAACAAATTTTTAATGCTTTGCCAATTACATTGTTTTATTGGTTGCATTTTGCACCTACTGGTCGATGTTATTTTACCGTCTTATGCTATTTTACCTCTTGCAAAGCCACTGATAGTAGCAAAATGCTCTCCATGTAAAGTTGTGAACAAGGTCCCTGTTTATGGCCATTCTGTTGCGGGTGTTGATGATCGTGCAATGATAAAGAGAAGTGAGTATAGCAGTCATTATGTTCATCGGTTAATGTGTGACTTCTTATATTGATTTTCTTAAGCTTCAAGTTTATTATGTGGATTTATTAAAAAAAACCCAAAATCGAACCAGTTATAAGTGAACTTGTTGTGATTGCAACCTGCCAACCTGTATCCTTTAGCAATAGACCGAGCAAGCAGAGTAACATGTTTTAACTGTCTGATCACCACTATTTTCGTCCCTTTACAATGATAAACTTAAGATGTCATTGGTGAAGTATCAGTAGCAAGTGATTTAGTTTTCCCTTATACGTTTGTTTGTATGAGTTTAATAGAGGTTTTGATGGCATGAGACTATCTAGGCAAGTGACCCGAAGTGGGTCACTACTGCACTCACTTGACTGGCGTAAGAGCAAATACTTGTCTTTAGCATTGGATACTTCACATGACGGTAATAGTAAGTTAGTATTATGTAGAAATCCAATAGCGGCAGCCTCGACATCAAGAACAGCCACATCCCCATCTTTGGAGGCACTCTCTACACAGTATGTAGATATATTATGTAGAAATCCAATAGTGGCAGCCTCGACATCAAGAACAGCCACATCCCCATCTTTGGAGGCACTCTCTACACAGTATGTATATACTCTAATCTGTCTTTTTGCCTTTACCCAAATCTATTTTATAATATAGCCATTTAATGCATAATACCTTTTTTTGGAATAAGAGTTTGTTATCTTCGACATATCAACATGATGCAACTATGCAAGATGTTATAGGTCAAACTGAGAGGACTACGAAGAATAAACACAGAATTCCGAGGTTGTTAATCTTAACTCTTAAGCATAAGCTCTATATTTTTGCGCTTAATGTTACATTGTTGCTCCTTGAACTCCAATAAAACTTGTACCTGATGACAGTACATGTATATCAAAGTTTTGTTATCATGTTCCGTTAGAAGTTTTCCGTCCTTGTTCTTATATTTCAGGACTTAGATCCATATGAAGAGAATCCCGAGACAGGCCCTTTTAGTGAGCCTGAGTCTCACATGATGCGGAAGCTCACAACTTCATTTAAACCACATATGTGGGTCAACGTGCATTCCGAAATGGAGGTGAGATTCCTCCTATGCCTTTTAGTGAGCCTGAGTCTCACATGATGCGGAAGCTCACAACTTCATTTAAACCACATATGTGGGTCAACGTGCATTCCGAAATGGAGGTGAGATTCCTCCTATGCCTTTTAGTGAGCCTGAGTCTCACATGATGCGGAAGCTCACAACTTCATTTAAACCACATATGTGGGTCAACGTGCATTCCGAAATGGAGGTGAGATTCCTCCTATGCCTTTTAGTGAGCCTGAGTCTCACATGATGCGGAAGCTCACAACTTCATTTAAACCACATATGTGGGTCAACGTGCATTCCGAAATGGAGGTGAGATTCCTCCTATGCCTTTTAGTGAGCCTGAGTCTCACATGATGCGGAAGCTCACAAAAGTTTTGAAACATTTTGCAACGACCTGTTTTCACACATGGTCAACTACACCATGTTTGAGCTAACTTCTCATGAACACGGCTCCCATGTTTCAGGAGAGTAGTTGGATTGTTTTTGCAACGACCTCTTTGAGCTAACTTCTCATGAACACAGCTCCCATGTTTCATGAGAGTAGTCACCTACACCGAAGTTCCATTTCATGTTTGATGTTTTTTAAAAATGCTTCAACTTTTTTACATTGTTTGGTTATATTGTTTGGGTACTGTTTTACTTTTTATTGTTTTCATGGATCTTCGAGTCGCGCACAAAACTATTGTTTCTTCATTATAATTGATTTGAATAAATGTTGTGGTTGGATGAATAAACACACTTACAAGTATTCAAATATATAAAATTTTATTTATATTTTACTACTCTTACCCGGGTAGTCACCCGGGTTGATTAGCTAGTTGTAATATATATAATAACAATAAAACAATTTATTTTTAAACTTGGTTATATATTATGAAATTATATTATGTTACTCCGTTTGATTACAAATAAAACCCCAAAGTTTTTATTTATCAGTCCAGGCGGCTAATCATCATCATCATACCTAGGTATTGAAATCTAAATATATATACAGAATTGCGTAAATATATATATATATATTATATATATATATATATCTATATATATATATATCAACATTAACATAAATAAAATTATAATATATATATATATATATATATCTATATATATGGATTCTGTTGGTAAAAAACAACAAAAACAACCACATCTGCTCCCCCATGACTGTTATTGTTTGATTTTTGAGAAATTAGACACCAAAACCGATCGTGATTGTTTTGGCTTAACCTGTCACGGTTTTCTCGATATTCAAAATTCAAGTCGTAAAAACTTAAAAGTCACTCTACCGGTTTCTTGTTCATCCTCTATGCTTGATAAATTGCTTAACCGTTTTACGCGATTACAATCTCGATCTTTGTCCACCATTTGTCCAATCTTTTCAGATTTAGTCTTAACCAAATCAATGCTATCACATGGCTCCCATTTAAACTCTCTTCATCGTTCATCTTTCCCGAACGTTAACGATACTGTCGTTGCATCCATTGCTTTTAGTTGTCCTAGCTTGTCCATTATCTGTCTTTGGAATTCTAATGTTACTGATTATGGAATTGAAATCTTGACAAATTTGCTTCGTTCCCTCAAACGGGTTGATATCAGAATGTGTCATCGCATAACTGACCGTGGCATATCTCACCTAAACCGCAACTGTCGTCAGCTTACATCACTCAGAATCACTGATTGTTTTAGAATTGTGGGTGCAAGTTTCCGCGAGTTTCCTCCAACGTTGGTTTCTTTAGATGCTGGATTTTGTGCTTTCGATTACACAAGTGTTTCTGGAGCTTTAAATGAAGCTGGTTCACTCGAGTATCTAGATGTTTCTTATCCTGTCAAGGGATATGAACTCGGGAGCGTTGCTTTTGGATTTGCACCAACTCTTAAAATCCTCAATTTCCAGATGTGCACCCTGTCAAGGATGATGATATAATCAACATCTCAAAAGGTTGTCCATTGTTACAAGAGTGGAACTTATCAGGTTGTGATAAGATTACGTTTCTTGGCTGGAAATCGATTGCATCACATTGTCAAAATCTGGAAACGCTTCATGTCAACAGATGTGTACGACTCTGCAAGACATCATTACTAACTCTGGGTAATGGTTGCAGCCGCTTATCCTTGATATACTTGACCACGGAGTGCTTTGGAATCACAAAGGAAGTAGTCCAATCTTTTATGACACAAAGACCCGATGTGGAGATCAAAGATGAAGAGTTTTTTGGTTTAGTTCATAAGGGTATGTTTTAAGTTACATGGAATACATAGCTCAAGATTTGAAGATTTCTATGTTTATTGTTAATTTAATAATTTGACATGGTATTAGTGTTTGACCGATTTTCTTGGAAGTTTACTTTGGTAGAAGAGTGGGTCTTCTTTTGAGATCCAGGCCCGTTACTCAGTGGGCCGATCCAAGGAGGAGGGTCATGGGTCACTTTGATCAAGTCAGTTCAATCTATTTTAGAGCAGTCGCTGATTTCCCTTATTGTAGCCAACGTGGGTAGTTATTGTTATTTCCGTTCTTATGTAATGCCTGAAACTGATTGAATGAAAGAAGCAGACTTGATTTTCCCAAATTTTAAATCTCTTTGGATTAAGATTGTTGTTGCATTAATCATTGGCAGAGTTAGGAGGTAATCAATTCTCATGTGCAGTTTCAGTGTGAGCGCTAATAAACGTTAATAAAGAAAAGAACAGGTGTTAAAACTCAAAGCAGGACAACCACAGGGACGTTTTAAGAAACTATGGAAGTTTTGATGCACTACCAGTTTTACACAATAACACATAAGTATAGGTTATTATTTAGGAGTATTCTTACATAAGCATATATATGTTGATATCCATCAGCTACTGCCATCACCGGCAATGCTCACGCTTCTTCTTCCTTAACAAGACGAACCTCACGACATCTTGAACTTGCATTCATCTCTTTATCTCTGTTTTTGCCTCAAAAAGTCGTCACACTAATACACACCACCATAGTTTTCTCAGTAATTCCCTATACGTACACATTAATTTCATTATTGGAATTGGTCATTCTACCATGTTCTTAGAACTCATAAGGTCCAGTTGTGAAAAACTTTTCTACAACTGGGTCAAAGTCGTGGTCAATTCCCCATTTTGACAGGTTTGGATATGCTTGTCAAACTTTTCTAAGAGCCTTAGCATCTTGGATTCTGAATCCACGTCATTGCATATTGTAAAACTAAGATTTACAACAGAACCCAATGATTCTGGATCTTTTAGTATTTCCTTACTGTCACGTGAAAAATGCATCTGGATGAGACTATTGGTTTGAGAAACGGGTTCTCCTGTTAGTATCTCTGCTAATACCATTGTTAAGCTGGTGAGATTATTCCATCCATAAAGAGATGGGGGAGGATCTGACAAAGTGAGACGATTGCTCATATATAAGATATTTGGAATGTGAAATCTTTTTATAGGAGGGAAAGAATTGAACAAGAGAGATTGAAGCAACTTACTATGTGCAGGGTGAACAATGTCACAATCTATTACACTAAAATCATGAGGGCTGAACGTTGAAACATTGTAGTCCGAAAGCTTTGTAGTAAAATCCTGAAATCAGTAATCCAAAAGCACTTTGAAGTTAAAACTAGTATATTATCCATGTCTGCTATATACACATTTGGGGTTCATTTACCTTCCGATTTGGTAGTAACTAAAAAAGATTGGCATGTACCTCATCCAGTAATATATTACATCTTTCAAAGCAAAACATATTTTCTGCACATGAGCCATCTGAAGCAGATTGATAGTTTGTTCTGTGCAAGAAAACAATCGCTCTAGCGATTCCTAGTGCCATTTTCACCTTGGTATCCAACGGAAGTCGTGTGATTGTCCCTACAATCATCAGCCTTAAGTTTCTAGCTCGCGTCTCTATAATTTCAATCAAATTATAGTTTATCATGTGAAGATTATTTTTTCTACTTACCGTAGCGCAGGCAATCCTCAAAGTTTCCATATTGTATAAATTCATCTACAAGAAATAGCGATTCACTTTCAATGCAGTATCCTATGAGCTTTACGAGATTCGGATGATCCAACTTTCTCAATACCTTATCCATCTACATTCACAAGAAGTTAAAGTTCAAGAAGCAAGAAGCTTAATGAAGATAAAAATTAGGACGAAGTCGTTGAACTGTCTTGGGTTCTATAATAAACAGGGCATAACACAATAAGACAATTGTTTGCTCCCAAAAGAGTTTCATCTATGAAAACTATGTCCACCTTTTACGTTATTTAGCTATGTATATAAAGGCTTAAATGCTTGACCTTGAATTTCTTTAGAATGGTGGATTTTGTGTTGGAACCACGTTAGTGTGACCGTCACTGATCATCTATCCTTCCTAATATGATAATTGACGATAACTGAAATCCCTATGTCTAGTAAATATTCGATGGACGTATTTACTCTTAAAGACGTATTATAGGGTTTCCCATTAGGTGATTGGAACTAAGAGGACTAATGAGGCACGAATTAAACACCAGAGGGACTAAATGTGAAAATACTCTCCTTATATATATAGAGAGTAATTAACCTAATTTAAGGTTAATCACTCATAATTTCACAGCCTCCCCAAAAACAAATTCGTCCATCATCCTCTGATGAATTCCTTAATCATGAATTCATCAATCCATCCTAAATCAATCATCTTGTTATGGGAACCCGAATCAATGGCATCAATGTTTAATGCCCTCACAGGTTCCTCAGGATCAACCGGTACGTTATTATATGGATCGAATCATGTTTTATTCCAACATGTGGTATCAGAGACAAGTTAAATCGATTCCCCTTGATTTGATTCGTTTTCGTACCCTAAATCGTGAACTGAAGAATGCAGAAACTTAAATTCGTACGCTTCTTACGAACTTAAAGTTCGTTTGAACTCTAAGTTCGTTTGAACTCTAAATTCGTTTGAACTCTAAATTCGTTTGAACTCTAAATTCGTTTGAACTCTAAATTCGTTTGAACTCTAAGTTCGTTTGAACTCTAAATTCGTTTGAACTCTAAATTCGTTTGAACTCTAAATTCGTTTGAACTCTAAATTCGTTTGAACTCTAAATTCGTTTGAACTCTAAATTCGTTTGAACTCTAAATTCGTTTGAACTCTAAATTCGTTTGAACTCTAAATTCGTTTGAACTCTAAATTCGTTTGAACTCTAAGTTCGTTTGAACTCTAAATTCGTTTGAACTCTAAGTTCGTTTGAACTCTAAGTTCGTTTGAACTCTAAATTCGTTTGAACTCTAAATTCGTTTGAACTCTAAATTCGTTTGAACTCTAAATTCGTTTGAACTCTAAATTCGTTTGAACTCTAAATTCGTTTGAACTCTAAATTCGTTTGAACTCTAAATTCGTTTGAACTCTAAATTCGTTTGAACTCTAAATTCGTTTGAACTCTAAATTCGTTTGAACTCTAAATTCGTTTGAACTCTAAATTCGTTTGAACTCTAAATTCGTTTGAACTCTAAATTCGTTTGAACTCTAAATTCGTTTGAACTCTAAATTCGTTTGAACTCTAAGTTCGTTTGAACTCTAAATTCGTTTGAACTCTAAATTCGTTTGAACTCTAAATTCGTTTGAACTCTAAGTTCGTAAATTTCGTAAGATTTTCGTAAGCTATTTTCGTAAGCTATTTCGTAAGCTATTTTCGTAAGCTATGTTCGTAAGCTATCTTCGTAAGCTATTTTCGTAAGCTATTTTCGTAAGCTATCTTCGTAAGCTATCTTCGTAAGCTATCTTCGTAAGCTATTTCGTAAGCTATTTTCGTAAGCTATTTTCGTAAGCTATCTTCGTTGCTTATTTCGTAAGCTATCTTCGTAAGTTACTTACGAAGATAATTAACTTCTTACGAAGTTAATAACTTCTTACGAAGTTAATCACTACTTACGAAGATAATCACTACTTACGAAGATAATCACTACTTACGAAGTTAATCCTTATTACGAACTTAACTATCTTCGTACCATGCTTATTTTTCATGGATTACTGATTAACTTAGTTGATTATCAAGTTCGTGCTTATGTTTTACCTTAAAGTTTAAATGAAAAAATGACCCTTATTTTCGGAAAATAATTTTTTCGACCCCAGCCAGGGGCTCTGCCCCTTGGACCCCGCCAGGGGCTGCCGCCCCTTGGACCCCGCTTTCCAGGGGCGCTGCCCCCGGACCCCGTAATGTGTGGGGGCTTCGCACTAATGTACATGGTTTCATCATTTGCGCCCAAAGGTCAAATGTGATTCTCATGTTGCGCTCTTTTCTCTTTTGCATAATTAACACTTAGTATATTAATTCTGCCCAAAGGTGATTTAATATGTTTTGTGTAGCAAAGGGATTCTTTTCATGCCTAAAATACACGATTCTTAATTTTGTGCCCAAAGGTCAAAAGATAAGCGTTGTGTTGCATGACCTAATGCTCATGTTTGCTTAGATCTTAGTTACTTCTGCCCAAAGGTGATGTAACATCTAAGTAGAGCCTTACTTTAGCTTATTGTTTTGGTGTTTACAATAGGCTTACTTATCACTAGCTTCATTAGTATAATGGTTTTAGTCTCATTACCTTTTGAAATCTAATTATGTTGCTATAAGGAACATTATTATTAGCCCTTAGTTAGTTTTAGGCATTACTTTAGTTCCCTTACTTCTATAGACATTACTTAGTTTGCCTTATATAGCTAATCATGTCACTATAATTTCATTACTATTAAGCCTACTTATTTTAGGCATTACTATTATAATCTTCTATTGCTTGTATCATAAATTAATATCCTCCTTATTTCCACTGAAGTACCTAACTTAGGCATTGAGCCACTTACTGATGCAAACTTTGCTTTATGAAAGGATTAATTACCTCTAATTCTGTAGATGATAGACCTTGACTATGTCATTCACCATAATGAACCCACTGCTTTACTGCTAACTCTTCCGCAGCTCAGAAAGCGAATTTTAATAAAGTGGGATAGGGCGAATCACTTGTCAATAATGATGGTCAGAAACTTCATCAATCATAGTTTCCGAGGGAATGTATAAGGCATTTGCAAGTAGCTTAAATACAAAGGAAATAGCAGTGCTTGTGAACACATAATGTAAATGACTGACATGACTCATAAGCTTAAGAGTCCAAAAAAATGGAAGTCTATGACAATTTTCTTTTGCATTTTAATGACCTCATTGCTTGCTCATTTCGACTCCTTCAAAATTAATTTTAGCGCTATGAAGGATAAATGGTTGATGAGTGAACTAATAGCAATGTGTGTGCAAGAAAATGGTCGCCTTAAGTTGGGCCAACCTTAAGTTGTTCATCTTAGTACCACTGCTAATTCCATTAAGAGGAAAGATAAAAACAGTAATAAAAAAAAAAAAAAAACTGCAAATAAAGTTCACAGGCTAATCATGGTGCTACTACCTCTAGCATTAAGTCCTTGACAAGCAATCCTAACTGCAAATTATGATTGTGCCTAGATTGCCCTAAAATCAAGGAGTAGCTAGCTAAGAAAGGTAACTTAATTTTTGTAATATTTGATTCTTTTATGTTTGATGTACTTATCAATACATGTGTGAGTGATTCTAGTTTTATACAAGGATTCCATGCAATCTAGAAACTATCAAATGACCAGAGAAAGCCTAGAGTTGGAAGGGTTGATCTCTTATATGTCGAAACCATGGAGACTTATGATTTACATATAAACAATGGAAAGTGTATTAGACTAGTAGATACCTTATGTGTATCGAGAATTTCTCGAAACCTTGTATCTGTTTTTTTTAGGCATTACTTTAGTTCCCTTACTTTTATAGACATTACTTAGTTTGCCTTATATAGCTAATCATGTCACTATAATTTCATTACTATTAAGCCTACTTATTTTAGGCATTACTATTATAATCTTCTATTGCTTGTATCATAAATTAATATCCTCCTTATTTCCACTGAAGTACCTAACTTAGGCATTGAGCCACTTACTGATGCAAACTTTGCTTTATGAAAGGATTAATTACCTCTAATTCTGTAGATGATAGACCTTGACTATGTCATTCACCATAATGAACCCACTGCTTTACTGCTAACTCTTCCGCAGCTCAGAAAGCGAATTTTAATAAAGTGGGATAGGGCGAATCACTTGTCAATAATGATGGTCAGAAACTTCATCAATCATAGTTTCCGAGGGAATGTATAAGGCATTTGCAAGTAGCTTAAATACAAAGGAAATAGCAGTGCTTGTGAACACATAATGTAAATGACTGACATGACTCATAAGCTTAAGAGTCCAAAAAAATGGAAGTCTATGACAATTTTCTTTTGCATTTTAATGACCTCATTGCTTGCTCATTTCGACTCCTTCAAAATTAATTTTAGCGCTATGAAGGATAAATGGTTGATGAGTGAACTAATAGCAATGTGTGTGCAAGAAAATGGTCGCCTTAAGTTGGGCCAACCTTAAGTTGTTCATCTTAGTACCACTGCTAATTCCATTAAGAGGAAAGATAAAAACAGTAATAAAAAAAAAAAAAAAAACTGCAAATAAAGTTCACAGGCTAATCATGGTGCTACTACCTCTAGCATTAAGTCCTTGACAAGCAATCCTAACTGCAAATTATGATTGTGCCTAGATTGCCCTAAAATCAAGGAGTAGCTAGCTAAGAAAGGTAACTTAATTTTTGTAATATTTGATTCTTTTATGTTTGATGTACTTATCAATACATGTGTGAGTGATTCTAGTTTTATACAAGGATTCCATGCAATCTAGAAACTATCAAATGACCAGAGAAAGCCTAGAGTTGGAAGGGTTGATCTCTTATATGTCGAAACCATGGAGACTTATGATTTACATATAAACAATGGAAAGTGTATTAGACTAGTAGATACCTTATGTGTATCGAGAATTTCTCGAAACCTTGTATCTGTTTTTTTTAGTCTAAGACCTTGAAGGTTATGTAATAATTCATGGTTATGACGAGATTGCCATTACTCATAATAATGCATTACGTGGTCCTAGTTTCTTGAATGGAATGTTGTATAAGTTAGAACTAGATCATAATTTCTCACAGTCTTTGTTGTCTCCTGATATTGATGACATAACTAAAACAAAGACAAAATCACCTAAATAATTAGAGAATTCCTCCATAACTCATAAAGGATGAAATATTACATTCTCTTGACTTTAGTGATTTTGAAACATGTATTTACTGCCTCTAAGGTGAGATGGCTAAAGGGAATAAGAAAGGAGCTACTAAAGGTTCCAACTTGTTGGAAATAATTCACTCTGACGTTAAGTGGCCCCTATCCCGCATTCATTTCAGGACATGCATCATTTATTACATTCATTAACGATTATTCACGTTATATGCACCTAAATCTGATCTGAACCCTTAGAGACTTTTATTGATCTTAAACCTTTGGTTTAAAACAAACTTGATCGTAAAAATAAAAGTTGTGAGATCAGATAAAGAAGGTAAGTATTATGGTAGACATACTGATATTGGTGAAGCTCATGGTCTTTTCCATAACTTTTGAAAGGAACAAGACATAAGTAACCAATACACCATGTCAGGTTCTCCTCAACAAAATTTTATGTTGCTAAAAGGAGAAATAGAACCTTAATGAACATGGTGAAGAGTATGCCTTTTCAACACTAACTTACCAACTTTCCTTTGGACTAAGGCCTTAAAACAGCTTTTCATGAACTCAATAAAAGTTCCATTAGAATCTGTCGCTAAGAGTCCTGGACAGAAAGGAATCTGAGTCTAAAATATATGAAAGTATGAGGCTGTCATGCCGAAGCATAAGTCTGTAACCCTAACTTAAAGAAACTGGATCCTAAATCCCTTACATGTTTCTTTATCGGTTATTAGTTTTACTGTCTTTTCTACACTACTAGCATTATTGACACGCATCATGCCACGTTTCTCAAAGACTAAGAGATCAGTGGGAGCACGACAAATCATAACTTAAGATTTGCTATAAGTACAAGAAGCGGGGGGAACCACTCGTCGGTTATTATTACTCCTCCGATAACTCCTCTTGTACTCAACGCTGCTCCTAAACTCACTGATCCACCTTCTCCAAATCAGAATCCTAATCCTCCTAATTATGATACTACTAATGATAAAGCATCTTATTAAATAATGCTAAAGCAAAGCATCTTACTATTAATGCTATTAATGCTAAAGCATCTTCCTTACTCAACCTGAAAATCAACTCAGAGATCATCTAGGTCATGCAAGGCCATAACTTTTGATGATTTCATAACTTATTTAACTGAAGTTGAGGACATTGGAAAGCTTACTGATCCTACCTCTTATTAAGAAGCCATTATTAGCGATCAAGCCACATAGTGGAATGAAGCTGTAATTTGAAAGCTCAATTCCATATAGCATAATGACGTTTGGGACTTGGTTGAATTTCTTGAAGAATCCAAACTTATAAGTTGTAAATGGATCTTCAAAACCAAATTAGACCCGAAAGGAAACGTCAAACGCTATAAGGCCATAACTAGTTGCGAAAGGGTTTTACTCAAAAGGAAGGAATTGATTATCAAGAGACCTTATCTCCTGTCTCATAAAGATTCCTTAAGGATTGTCATGACATTAGTAGCTCATTATGATTTAGAGTTACATCAGATGGATGTCAAAGCCACTTTCCTGAATGGAAACTTGCAATAAGACGTATACATGTGAACCTATAATTCCAGAAGGTAAATGGCACATGGTCTGCAAGTTGAATAAGTCCATATACGGGTTGAAGCAAGCATCACTTAAAATGGTACCTTAAGTTTAATAAAGTCATAAAAGGACAAGACTTCCTAAAGAATCAAGTGGATCTTTGCACCTATCTCAAGATCAGTGGGAGTAAATTTACAATCCTTGTTTTGCACATGGATGATATTCTTGCAAGTAACAACTTGGATATGTTGCATGAGTCGAAGCGTTTACTTTTTCGCAGAATGTCGACATAAAAGATCTCCGTGATGCCTCTTATGTTATAGGTATCGAAATACATCGAGATAGGCGTAATGATGTTCTGGTTCTTTCTCAAAAGACTTATATTGAACACATCTTAGAACGCCATAACATGCAGCACTACACACCCACTATAACTCTAGTAGTAAAAGGAGACGTATGTGATTGTTTCCAAAGTCCAATCATTGAGATAAAATAGGAGCAAATGAGGATGATACCTTACTTATAAGTAGTTGGGAGCATTATGTACGCTCAGGTCTGTACTCATCAAGATATCGCTTATATCGCCGGTATGCTTGGGAGTTACTTATCTAATCCCGAATTAGCACACTGGAAAGCGGCTAAAAGGTTTTACGATATCTGCTAAAGACCAAAGACTACACATTAACTTATAGAAGAGGTGACAACTTAGAAGTAGTAGGATGTTTTAATTCCAATAAGAAATCTACTTCTGAATGTATATATTTATGGTTAGTTGGCAAACCTATCTTTTGACGGAGTCATAAGTAGAAACTGACTGCAACGTCTACCATGATGTCTGAACGTTCATAATTTCATGTCATGGGATGTTGTTAAAGAACTTAGTCAGTGGACTCGAAAATCGTCAACTTTATTTATAGACCATTGAAGCTTTACTGTGATAACTCAGCTACCGTAACTTGCTTGAACAGTAACAGTTCAACTGGCGCTGAGATGTATCTTGATACAAAGTTTCTGTTTGTATGTAAACAGATTGAGGAAAATGTTCTTTGTATTGAGTACATAAGTACACATAAGATGCTACTGGATCCAATGACCGAAGGTCTCCTCCTAAAAATCTTCGTAGGATACGTATCGAAGATGAGGCTTACTAAAGGACCTATTATGATAGCATGTTGTACTTGTTGGTCATTATTATTATTATGTTAATGAAAATTTTCTTCCTTATTCAGATTTTGTTTGTCTATTAGTTACACTTCGAGCTCATAACAGTGTAAAGACATTATGCAACAAAATTTGTCTCAGTCAATTGATCATTGCTTATTGGTTTTAAATTTGAGTCATAGTTTGACTAGTGGGGGTCCTGAGTTGATGTTCTTCTCTACGACTGTACTTATTGGCTATGATTTCGGTTTAAAACGAAATGAGTATTATCCCGGCCGGACTTATTAAATACTCATAGATAAATGATCGCTCGGTCAAGTGGGAGAATGTTGGAACCACGTTAGTGTGACCGTCACTGATCATCTATCCTTCCTAATATGATAATTGACGATAACTGAAATCCCTATGTCTAGTAAATATTCGATGGACGTATTTACTCTTAAAGACGTATTATAGGGTTTCCCATTAGGTGATTGGAACTAAGAGGACTAATGAGGCACGAATTAAACACCAGAGGGACTAAATGTGAAAATACTCTCCTTATATATATAGAGAGTAATTAACCTAATTTAAGGTTAATCACTCATAATTTCACAGCCTCCCCAAAAACAAATTCGTCCATCATCCTCTGATGAATTCCTTAATCATGAATTCATCAATCCATCCTAAATCAATCATCTTGTTATGGGAACCCGAAATCAATAGCAATAATGCTTTATGCTGTTACAGGTTCCACAGGACGATCTGGATTCCCCGGTACGTGTTTATTACGAATTGAATCATGTTATATTCCA
>CM067174.1:15957198-16012198 GCA_034093135.1 Erigeron breviscapus
CTACTGGTGCATTGCCGTCACGGTATTTTTGTTTATCTGATCATGGTGACATAAATGGTGTGTATGTCTGCGGCTGGAACTTCTCCAAAGTAAATATAAAGAAAATGAAGTGAAAACAATGTAAATCTAATTTGCTTCTGGTTTTGAAATGCTCGGTTTTGGATATTTGTTAGTTTATCTGTCGGATCAGATAACTTCTAGGCTTTTGAAATGGAAGGATTTGTTTATGTTTCATTTAATTTAACTTGTGTAGTGTTATTCTGTGATAATCCCTGATGATTAGTATCCGATTTTAATAATCAACATCTAAAAGAAAAGTTGTTCAAGGATAAGAACTTATCGATACATGGAAGAGTATATGGCTTAGAAAACAGAGGACTATGCCTTGTTTTTGAGTTCCAGTTTAAGTCATTAATTTTTTTTCTTTTTCTTCATTATATGTAGTAATGTTCTGTATGTTGTCATGGTTCTTTAAAAGTCGCTAAATCAGAGTCCCACAATTTGGCACGTATCTTTCGGTGTGATTTGACCGATGTTATTAATACCTAACTGATAGTTATGGGTTGTCACAGAACAAACTTGATTGCATCTTTATTTGGTTAGTAAGTAGCAGGACAAGTTTATTTTTTGTCATTGATCGGATGTGTGAACTGCTTAAAAGTGCTCATCAAGACTCAACAGGATAGGAAACATTACAAGTTTTTAGCGAGTAGTGCCAAGGATGGCCAAAAGGATGTCCGGCATGTGTTAAATTAATTTATCGTTCTCGGTTAAGATCATATGTTAAATTTTGTGCATGTGTGTGTGTCTCTTCTATCTTTAAATACGAAATGAAACCTGTAAAATGGACAATGTTTCTGATGATAGTTGTTTTGTGTCAACTCAACCTGATTGAAACATACATAAATATTGTCTTGACCCAACCCATTACCGACTAGCCCATTTTAATAAATTCTGATATTTTTGTGTAGTATACACCATCTATTATGGGTCAAAAGGCTTTAGTTTATTGGTAGCATATTCAACCAACTTTATTAGCCATTTGATATTTCAAAACGAGTGTTAAGTAGCATTTCTTTTTAAAGTGTAATTAGCAGATTTAAGTTGCACCTGGAAATAAGGCGTGGAGAGCACACCGGTATAATCATTAAAATCCCAGTCCCAAAATAGTGATTCAATATACATTTCAAAACTGCATCTACATAAAAGAATATTTATGTTTAACACATCACCTCTCTACTTACCATTATCTTCAAATTTATACAGGACGACATAGATTTCTTCTAGTTTCTCCAAGACTGATTCAAGGGTAGGCTGCATGTAGGATTTATCCACTACACTTTTTTGAGAAAAGATGAGCAAGTTTTTGAAGTGAATGAATTGAAAAATGTATGAAAATAGATCGAAATCTCTGCTCTGGTACCATGAGAAAGTTGAAAGAAAATGAAAGGAAATCAAGTGAACTTGGAAACTGATAAACTCTCATTAATGATTAACCAACCAAATGAGCCATCAGGAGGCTCAAGTGTATACGTTGAAAATACTAAGAGCTAATTACATACTAAATCTAGTAACTATTGACTAATTAATAACAAAAGAGGCCCTACAGTATACATAAAATATATATACATATCTTTACAAACACATCACCTCTCTAGTTACGTTTATCATGAAATTTACACAGGACGGCATAGATTTCATCTAGTTCCCCCAAGACTGATTCAAGGGTAGGCCGCATGTAGGATTTTTCCACTACACATTTTTGAGCAAGTAACGCTAACTGTGCTGCTTGTTGTATTTGCGAGTGGATTATTCTTAGCTTTATATCCAATGCAGAATGAATGCACTGCATTGAAACAAACCCATTTTCTCCTGGTAGATAATCTTTTGTTATTGTCAGATCACATTCATTGGCAATCGGTTTCCCAGTTAGTAGCTCCATCAATATCACTCCAAAACCAAAGACTCCACTCCTCACCAGCAAATTGTCTGCAATTCTTAAAAACTATAACATATAGATGCAAAATAACATGGAAAACTAAAGCAGGCTAGGCAGCAGGAAGGTAATGAAATTAATTTACATGATGAACTTGGACGGATGGACAAGGGAGCCTCACTGCTCGGTACCAAGATTGCCATGTCAGATTTACATGATGAACTTGAACGAAAGTACAAGGGTGCCTCACTTCTAGGTACCAACATTGCCATGTCTATATCTGAGATTTTTGCGTTAAACTCCTAGAAATTTTATCAAGAGTGGGGAAACAATTGTTACTGGCAGGTCAAAGAAGAGAAAAAGAATATAATCATGGTGGTAGTTTGCAGGTGCTCTGGTTTGGAATCCAGCTAGGAATGTATTCCGTTTGACCCAGTAGCCCTTCATAAACAGGCCATCCTGGGGGATGTATAATACCATCATTTATAGTTAGGTATGCAGTATAAATGTTTAAACTGACCGTTTAGGTAGAACTGAAAACTATATAGTTAAATAATAACTTGATATAATATCTTTTATTTCGTATTATACATTTCAGGTTTTAACAAAACAATTCCCTTTTTTTACTTCTATTTCTGGGAATAAAAAATGGCCGAAATTGCTCCTTTAGCTGCACCAACCCGGTTTTGGCAGGTATGGAACACTAATTGGGATGATTTTATAAAAAAATTTAATTTTATAGTATGTTGAACTCAAGTAGCAGATGGTTTGACCCAGAATTTTAGGTCGAACAAACAACATGCATCCTTATTTAGCAACAATGATATGTTGGAACCACGTTAGTGTGACCGTCACTGATCGTTTATCATTCGTGATATGATAATTGACGATAACTGAAATCCTTATGTCTAGTAAATATATGATAGGCGTATTTACTCTTAAAGACATACTATAGGGTTTCCCATTAGGTGATTGTAACTAAGAGGACTAACGGTGCACACATTAAACACCAAAGGGGTTGAATGTGTAAATACTCTCATTATAAATAGAGAGTCATAAACCCTAAGTTAAGGTTAATCACATACAAACCCTAAAATTCGTGTGCCTCTCCTCTCTAAATTCGTGCATCAAGTACCAGCCGAATTACACATCCCATTATTACTCAATCACCTTGTTTTGGGAACCCGAAATCAATGGCAACTATGTTTAATGCCTTTACAGGTTCCACATGATCATCTGGTAAGTATTTTCCCTTGAATCAAATCATGTTTATTCCAATAGCAGGTTTAAATAGAGGGGCATGGAAAAACATCATTCATTTCTTTCAATCCCAGGAACTCTTCAAACACCTATGTATATTTGCATTCAGATCGCACTATTTTATTTGTTAAAAAGCTTTTTGTCGTAGGCATGCATGTTCGAAGAATTTCGAAGGCAATAGAAAATTAAAACATAAATACCTTATCCAGCAATATATTGTGCATCTGCAATGAGTAATCAGCAAGTTGAGGCTGTTTATGCAAAAAAATGAGCCCTCGGGCAACTCCTATCGCAATTTTAACCCGTGAAATCAACAAGTGTCTCTCTGTCTCTCTTTCAACTGCAAAAGAACCCCTTCTTATCTCACTTATCTAAATTCATTCAAGAGCTCATATACAAGCATATTTCTGCTACCAAGTAGACTAAAGTCGGACTTACCACTTAATAGGTAGTCCTTTAGGGTTCCTTGATGCATGAACTCGTAAACAATAAGTACTAAATCTTCTTCCAAGCAATACCCTAAGATCTTTACAACACTGGGATCACTGAATTCCTCCAAAATTTTCATATTCAGCTGCATCCATAATTAGATTAGTATTAAGAGCCTTGATCGACTAAACAACACTAAACTACTATTCGATGAGATAAGTATTTGAGAATGTATACAAGTTTAGTGTAATGTCTATACCCAAATTTCAAATATTATTATTGTATATATATCCGATGGTATTTTTGCTAATGTGGCATCCATATAAGCTATTATGTCAGCAAATTATAAGTAAAAGCGAATTCATACAATACCGCTATTTGAAACTTGGAATAGAAACACTTATGATTGATGATTAGCTTGCATAGAAATGGACGGAAATATCAATCTATCAAAATATGGATTTTTTGGAACTTTTAATCATATCCAAGTTGTTAAAATTCCAACAGGATTCAAATTGATCAAAACTAGAGCATCTATGCCAGTTTTGAATCTCAAATGTAGGTTCAACTTTCCAAAAATGAAAACTGGAGTCTAATTGCGGGTTGGAGAGAGTAATGAATTACATTCTTCACCTTATGAGGTTTATACATGTGTGAATAGAGCCTCTTAACGGCAATGAGCAGTCCACTATCAAACGAGGAGGGTGAAAACGTCCTCTTATCAAGCCAACCTCTAAACGTCTCTCCATAAAGTCCTCGACCCAGCAACATGTAATTGCTGAAATTCCTAGTGGCAACTTCCATATCACTATATGTAAATATTCGAAAAGAGTACTCCATAAGCTCGTCATCGTTAGATGACTCTGTATCAGGGTCACCTTAACATGCAGAGAAGAAACAAGAAGATACATTATTTACAATAAGAAAGACAACTAAAAAAATCATGAGAAATAATCTGAAATCTTTGGTGTATGTGCTTGCAGATTATTGTAACAACCACTTTCTATCAGATGATGGTGTGTCTGTAACACCCCAAGCCAAGGCTCAGAATATCACGGAAATCATATAGCACAAGGTGGAATTAATGTAGAACATGAACTAAATGCAAATAAAGGATTCAGTGAATCCATACAATAAAAGAAACAAGTATCAAAATATAACGGAAGCAAGTAATCGTCAAAGTTTACAAAACGACATCAAAGGAATGCTATCATTCCTAAGTATAATGCAACAGAAGGTAAATGGATCCTTGATCCATATAAGTCCAGTCCGGGTTCGACAGCAAGCAAACAAATCAAACTCCACGTCCTGGATAACCTGGTTACCTGAAAAGTGTACTAAGCATAGTCAACACAAGGTTGGTGAGTTCGTAGTAATGGTCCCATTAGAAACCATTGCCAATCATCATAATATACGAGTAGAGGCAAAACATGACTTACAGTGAGCCTCTATGAACAACACAACATATCCACAACAAGGTACACAAAACAAGTAAAACGCGAATTAACATTATACTCAAGTAACGTACATAACATCAACTCAAAACAGGTATCATATCCTCTTCAGTGGGATTCATATACAACATATCCTCTTCAGTGGGATTCATATACAACATATCCTCTTCAGTGGGATTCATATACAACATATCCTCTTCAGTGGGATTCATATACAACATATCCTCTTCAGTGGGATTCATATACAACATATCCTCTTCAGTGGGATTCATATACAACATATCCTCTTCAGTGGGATTCATATACAACATATCCTCTTCAGTGGGATTCATATACAACATATCCTCTTCAGTGGGATTCATATACAACATATCCTCTTCAGTGGGATTCATATACAACATATCCTCTTCAGTGGGATTCATATACAACATATCCTCTTCAGTGGGATTCATATACAACATATCCTCTTCAGTGGGATTCATATACAACATATCCTCTTCAGTGGGATTCATATACAACATATCCTCTTCAGTGGGATTCATATACAACATATCCTCTTCAGTGGGATTCATATACAACATATCCTCTTCAGTGGGATTCATATACAACATATCCTCTTCAGTGGGATTCA
Source organism: Erigeron breviscapus (assembly GCA_034093135.1). Classification (NCBI taxonomy): domain Eukaryota; kingdom Viridiplantae; phylum Streptophyta; class Magnoliopsida; order Asterales; family Asteraceae; genus Erigeron; species Erigeron breviscapus. The sequence goes on from CM067174.1 coordinate 15,962,909, forward strand.
TATACAACATATCCTCTTCAGTGGGATTCATATACAACATATCCTCTTCAGTGGGATTCATATACAACATATCCTCTTCAGTGGGATTCATATACAACATATCCTCTTCAGTGGGATTCATATACAACATATCCTCTTCAGTGGGATTCATATACAACATATCCTCTTCAGTGGGATTCATATACAACATATCCTCTTCAGTGGGATTCATATACAACATATCCTCTTCAGTGGGATTCATATACAACATATCCTCTTCAGTGGGATTCATATACAACATATCCTCTTCAGTGGGATTCATATACAACATATCCTCTTCAGTGGGATTCATATACAACATATCCTCTTCAGTGGGATTCATATACAACATATCCTCTTCAGTGGGATTCATATACAACATATCCTCTTCAGTGGGATTCATATACAACATATCCTCTTCAGTGGGATTCATATACAACATATCCTCTTCAGTGGGATTCATATACAACATATCCTCTTCAGTGGGATTCATATACAACATATCCTCTTCAGTGGGATTCATATACAACATATCCTCTTCAGTGGGATTCATATACAACATATCCTCTTCAGTGGGATTCATATACAACATATCCTCTTCAGTGGGATTCATATACAACATATCCTCTTCAGTGGGATTCATATACAACATATCCTCTTCAGTGGGATTCATATACAACATATCCTCTTCAGTGGGATTCATATACAACATATCCTCTTCAGTGGGATTCATATACAACATATCCTCTTCAGTGGGATTCATATACAACATATCCTCTTCAGTGGGATTCATATACAACATATCCTCTTCAGTGGGATTCATATACAACATATCCTCTTCAGTGGGATTCATATACAACATATCCTCTTCAGTGGGATTCATATACAACATATCCTCTTCAGTGGGATTCATATACAACATATCCTCTTCAGTGGGATTCATATACAACATATCCTCTTCAGTGGGATTCATATACAACATATCCTCTTCAGTGGGATTCATATACAACATATCCTCTTCAGTGGGATTCATACAAATCAAGTATAACGAGACGTACATGTTTATTCCAACCGTAACTCCAGGATTTATCGCTTTCTCTAAACAACGCGTACATATACTTTGGAGGATTTTACTTTCATCAAGTTCTAGATGCTTATGTATAGGGTCACCCGCACCTTCCCACCACATCTAAGACTCCTTGAAAGTAATACCGACCTCCATATATGTACTTCTACCCTAATACATTGCAATAACACAAACACATTCGTAAACCATCGCACAATCAATCAAAACTATCTGTCAATCAACAATCAATCAGAAATTAACTAGACAGGTCAATCAAATCAACCAAACAATTCAACAAACACGTATATGTACACTTTTCAGCCCGAATCTCTATTGAGTAGGGAGCTACGAAACTCACCTTGATTTCCAAGCAAACGACAAGTTAATATCGAGCTATAAATGTCCAACGACCGCCACGTGCCCACAACCTATCAATATATATCATGGTGTCATCAAAATCAACTCTATAACCCTACACAAGTTGGTTAAGTAAGTTTGAGTCGCGCCAAAATCCCACAACGCCTTAATGACTCTCCCGAGCATGACTATAACACTTTGACCCGACATTTTTAGAAATGGAAAAGGATTCATATCAAAAGGACTTTACCATGAGAAAGTAGACTCTCTCACGATTCCAACGATAGGTCATATGACTCAATTGGACTTACGGATCAAAAGTTACGATATTTCAAAATAAATCAGGTTTTGCTGTTCTGGAGGAAAGGTGCGGAGCACCATTGAGGAGGTGCGGCGCACCAAGCCAGGTGCGGAGCACCAAATAAGAGGTGCGGAGCACAAAATGATCAGGGAACCCAGTCCAGATTTTTGGTGCGGAGCACCAAGGAGGAGGTGCGGAGCACCTGTGCCCAGATCAGTTCCAAAACACCCCAAACACGAACCAAACTCAACCCAAACCCCATTTTTGATCACCAAATCGACTAGTGATGTTTCAAGACTCATTTTGAAGCTTATACAAACATATTTCAAACATAAATAAACATAACCCCTATCTTAGTTTCGATTCAAAACATCATAAACCTCCAAATCATTCAAACCCTAATTAAACCCTAATTTGACCCAAAACAAGATTTAATCCGATTTAGGACTTGTAAATGTTCAAGATGACTAGAAATGCATAAACAAACATAAGTAGAAGTAAATGGGATGAATTAGACTCACCAAAACTTCTCTTTGAGCTAGAACCCGAAATTAGGTCAAAATGGGTAAAACCTTGCACTAAGACTTTGATTCTTTCGATATGGTGACAAAGAGATGGAGACGAAGATGATTCCCGAGTTAAACTAGTTCCAAAACGCCAAATGATGCTAGAGAAATGAAGAGAGGAGATGGTTTGGTCTTTCTTTCTACTTAGAGAGAAAGAGAAAGAAAGAAAGAAAGAAAGGAGAAGAGAGATATGTGGTGGATGAGAGGATAAGGGGAGGGAGATGGGTCATAAGGGGCTGGTGGGTCGTGGATCACCCACGGTCCGACCCGTTTCTCTTCAATCCAAATTTCAAAACGTTAGGCACTTAAACACCGATTAAAACATAATATCGACCCGACGAACATACCACATTGTCATTTAATCACAAAACGAACCAAATATTTCGTTGACTTAAATTGTTAGTCAAGTTGCACGTAAAGTCAAACGGTCAAAACTCACGGATGTTACAGTTTATAAATGTAACATATTCTGTTTAATCCTTAAAATTATCAGTGACAAATGACAAAAAATCGATATCTTGTCATTCAGATAGTACCAAATCAGAGCATTTGGTAATGTAAATGTATAAATCACTTTTGGTCTTTATCCTCACTTGTAGTCTAAATGTATAAATATTGCCATTTCATAATTTAAAAAAAATAAAATAAAATAAAATCTTTTAACTTACTATAATATTCAATTTTATAACTAGTATCGCAGGAGGAAACTGCCATCAAACCAGTTTTAAGAAAATATATGCCAGTGAGCACAACCCTAAATATTACATGACACTTAGGAAAAAGTTTGGTTATACCAGAGTTATCTTTACTTCGATTCCCGAATGCTAGATACTTTTGCATATTATGGGTGAACCCCATTGCACCGGCAGGCTGAGCAGAACTGTTAAATTGCTCCTGTAACGCCATTGATAACTGAAGAGCAACCACAACCTCAGCCATAGTAGGCCGTTCTTTACGAGAGGCTTTCAAACAACGGTCTGCAATCTTTGCAAACTCCTTCAAACATTTGGGAGAAATTTGACCTCTAATATGAGTGTCAACAAGTTGATCAAGTCTTCGTTCTTTGACACACTTTCGAGCCCAAGTTGCCAAATTCAACTCCTCCATGCTGAAACGTTTATCGACTGCACGCCTCCCAGATAGCAATTCAAACAAAACAACCCCAAAAGCATATAGTACTCTGGATCCAGATACCCAAATGTTCCTTTAATGTCCGTGCTAACGGCAGAAGATGGTTGGCCAACGATTTTGGACAATCCAAAATCTGCAAGTTTGGCTGCCCAGTCTTTATCCAGCAAAATATTAGAGCTTTTCACGTCCCGGTGTATGACACCGTGTTGGGTCCCCACACCAGTGTGAAGGTAGTCTAATCCCCGTGCCGCACCAACTTATTTTAAGCCGTTGCGTCATAGTTAAAGGAGTATCAAATTTGTGCAAGTGATGCTCAATGGTCCCATTAGGCACGTATTCATATACAAGGATCATCTCCTTGCTATCAGAACAATAACCGATTAAAGAGACAAGGTGACAGTGACGTAACTTGGAAAGCATCTCAATTTCAGTTATGAACTCCGACGCCCCTTGACTGGAGAATGAATCCAACTGCTTGATAGCAACTAGACGTGCGGTAGTACTTTTGGTCCCGTATATATGCCCTTTGTAAACTTTCCCAAAACCTCCCTTCCCAATGACCAATCCATCATCAAAGTTTTGTGTAGCCGATTGAATCTCAGCAAGAGAAAAGCGCTGACATAGTCGTTCCTCAGCTAATGAATACAATTTGGCATCATCACTAATTGTTGTCACGGGAAGACTTCCCATAATTGTGAAATTTTGTTTGAGCAAATGTAGCATAGGCTAAAGCTTCCCAAATGATGATCAATGTCGTCTGTCGATATCTAATTCTCCAAATCAATAAAGACTGGAATATAATCAAGTATAATATGGCGGCTTGCCAACGTGGGGTTAACCTACTTGGTAGGCTCATGCCTACGACTAGCTGGTCTCTGCCACCATAGAAACTAGAATAAGTGACATCATATATCGCGCACATCCCTACATCATAATATAAGTCTTTGAAAAGTAACAGCTAAATACTAGAAAGCAACTGCATAATTTGTTCATTTCTTGGAAGAATAGATTCCCTCAATAATTATAAATAAAAATTTTAAGCAATTACATAATTATGTAAATGCGAACAGGACCACATGCGTATAGATAAATAGAAATAAACGATAAATAATAATATATAAATAAGATATAAGCAATTAAATAATTATGCAAATGCAAATAGGACCACACTCCACAGACATATTGATAATTGATTAAACCTAAAATAATTAGGGTTTTGGTACTCACAACCCCCAAATTAATGTCACATCATCACCACTTTCTCATCACCTCACTCCATGATTATGTTTACATTGATCTGTGCTTAAATTGGCAGTTGAAAGTAAAATTTTACCCCTATGAGTGTGTTTTCTTAGATATTCTAGCAAATAACTGATAAATAAAGTCATTGCAGGATCACCACCACAAACTCACATGATAGAATATAGACCTTTAGCAAATGTATGAGATCATAATTTGGTACCTAAGAAGAAGATTTTGTAACTCCTTAAAGAATCCTTTGCATTCACGTTTGAGTTAAAATCAAAACATTTAGTAAAAATATTGACGGTTATTAGCAAAAAACGCACAACAAAACACTCGGTCACCATCCATTTATTAAGGATTCTCTGCATATGGTATTCACTAGAAATTACATAATATATAACATACTCGATCAGCCCTCACCTCAAATTGTTCGTATCAATAGCTATAGAACTCAAACTTTACCTTACTATATAATGAATCATTTTTTACGGGTCCTCTGATTCTTTTTCATCTATGAACGGCTGAAAACTGTTAGATTAGTGTGTACGTCATAACACAAAATTATACTACCGCTTACACATGATCCTACGGGGTCACACACAATGAACATTTAGATACCCGGATATATGTATATAGTATACATATATATAAAATCATCAAAATTATTTAATTAATTAGTTAATAAATAGTTTATTAATTAATCAATAAATAGTGGGTTAGTTAGTTATATGTCTACTATTATCTTGAGTAGGCCATAAGCATGGACGATAAGGAGATAAAGGAGCTAGACTTTCGGTGCTTCCAAATTTCCACTCATGCATACTGCCAAATAGATAAAGTATGACATGAAGCAATAGCAATTTATATAGATTATTTTGGTGTTTCAATAATGAAAAAGGTAACCATAATAAAGATATAAATATGGAGTAAGACTCCAAACCCAAAGTGAGGCCAATATAATACTCATGCTACATTGCTGTTAAAGTGTAGCTTATCTCTTTTAAGAAAGTGATTTTGTTTAAAGGTCTAACATGTATGTGCTTTACTAAGGTGTGTTATCATTCACACTTGATAATATATACGTGATATTTCGTGTTCTCGGCTAGAACAAATAAAGGGTCAGACTAGGAGTTTGACTCTAGATGATTAAGGTCTAGCAGCCTCCGGTATTGTTTGAAGTGTTCGTGTGGATCAACTGTAGAGATATTCATATTATTGAATATTGTTTCATCTTACGTCATTTCATCTACTAAAAGGTATTATTCTTAATATATCTAATTATGACAACTATCATGGTGTAATTGGATCTTGGTGGAAATATTAATCGTGTGCATGTTTTTATAAAATACATGTTTGTATTTTTAGACTTCCGCTGCGTTTATCAATTTTAAAAGTACACACGAGGGTCTAGTATTTCCAACAAAAACAAACACCAAGACAACCATGGACTAAAGGGAAAAAATATCTGTTCAGCCCAACAAGACTTCACAGTTTCAAATTTCTAACTGGTAACCCAACCCGTCTAATCTACCCCTTTCCTAATTCCTCTTGTCCATCACTCCTATCCAATGATATAGCTAACCAAGAAACAAAAATCATGTAAGAGGGACCAACAAAGAAAGTCATCACCTGTGCTTACTCTTGTATCTCAGCCTTCCACTAACCGCAACTTCTCCATCAGCTAGTCGAGTTTTGAGTTACACAATTGCTTCATCTTAATCTTTTCTTTCTCATGCTTACTCTCATTTCCAGTCATCTCCTTTTCAATCCATTTCATCAACATCTCCTTTCTTCAGTTCAATCATCCCTTCCACTAGTCAGCATCTGCAAAAAGTTGTGGTTCTAACCAACCCATTGCAGAAAAAAGCACCTCCTAGACAACTCAACCCGCCCATTTTGCCACCTCTATGTATCATAGTAGTGTTCTTATAAGGTATAAACAGGATGAACACGAAAAATTACCACAATAATTGGTGGCCAAAAAAAGCGTAATATACTGTTCAACAAAAAAAATGTTCACACCTGTCCATTGCACATTAATGGGCACATGCAATCAATAGGAGATGACTCTGAAAAAGCCACTACAAATCTTTGCAGTTGCAAAACTCATCACATAATTGTTAAACTATTGCTTCATCTCAATTTCCTTAAACTGGTAGATTAACAAGGGACTTGTGGAACTCGATAACAAGACTAACAAGCCTAGTGTTGAAGACTCAGTTAGGGTCAACTTCTTGGTGGAGAAATCCTTCCAGGTCAATTGAGGGGGAACAGCGATTATTTAGAAGTACTCGATAGTATATAACGAATTGTATAACTGATTATAATCAACGAAAATGGATCACTGCTGATGGTTCATTTGCCTAGTAACAAACCTTAGCAATTACTAGATTACCATGCAGTGCCAGATATAAGGGCAGATACATGAACATTCCAATGAAAGTCAACAACGGCTGCATCATGGATTTAGTTATAGCGGTATCATTGCTGAACAATAAGTTCATGAGATACTACAGAGTTTATCTATAAAACTCAATTTCTTCATCTATTCATAAGGTGGAAAAACAGGGGAGATATGGTGATTCTGTGTGCACAACTTGAGTCCAGGAAAAAACAAACGCAGAATCATGATCCAGTTATGACAATCACATGATACATATCGAACTATTTCCGGCTCATAAAGTTGAGAAGATATAAAACTCAAGGAACAAATAAAAAGAACAAAAGGGAACAACTGGTATCTATGGAATTAGCAAACCGACATTTAACTACGAAAAATGCAAACATGCTACTCATGAATTTGTTAATCCAAATGACCTTACACATGTAACCCAAATCACCAAAAGGTATATGGTGTACCAATTTCCTACTTTCTATATCTTGTTGGTGACATCTTTAATTCTCAATCCACTCAAAAAATCAAGGCCCTCAATCACTTTTTCATTTTCTCCGCCAAACTGCTGGGCTAGGGAGAAAAAGCAGGGGCCTCTAGCAATTCTTTTGGCACTAGTTTACCTATCAGCTTTAGCAAAGTGTTCTGTAACGAGCCAGCGGCGATCTGATTAATTAACAGTGACATAGTCGAGGCATCAAGCGAGAAACCTTTTTCGTCCATTTCATGTAAAAGCATTTCCACATCATCAGAGCATTGATTCTTTAGATATCCTTGGAGAAGAAGTCGGTAAGTAACATTATCTGGTGAACAACCACTTCCTTCCATTTTAAGAAACAACTGCTTTGCATCCCCCAATAAGCCTTCACGACATAAGCCACTGATCATCACATTATATGTCCGAACATTAGGTTGCAAACCTTTTAGTGCCAAGTCTTGAAAAAGATTTCTTGCAATCTCATGCTTCCCGCATTTGCTTGCACCATCAATAAGGATGTTGTAAACAACAATATCTGAATTTAGCTTGCTATTACCCATTAAATTGAACAAAGAGATTGCATCTTCTACTAGATGGTTGTTGCAAAGACCTTCTAGAATAACGCCATAAGTCAATTCATTTGGAACTATGCCTTGTGCTAGCATGTCATCAAAGAGTTTACGTGCAGCCCCACACTGTCCAGCCTTAAACAATCCTTGTATCAAGGTGCTGTAAGTGACTACATTGGGTTTCAAACCCCTTTTCGTCATTTCAATAAACATATGCAAGGCCGCATCTATCATTGTCTTCTTACAATACCCATTTATCAAAGTGTTGTAAGTAACAACATCCGGGAGGATACCTTTAGACACCATGGCATCAAAAACTGTCTTTGCTTTGGTCATTTCACCTCGCAAACAGTGACCATCGATAAGTGAATTGTATGTTACTATGTTCGGCTCCTTACCTTTCTCAACCATGATTTTGATAACATCCTCGGCTTCTTTCGCCTTAACTTCTTTGGATAATGCATCAACTAATATAGAGTAGGTATGAACATCTGGAGATATCCTATATTCCTCCATTTCTTTTAGTAACTTATACACTTCATCCCAACGACCTAAGTTACAAAGACCAGAAATCAAAGTGGTATATGTGACGACATTTGGTGGGATGCCTTTTTGAAAGACCATTTCTTTGAAAAGCTTGAAGGCATCATCAATTGATTGATCCTTACAAAGACTGTCAATGATGGTGCTATATGAAACAACATCAGGTTTACAACCTTTTTGATCCATGAGCCTAAGCAAAGACATGGCAGTAACATTATCACAGAACTTGCAAAGGCCTTTAATCATTGTGTTATACATTAACAACATTGGGCTCACAGTTTCTGTTTGATGAGTTTCTTAAAGAAGATCTCAGCCTCAAGAATCCTATCTTCGAAGATGAGTCCGTCTAACAGTGTACTAAAAGTGTACACATTTGGTACAATACCTCGTCTAAAGCAAATGCCTAAAAGTGCAAAACCGTCATTGGTTCGACGTAAATGACAACAACACTTGATAGCACTACTCACAGTGTAGTCATAACAGGAACACCAATTGCACACATTTGATTGAAGAGATGAATGGAATGTGAAAAATGTTTTCATTTTGGTGACGGAATTCAACAACTGATTGAAATAAATAACAGAAGGAAGAGGTTGTGTGTGTGTCATTTCATCAAACAGATGAAGGGCATCTTCTAATTTGTTAACTTTTTGATATACAGATTTAGGGGTTGGAGAAGAAAGGTCATCCTTATGATAATAATTTGAAGAAGAAGAAGAAGAATAAGAAAAATGGCGGAAGAAAAGGTTGAGGTCGGTGATGGATTTACCTCTGAAATGGCCTGAAAGTGTTGTCTGATTACACTTCATCCTCCTTCCTTCTTCTTCGGCAGCTCAGCAACAGTCGGAATACGTGGCAGTTGGAAGATTGCCGATGACGGCAACGTTGAGTAATGATTTATCTAATGATTCATAAATAAAAGAGTAAATTACACTTTTCGTCCCTAAACTTGGCACGTTTTTCACTTTTCGTCCCTAAAGTTTAAAAATTACAATTTTGACCTTAAACTTGGCAGAATTTTGCAATTGACGTCCTTTGGCCATACGGCGTTAATTTTCAGCCGTTAAGTCCCACACGTGCAAAACACGTGAGGGACTAAAAGTGCAAAAGGTGTCTAGTTCAGGGACGAAAACTGAAATTTACATTATATATTGTCATCATCTTCATCTTCTCCGGCTGAGTGGCCGGAAAATTCGCCGGAAAACTTAAAATGCCGATATCTCACTCGTTTCTTCGAATTAGACCACGAAACCACCACCAAACTTCTCAAAATTAATTTCCGCACGAATCCTAACCAAAAGATTTCAGATTCAACACTTGCCGGAAAACTCAAAATCTCGCCGGAAAACGAACTGCCGACCAAACTCAACGAAATGAAGAAATCATCACATCAACATGCTCAGAATTCTATCGCGAATAAAACCTTGTGATTTCCAGATCGATTTGAGACAGAAGATCAGTAACATGAAACCATGACGATTTGTTGCTTGATCTAAATCCAATGTGGAGTGTATATCACTAGACTTATGAGAGTCTTCTTTCTAATTGGAGGCACGACTCTCGTTATGGAAGACCTCGGTTTTATCTAATTGGGGGGCGGGTTACTCTATTACGCTCGGTTTTTGTGACCACGGTATTTTGAGTTTTCCGGCAAGTGTTGAATCTGAAATCTTTTGGTTAGGATTCGTGCGGAAATTAAGTTTGAGAAGTTTGGTGGTGGTTTCGTGGTCTAATTCGAAGAAACGAGTGAGATATCGGCATTTTAAGTTTTCCGGCGAATTTTCCGGCCACTCAGCCGGAGAAGATGAAGATGATGACAATATATAATGTAAATTTCATTTTTCGTCCCTGAACTAGTCACCTTTTGCACTTTTAGTCCCTCACGTGTTTTGCACGTGTGGGACTTAACGGCTGAAACTTAACGCCGTATGGCCAAAGGACGTCGATTGCAAAATTCTGCCAAGTTTAAGGTCAAAATTGTAATTTTTAAACTTTAGGGACGAAAAGTGAAAAACGTGCCAAATTTAGGGACGAAAAGTGTAATTTACTCTAAAATTTGACATTATATTGACTTTTATATTGACTTTTATTTTTGTTAATATTTTCAACAATTATTGAATGAATATTAATGAATTTACTTGATAGACTAAGGTTTAATTAGAGCAACTCCAATTGTATCTTTGCGAAGCTCTTTTTTAGATTTATTAACATTACGAAAACTTTTTTATAAAAACTTCTTATTATTGGACGTAAAATCTTAAAAAACTTCGAGCTATTATACACCCTCTCATACACATTAAATTATAATTTAAAGAAAATTAAAAAATTTTAAAGTTTTTATCGTTGGAGTGAAGAACTTTTCGTAAAAAGCTTTTAGAAAAAACTTTTACCATTGAAGATGCTCTTAGGAAGAAAAACCTGCAGCAACGTTGTTTGTTTTTTCTATCTTTCTATGTGTATGTTAAAGCTGCAGAGGTTGTACCATCTGCTTCACATATTGAACAGTGTCATATTGTTAAGAAAATAAGTTTGATGGCAAATGTGAGAAATCAAAAAAAGTTCCTGTAGTAAAGCGGACTGTGAATATTAAACGAGAAATTTGACCCTGGCGTTGCCCGGGATCGACGTTGTGTCATGCAAATATACATACAACATTATCTAAAAGCTTGGACACTTAAGTTTGTATCCAAAAAGTTAGACTAAAGTTAAAAAACTCAAAAGTTGAGTGGTAAAAATAAGAAACCTTAAAATGGTAAAAGTTAGAAGCCTTAAAATAAGAGATAGAAAGTAAAAAAAAAAAAAAAAAAAAAAAAAAAAAAAAAAGACTAAAGTTAAAAAAAAAAAGTTAAAAAAAAAAAAAAAAAAAAAAAAAAAAAAAAAAAAAAAAAAAAAAAAAAAAAAAAAAAAAAAAAAAAAAAAAAAAAAAAAAAAAAAAAAAAAAAAAAAAAAAAAAAAAAAAAAAAAAAAAAAAAAAAAAAAAAAAAAAAAAAAAAAAAAAAAAAAAAAAAAAAAAAAAAAAAAAAAAAAAAAAAAAAAAAAAAAAAAAAAAAAAAAAAAAAAAAAAAAAAAAAAAAAAAAAAAAAAAAAAAAAAAAAAAAAAAAAAAAAAAAAAAAAAAAAAAAAAAAAAAAAAAAAAAAAAAAAAAAAAAAAAAAAAAAAAAAAAAAAAAAAAAAAAAAAAAAAAAAAAAAAAAAAAAAAAAAAAAAAAAAAAAAAAAAAAAAAAAAAAAAAAAAAAAAAAAAAAAAAAAAAAAAAAAAAAAAAAAAAAAAAAAAAAAAAAAAAAAAAAAAAAAAAAAAAAAAAAAAAAAAAAAAAAAAAAAAAAAAAAAAAAAAAAAAAAAAAAAAAAAAAAAAAAAAAAAAAAAAAAAAAAAAAAAAAAAAAAAAAAAAAAAAAAAAAAAAAAAAAAAAAAAAAAAAAAAAAAAAAAAAAAAAAAAAAAAAAAAAAAAAAAAAAAAAAAAAAAAAAAAAAAAAAAAAAAAAAAAAAAAAAAAAAAAAAAAAAAAAAAAAAAAAAAAAAAAAAAAAAAAAAAAAAAAAAAAAAAAAAAAAAAAAAAAAAAAAAAAAAAAAAAAAAAAAAAAAAAAAAAAAAAAAAAAAAAAAAAAAAAAAAAAAAAAAAAAAAAAAAAAAAAAAAAAAAAAAAAAAAAAAAAAAAAAAAAAAAAAAAAAAAAAAAAAAAAAAAAAAAAAAAAAAAAAAAAAAAAAAAAAAAAAAAAAAAAAAAAAAAAAAAAAAAAAAAAAAAAAAAAAAAAAAAAAAAAAAAAAAAAAAAAAAAAAAAAAAAAAAAAAAAAAAAAAAAAAAAAAAAAAAAAAAAAAAAAAAAAAAAAAAAAAAAAAAAAAAAAAAAAAAAAAAAAAAAAAAAAAAAAAAAAAAAAAAAAAAAAAAAAAAAAAAAAAAAAAAAAAAAAAAAAAAAAAAAAAAAAAAAAAAAAAAAAAAAAAAAAAAAAAAAAAAAAAAAAAAAAAAAAAAAAAAAAAAAAAAAAAAAAAAAAAAAAAAAAAAAAAAAAAAAAAAAAAAAAAAAAAAAAAAAAAAAAAAAAAAAAAAAAAAAAAAAAAAAAAAAAAAAAAAAAAAAAAAAAAAAAAAAAAAAAAAAAAAAAAAAAAAAAAAAAAAAAAAAAAAAAAAAAAAAAAAAAAAAAAAAAAAAAAAAAAAAAAAAAAAAAAAAAAAAAAAAAAAAAAAAAAAAAAAAAAAAAAAAAAAAAAAAAAAAAAAAAAAAAAAAAAAAAAAAAAAAAAAAAAAAAAAAAAAAAAAAAAAAAAAAAAAAAAAAAAAAAAAAAAAAAAAAAAAAAAAAAAAAAAAAAAAAAAAAAAAAAAAAAAAAAAAAAAAAAAAAAAAAAAAAAAAAAAAAAAAAAAAAAAAAAAAAAAAAAAAAAAAAAAAAAAAAAAAAAAAAAAAAAAAAAAAAAAAAAAAAAAAAAAAAAAAAAAAAAAAAAAAAAAAAAAAAAAAAAAAAAAAAAAAAAAAAAAAAAAAAAAAAAAAAAAAAAAAAAAAAAAAAAAAAAAAAAAAAAAAAAAAAAAAAAAAAAAAAAAAAAAAAAAAAAAAAAAAAAAAAAAAAAAAAAAAAAAAAAAAAAAAAAAAAAAAAAAAAAAAAAAAAAAAAAAAAAAAAAAAAAAAAAAAAAAAAAAAAAAAAAAAAAAAAAAAAAAAAAAAACGGGTTTCATATTCATCTATTCAAACGAATGTGTGCAATTGGTCTTCCTGTTTGTGTCTACACCACCAACATTGCCATCAAGTGTTGTTGTCGTTTGCATCGAACCAACGACGGGTTTGCACTTTTAGGTCTTTGTTTCAGGCGATCTATTGTACCTGATGTGTACACTTTTAGTACCCTCTTAGACGGACTCATCCTAGAAGATCGGATTCTTGAGGCTGAGCGATTCTTCAAGAAACTCATCAAACACAAATTATGTGAGCCTAATGTTGTTATGTATAACACAATGATTAAAGGCCTTTGCAAGTACGGTGATAATGTTACTGCCTTGTCTTTGCTCAGGCTCATGGATCAAAAAGGCTGTAAACCTAACGTTGTTTCATATAGCACCATCATTGACAGTCTTTGTAAGGACCAAATGATTGATGATGCCTTCAAGCTTTTTAAAGAAATGGTCTTTCAAAAAGGCATCCCACCGAATGTCGTCACATATAACACTTTGATTTCTGGTCTATGTAAATTAAGTCAGTGGGATGAGGTGTATAAGATACTGAAAGAAATGGAGGAATATAGGATCTCCCCAGATGTGCAAACCTTTAACATATTAGTTGATGCATTATGCAAAGAAGGTAAGGCGAAAAAAGCCGAGGATGTTATGCACATCATGGTTGAGAAAGGTAAGGAGCCGGACATAGTTACATACAATTCACTTATAGATGGTTACTGTTTGCGTGGTGAAATGGCCAAAGCAAAGACACTTTTTGATGCCATGGTGTTTAAAGGTATCCTCCCGAATGTTGTTACTTACAACAGTTTGATAAATGGGCATTGTAAGAAGATGATAGATGAGGCCTTGCATATGTTTACTGAAATGACGAGGAAGGGTTTAAAACCCGATGTAGTCACTTATAGCACCATGATACAAGGATTGTTTAAGGCTGGACAGTGTGGGGGTGCACGTAAACTCTTTGATGACATGCTACCACAAGGCATAGTTCCAAATGATTTGACTTATGGCATTATTCTAGAAGGTCTTTGCAACAACCATCTAGTAGAAGATGCAATCTCTTTGTTCAATTTAATGGGTAATAGCAAGCTAAATTTGAATATTGTGGTGTACACTACCCTTATTGATGGTGCAAGCAAATGCGGGAAGCATGAGATTGCAAGAAATCTTTTCCAAGACTTGGCAGTGAAAGGTTTGCAACCTAATGTTCGGACATATAATGTGATGATCAGTGGCTTATGTCGCGAAGGCTTATTGGGGGATGCAAAGCAGTTGTTTCTTAAAATGGACGGGAGTGGTTGCCCACCAGATAATGTTACTTACTGCCTTCTTCTCCAAGGATATCTAAAGAATAAGCACTATGATGATGTCGAAATGCTTTTGCATGAAATGGATGAAAAAGGTTTCTCACTCGATGCTTCGACTATGTCACTGTTAATTGATCAGATTGCCGCTGGCTCTTTCCAAAACACTGCTTAAGTTGATAGCTAAACTAGTGCCAAAAGAATTGCTAGAGACCCCTAGTTTTTCTGGCTAGCCCAGTAGTTTGGCGGAGAAAATGAAAAGGTGATTGAAGAGCTCGAGATTTTGTGTAGGTTGAGAATTAAAGATGTCACCAACAAAATATAGAAAGTAGGAAATTGGTACACTATGTATCTTCTCAACTGTATGAGCCAGAAATAGTTCAATATGTATGATGTCATTGTCCTAACTGGATCATGATTCTGCTTTTGTTTGTCCTAGACTAAAGTTTTGCACACAAAAACACCATATTTCCCCAGTTTTTCCGTCTTATGAATAGATGAAGAAATTGAGTTTTATAGATATACTATGTAGTATCTCACTATTTAATTGTTTAATAACTATACTTAAATTCATGAATACAATTGTCAATGATTATAATCAGTTTTGAAACTCGTCAAATAACGTCTAGAACTTCCAAATAGTCACTGTTCCCCCTTAATCTAGACCAACAAGAATTTCTCTATCAAGAAGTTGACCAAAACCGGGTCTTCCACAGTAGTCTTGTTAATCTCGCTATCGATCTAGACCAACAAGAATTTCTCTATCAAGAAGTTGACCAAAACCGGGTCTTCCACAGTAGTCTTGTTAATCTCGCTATCGAGTTCTACCGTTCTCTTCAATCTTCTGGTGGATAATGCCAATTTAAGTAAATTCGGGAAGATAGGCCACATATAAGTGGTGGATTTTGCAACTGTCACGATTTCTAGTGGATGTTTTTTTCCGAGAGTGATCTCCAATTCATTGTATGTGCCCATCAATGTGCGATGGGCATATCTGAACCTTTATCCTATGAAGAGTATATTGCCCTTTTCTCGGCCCCAATTATTGTGGTAACTTTTTGTGTTCATTCTGTTCATAACTTATGATGAAGTTGATTGAAAAGGAGATGACTGAAACGAGAGTAAGCATGAGAAAGAAGAGATTGAGATGAAGCAATTGTGTAACTCAAAACTGAGACTGAAGTTGTTCCGTTGCAGTTAGTGGAAGGCTGAGATTGTGAGATACAAGAGTAAGCACGGGTGATGATTTTCTCTTTTGGTCCTTTTTACATGATTTTTGTTTCTTGGTTAGCTGTATCATTGGATATGAGTGATGGACAAAAGGTAATTAGGGAAAGGTAGAAAGTTGAAAACGTGACGTCTTGTTGGGCTGAACACTTTGTTAATATCTTTTTGACCTTTAGTCTATGATTGTCTTTGTGTTTCTTTTCAGGCGTTTTGATAAGTTCCACAAAGATTGTATCAGGCGCATACTGGCCATATATGAAATGGGTGGGAGAGCAGTTGTGGGTTTATAGAGCGGACTATCTCAATAGCAGAAGAGGCTGGCGGAACTTCCGATGATTAAAGCTTGAAGCTTTCATGTGTATCAGTGAACATTACATATTAAGCTAAAGTTATAGCTATTGATAGTAACAATTTGAGCTCAGGGCTGATCGAGCATAATTATTTTTATCCTAATTTACTGAACACCGTATGCAGAGGATATGTTTAATAAATGGATTGTAATCAAGTGTTTTTATCCTATGTCTTGCTTTCAACTCACACGTGAACGCAAAGCGGATATTTTTACATCATACGTATGAAAAGTCTATGTTCTATCATGCGAGTTTGAGGTAGTGATCCTATGTCTTGCTTTCAACTCACACGTGAACGCAAAGCGGATATTTTTACATCATACGTATGAAAAGTCTATGTTCTATCATGCGAGTTTGAGGTAGTGATCCTGTAATCGCTTTATTTATTAGTTATCTACTAGAATACTAAGAAAAGACACCCAAAGAGGTCAAATCTTACTTGCAACAGCCAATTTAAGCAAAATTCAATGTAAACATAAAATTGGGAATTTATCATTCGGAGCAGATCCAAGAGTTAGGAGACTTCTTCATGTACCAATGGGAAAGGGAGAAACAGGCCCAAAGTAAGTCCAACTTTAAATGACCATAACTTTGTAGCCGGAGGAGTTACGGGCCGCTCTTTATATGGATAAAAAAAACACGAAAAGTGTTAGAATATGTATCGGTCCAACAAGGGCCCAAGCCCAATAGTCATGTGTAACCTAATTAGGGTTTATTTCTAGTATAAATAGAGGCATAAGTTGTAATCAAATATTATCAAAAATATCAATACAAAAATCATCTCTTCAATTTCTGTTTATTAACATGGTATCAGAGCCATCAATCGGTTCGTCATCTACCCGATATACTTCCGCCTAAACTCACAAACCATCGAGCAGTCACCATGGCCAAAGCCGGCGACCAAAGCTCGGGTTCCGAGTTGGAACTTCAATCATCTCTTAACAAAATCAAAACCCAAGTCACCATGGAATATTATTCCGGCGACTGGGGTAAACAACCACAACACCTAAACCGATCAAATAAAACAACCGAACTTACCGTCAAAACTCCTGGCCGGTATAACAGAGGAAAAACCACCAAATCCGGTCAATCGAGTAACCAAAAACATGGTCGAAAATCGAGAGCTGGCTGTGGAGAGCTAAAAGCGGCCGTAGATCCATTCAATTCTGATCAAACCCTTTTTCCACCATCAAAATCGACTGAAAACCCTAACTTTTCCATGCAACCGCCGCCTGCCATCGTTCGCAAAGAAGATGCTCACCAACAAATTATGGGAGCAACAACAAGCGAATCACATGGTGTAGCTTCCGGTTTAATCGCCGGAGAACTTACCGGCGGTGGCAGTTTCGTGTCAAAGGGCATTCGCCGGAACGACGGCAAGAAAAAATGGAATCAAGATGATAAATCAAATCTTAAGTGTGATGAGTGTGGCATGTCGAGGCACACAAAGGAGCAGTGTTTCGAAGTCGTTGGGTACCCCGATTGGTGGACCGGACCAAACAAGACGGCCTCATCTAGCAAGGATAAAACCCTCGCACCTACCGCCGCAGTAGGTTCCAATAAAGATGGAAATAGTGGCCGACGATCAGACGGCTTCGGTGGTATAGCAGCGGCGGCCGGAGCTCAGGAAGGAAAAAGTGGTTTCTCGGTGGTGGAAGGAAAAAAAGAAACAGGGAGATCGATCAGTTCTCTAAATAACCCATTTTCCTATAAAAATGATCGATCAGTTCGTTTCTCACAAAACAAGGAATTTAACCTTGTTAATATTTCAAAGCCATTTAGTGGGTCAGTACCTTCCACGTTTCATAACCAATCACAAAATAAAAGATTTGATTTTTCTGATGGGCCAGATTTCCGTCATGGGCCAGATTTAGTTCATGGGCTCGATAGTAAGGAAACAAAAAGCCCAGTGTTTTCTGGGTCGGCATATGCGGCCCAAAGTGTAAGTGCAGATCCAAATGGGTCTTGGATATTTGACTGCGGAGCAACGGATACGATGACTTATGAGTTATCGGATTTTATAAAAACATCAAAACCTGGGAAAACTCATATCAAAGCCGCAAATAAAGGAAAAATGGATGTAAAAAATGGTGGAACAATTAAATTCTCCACAGACATTCAATTGTCTAATTGTCTTTATGTTCCTGACTTATCACACAAACTTTTGTCAATAAGTCATGTAACAAAAGAACTTAATTGCTCAGTTCTCATGCATCCAACCTTCTGTTTGTTGCAGGATATCAGGACGGGAAGGATTATTGGGCGTGGCACTGAGAAAGGAGGACTGTATTATGTTGATGAGGTTACTGAAAGTGGGAATGTCATGCTTGCTCATGGAACTAGTGAAAGAGAAGCATGGTTATGGCATAGAAGATTGGGACATCCATCAGTTAGTTATTTGCATCTTTTATTTCCAAAACTTTTTCCGTTGAATAAAAAGATTGATTGTGAAACTTGCATTCTCGCAAAAAGTCATAGACAATCTTTTAAACCTCGTAATAGTAGAGTTGAATCTCCTTTCTCATTGGTTCATTCAGATGTGTGGGGTCCTGCACCGGTTAGTGGAGGTCATAATTTCAAGTACTTTGTGATTTTTGTTGATGATTGCACCCGAATGACATGGATTTATTTTTTGAAAAATAAAGATGAAGTTTATGATAGATTTACTGTGTTCTATAACATGGTCCAAACTCAATTTCAAAAATCTATCAAAGTCATGAGAACAGATAATGGTGGGGAGTATGTGAATTCACAAATGAACCTGTTTTTTCAATCCAAAGGTATAATCCATCAAACCACTTGTCCTCACACCCCCGAACAAAATGGTGTGGCTGAAAGGAAAAATAGAATTCTTTTAGAGATGACTAGGGCACTTATCATTGAGTCCTTGGTTCCTAAAAGTTTTTGGCCCGAAGCTTTAGCTACTGCTACCTACTTGATCAACCGTCTCCCTACAAAGATTCTCGATATGAAAACCCCTTTGAAAGTCCTCTCTGAGTTTCATAAACTCCCATCAGTTCTTACTTTGCCAACTAGAGTATTTGGATGTACGGTTTTTGTTCATATTCCAAAATCATATCGTAATAAACTCGAACCGTGTGCTGAAAAATGTGTATTTGTGGGATATGGGGTTAATCAAAAGGGGTATAGATGTTATAATCCTAAAACTCATCGTATGTTTACTACGATGAATTGTGATTTTTTGGAGACCAAGTACTTTTACTCTCAGGAACTCAGTGGTCAGGGGAGGAACAAAGTGACACACTGAGTTGGCTTCAATATTCATCAGAAGTTCAGTCCACTACCTCATCAGAAGATCAGACTCCAGATAAAGATTTACAGTCCTCCTCTCAAAGTGACAACCCAAATCCAGACCTGATATCCGAGGTAAGTATTTCTGAGCCAAGCCATACTTTGAATAATATGGGTATTCCAGCTAATGAAGTACAGGAAAATGTTAATGGAGAGTCAGAAAATATAGAAGAAGTAACCCCTCCTGAAAATGCTCCAGAAAGTGCTCCAGAAAGATATGCTCTTCCACCAAGGTCTACCAGAGGAATTCCTGCAAAGCGATATTCTCCAGAAAAGAGTTCTCGGTCTACTAAGTACCCGGTAGACAAATTTGCTAATATCGCAGAAGGTTTGTTCTCCAAAGAAGCAAAAGCATTTGCAGCGAAACTATATTCAGAAGAACTCCCGTCAGATGTAGAGCATGCCTTAAAGTTAAAAAATTGGAAGGATGCTATGGATAGTGAAATGGAGGCTCTTATAAAGAATGATACATGGGAGAAGTGTATTCTTCCAAAAGGAAAAGATCCAGTAGGGTGCAGGTGGATATATACCATCAAATATAAACCGAATGGGGATGTAGAAAGATACAAAGCAAGACTTGTTGCCAAAGGGTACACTCAGACTTATGGCATTGACTATTCAGAAACTTTTTCTCCAGTTGCAAAACTAGATACCGTAAGGGTTCTTTTCTCAATAGCAGCAAACCAGGGGTGGTCTCTTCGTCAGTACGATGTGAAGAATGCCTTTTTGCACGGAGAATTAAAAGAAGAAGTGTATATGGATCCTCCTCCAGGTTTTTCCCATAATTTTAAACATGGGGAAGTTTGTAGGTTGAAGAAGTCCCTGTATGGGCTTAAACAGTCACCCAGAGCCTGGTTTGGAAGATTTACTCTTGCAATGAAGAAATATGGATATCAACAAAGCAATTCTGATCATACATTGTTCCTTCGTCATAGAGGGAATCTAGTAACATGTCTAATAATTTATGTTGATGACATGATTATCACAGGAAATGATGAAAAGGAGATGGATCAACTAAAAACAGCTTTGTTTGCAGAATTTGAAATGAAAGATTTGGGAGATCTAAAGTATTTTCTTGGAATAGAAGTTTCAAGGTCTGAACGTGGAATTTTTATTTGTCAGAAGAAGTATATATTGGATCTTTTAGCTGAAACAGGAATGATTGATTGCAAGCCTGCAGACACACCCATGGTCATCAATCAGAAGTTGTTTATAAAGACAGATGCTAAAGCCACTGATAAAGATAGATATCAAAGGTTGGTAGGGAAACTTATTTATTTGGCGCATACTCGTCCAGACATAGCATATGCTGTTGGAGTGGTTAGTCAATTTATGCACCAACCTCAGGAAGATCACATGGATGCAGTTCTGCGAATTATCAGGTATCTTAAAGGGACTTCAGGTCATGGGGTGTTATTTAAAGCTAATGGTCATCTCAAGATTCAGATATATACAGATGCAGATTGGGCAGGAGACAAAGGTAATCGAAGGTCAACTTCTGGATATTTTTCAATGGTAGGTGATAATTTGGTTACATGGAAAAGCAAAAAACAAAAAGTTGTCTCCTTGTCAAGTGCTGAAGCTGAGTTTAGAGGTATAGCTAGAGGATTAACAGAAGCATTATGGTTGAGAAAGCTTGTGTCTGAAATCGGTTTTGCTCCCAAAGAAAGTATTCGAATCATGAGTGATAATGAAGCTGCTATCCAGATATCAGAGAATCCAGTTCAACATGATAGAACCAAACATGTGGAAGTGGATCGTCATTTTATAAAAGAAAAATTGGAGAGTGGGATCATCAAGTTACCTTTTGTTAAATCTGAAGAACAGCTTGCTGATATTCTAACCAAGGCCGTGGGAACATCTATGTTTCATAAGTGTCTAAGCAAGTTGAATTTCGTTAATCCCGATATTCAACTTGAGGGGGAGTGTTAGAATATGTATCGGTCCAACAAGGGCCCAATAGTCATTGCAAGTAATTAGGGTTTATGTGGTGTTTTGGGGTAATTAACATTGAAAGTGATGTTAAACGAGTCTATGATCGATCCAGTTAATCAAGAGATGTTTATTTGTGTCAAAAACATGTTTGGAAGGAAGTCTTGATCGATCAAAATCTGGAAAATCGAAGAACTTAGTCGTTTCATGAATTCTGGTCGAATCTGATGTTAAATTCGTTTTCTGGTGCTATCTTCGTTTGACAAAACGAAGATCATTTTCGTTTGGACTATATTCGTTCAAGCCTAAAGTCGTTTGATGAAGCCTAAGTTCGTTCAAAGTTATTTTCGTAAAATGAAGCCAAACGAAGTTATGGTCTAAATTCGTAAGAACTAAGTAACGAAGATAATGTTAAGTTCGTAAGAACAAGTTAAACGAAGATAAGGTCTAAGTTCGTAAGGTCTAATCTAAGTTCGTGAGGCAATCTAAGTTCGTAAGGTCAATCTAAGTTCGTAAGGTCTAATCTAAGTTCGTAAGGTCTAACTAAGTTCGTAAGGTCTAATCTAAGTTCGTAAGGTCTAATCTAAGTTCGTAAGGTTAACTAAGTTCGTAAGGTAATAAGTTCGTAAGAACAAGTTAAACGAAGTTAAGGACTAAATTCGTTAAGGTTAATCTAAGTTCGTAAGAACTAAGTAACGAAGATAATGTAAGTTCGTAAGAACAAGTTAAACGAAGTTAAGGACTAAGTTCGTAAGGTCTAATCTAAGTTCGTGAGGCTATTAAGTTCGTAAGAACAAGAACGAAGTAATGATAAGTTCGTAAGAACAAGTTAAACGAAGTTAAGGACTAAGTTCGTAAGGTCTAATCTAAGTTCGTGAGGTCATTAAGTTCGTAAGAACAAGTAACGAAGTAATGTAAGTTCGTAAGAACAAGTTAAACGAAGTTAAGGACTAAGTTCGTAAGGTCTAATCTAAGTTCGTGAGATAATGTTAAGTTCGTAAGAACAAGTTAAACGAAGTTAAGTACTAAATTCGTAAGGTCTAATCTAAGTTCGTAAGGCTATTAAGTTCGTAAGAACAAGTAACGAAGTAATGTAAGTTCGTAAGAACAAGTTAAACGAAGTTAAGGACTAAGTTCGTAAGGTCTAATCTAAGTTCGTAAGAAGCAAACTGCAGGCTAAGTTCGCAAGGCCTGTAGGGTACTTAGGTCGTACGAGAGTCCATTTAACGTCCCTAATGACTTATACTTCATATGTTAATGTACGATAGGTGTCGGAGAG
Organism: Erigeron breviscapus; assembly: GCA_034093135.1. NCBI lineage: Eukaryota > Viridiplantae > Streptophyta > Magnoliopsida > Asterales > Asteraceae > Erigeron > Erigeron breviscapus. The sequence goes on from CM067174.1 coordinate 15,985,641, forward strand.
TACTAATTAGCACTGTTAGCTTTTGTGCGCGCATACACTACTATCAGGTAAGATACACTACTTTTGTCACGCTGGGGGATCAACTAAAAGCAGGTTTCAAACTTACATACTTCCAATTGGTAACTTATAATGCATGTGGACTTATGGGGTTACTTGGGAGGTATTATGGGATTACGTAGTTGACCATGAGACCTGAAATGCAGTCCCTAATGTAGTGATCTATTATGCAGTTATGTAGTATAATGAAGTATTGCTTAATGTAGTATGACGCTATGCAGTTGATGTAGTCTAATGAAGTATTGTATTATGCAAGAAATGTCGAAATGAAGTTGATGTATGTTGTGTGCATGTTTGTATGGCTTGAACACCTAGTGCACTAGACTTGCTAGGTTGCCATGTCACTTGCACGTTTAAGGGCCCAAAACGTAAAAGCAGTAACGCAGTAAATGTTTAGGTAATGCAGTCACCTAAACTAAATAACGTAGGTTCGAGCTCGTTAAACTTTGACGCAGTAAAGTGTTAAGCTTAACCCGTACAAGTCTTAGCCGGATGAGTACGCTAACGCAGTTGTTGCTTGGGTGGCTCCTAGCAACGTGGTCACACGCAGTTTGAGTAATTAACGGAGGATTGACCCCCTCAGGATTTTGGATTACTCTCGGATTGGCTTGCCATTCCTTAACGACGTTCGATGGGTGGCCTTTTGGTGAACCATCAAGTCGGGTGCAATGTAGAGCACACTTAATGCAGTTAATAACGTAGTAAAGCAGAAATGTAGAAAGCAGATATGTGGATAATGAAGTAATGCAGGATAGGCACATTTAGGATGATTATCCTATTTGATATGAAGTTGTTATGCAGATTTGTGTGATGTGTGACGTGCCTAAAGAACTTGTCTAATAATGAAGATTGTTTTAATTGGACAAATGCTTTTAAATTAAGTGTTATCTTACTTAGCTATTTTAATAGCTAACACTTGTTTCTTTTAATGTGGTTGTTCCCTCAGGTTTAGCTTGAAGGAACTATATGCAGAACGAGTGAGGCTTGGGTAGATGCAATGCAGGAGCCTTAGCTACCCTATAGACGCTTTGTTTAGACATTTGTTTACATTCAGTACCTAATGTCGAATTTATGTATTGACGTTTGGACGGTTGTTTTATGTTGGGCAACCGTTGGGTTTTCCTTTGAACTATTTTATGATGTCGCAAGTAACACCAACTAAATGCAGAAACCAAAATGTTTTATTGGTTTTGACTTTTAAGGTCCTTTCTTCCGCAATATGACACCGTTAGGTGAAAAGTTTTTGAAAACCCATATTTTTAAACGACGGGTGTTACAAGTTGGTATCAGAGAAGTAGTTTAAGTGAACCAAGGCCTATTGACCATAGGATTTGGACTTAAACTTAAGGTGTGCATGCTAGGTACTCGTAGGATGCCTTAGCTAGAGATGACATGTGATGTAGGATGGGTTGGGATGAGTGCGAGTGTAGTAGGGCTTACGAGATGTTTATGTTACGATGATATGTTTTAGCCTTATCTCGACGAGCTTTTTGTTTTATTTTGCGCTTATCGACTCCACCATTTTATTGAAGGAAAATGGTTAACACTCGCAACCGCAACATCCAACGCGACGGAGCTACTGCTAGCGTTACTCCACCTGTCCATCCGGGTGCAGGCGCCTCTAATGCTGCTAATGCTGCTGCTAATGCTAATGTGAATCGTGTGAACCCCCGCCGTGTTAATCAACCAGGCTCATTGGGTCCGATGCCTCCACCACCTGGCAATCCTCCGAGAGTTAACGATGTAGCTGTGGATCAGATTCCCAATCAGATGGAGATGTATAATCTTGTGCTAACTCTTCAGGCCCAGTTGGCCCAAACGCAAGAACAGTTGAATCAGGCGTTGGCAGCTAACGCAGAAGGAACTGGTAACAGTCACTCTGTGCCTTCTCACCACACTGAGCCACCAGTCGATGATGTTGTTATTCCTCATGCTAATGTTAATGTGGTTCCTCGTAATGATGTTCACGCCCCTCGATTCAAGTTTGAAAGTTTCCAGAAGTGTGGAGCTCAGAAATTCTATGGAACACTTAATGCAGTAGGTTGCATGGAATGGCTTGACGATACTGAGATGGTTTTTGAAGCTTGCGATTGTCCCGAGGATAAGAAAGTGTTGTGTGCTAGCAGGATGTTGAAAGAAGGTGCTCGGGATTGGTGGAAGAGCATTACAATTTCAATGACTCCGACTATGGTAACTGCTATTACGTGGGCTGACTTTAAGCAGAAATTCATTGAGGAATATATTGGGGTACATGAGCAGCGTAAAATGGAAAAAGAGTTCCGTGCTTTGACAGCTGAAGTTGGCAAAATTAATGATTATGCTCGTTCCTTTCTGGAGAAGATGAAGTTCGTAGGCCATCTGTTCCGTACTGATGCGGATCAGGTTGCTTGCTATGTTGATGGTTTGCCTCCGAGTTATCGAGGTATCTGCAGGCAGCACAAAACTCTGACTGAAGCTATCAAGGAGTCTAAAAAGCTTGACGATGATTTTGCTTCGGACAAGAAAGTAGTTGAGAAAGTCGACGACAAGAAAGTGGGATTTAAAAGAAGAGCAAACTGGTCCTCTAATAACAATAATAATAATAAGAAGTTCCGCGGAAATTCTAGCTCAAGCGGTGACAAAGATAAGAAGAAGAAGGGATCGTGGTGTGCTTCATGCAAGAATGTGCATGAAGGTACATGTTCCGACAAGACTAGAAGGTGCCATAATTGTGGGAAGTCAGGACACCTTGCAGCTGAATGCAGAGACAAAGCTCGTTGTTATAAGTGTCAAGAAACGGGTCATCTCATTGCCGATTGCCCACAGATGAAGAATGTTGGAAAGAAGACCACCACGACAGCAACAAAAGTGAGAGCTCTTCAAATGACGATTGATGACGCAAGGAACAACGATGAAGTGGTAAGTGGTACTTTCCTTGTTAACTCAAAGCCTGCCTCTGTTTTATTTGATTCAGGTGCAAATAGGTCGTTTGTGTCCACATTATTTGCTCCTAAGCTAGAAAGAGTCACTACTCCCTTAGATTGTTCATTAGAGGTAGAAATTGCTAATGGTACGGTTAATAATATACGTGTGGGTTATGACGATTGTGACATTGAGATTGAAGGTCGTTCTTTTCCAGTCCAACTATTGCCTACTACCTTAGGTGGTTTTGATGTAGTGATTGGTATGGATTGGTTGGCTAGAAATGAAGCTAGTATTTTATGTTCCCAAAAGATAATTCGATTACCTATATCCGAGGGTAAAGTGATAACGGTGTATGGAGACAAGAAGAGAGGAGGAATAAAGATTATTAGTATGATGAAAGCTATTAAAAGTATAAGGAAAAACAAGAGCCATTTCTTGGCTTATGTTATTGATGCAAGAAAAGAGAAGTCTTCAATCGCTAGTGTTGAGGGAGAAGAAGTTGTACGCAAAGTTTTCTAAATGTGAGTTTTGGCTCCGAGAAGTGCAGTTTCTTGGTCATGTTATTACATCGGAAGGTATTAAAGTAGATCCTTCAAAGATTGAAGCTGTTTCAAAGTGGGAACAACCAAAGACACCTACCGAGATTAAGAGTTTTCTTGGTTTGGCTGGGTATTATAGAAGGTTTATTCAGGATTTTTCCCGAATAGCCAAGCCTATGACGGAATTAACAAAGAAGGGTGTGAAGTACGAGTGGACTGAAAAGCAGGAAAATGCATTCCAAACGTTGAAAAAGAAGTTGTGTGAAGCTCCTATCCTTGCCTTGCCTGAAGGTACTGATGATTTAGTGGTATATAGCGATGCTTCTATTACGGGTTTGGGTTGTGTCTTAATGCAGAGAGACAAAGTGATTGCCTATGCTTCACGTCAGTTGAAGCCTCATGAGAAGAATTACCCTACCCATGATCTTGAGTTAGCGGCGGTTGTGTTTGCATTGAAATTATGGAGACATTACTTATATGGCACTAAATGCACACTTTACACCGACCATAAGAGTTTACAATATATGTTTACTCAAAAGGAGATGAATGTGAGACAAAGAAGGTGGATGGAGTTACTTAAAGACTATGATTGTGAAATCAAATACCATCCGGGTAAAGCCAATGTAGTGGCGGATGCACTAAGTAGGAAAGTGCAAAGCTCTTCTTTGTTAAGAAGAAGGACGGATCAATGCGCATGTGTATTGACTACCGTGAGTTGAACAAACGAACGGTCAAGAATAAGTATCCTCTCCCGAGAATTGATGATCTTTTTGATCAACTACATGGTGCTTCGTATTTTTCAAAGATTGATTTGCGGTCCGGTTATCATCAGTTAAAGGTAAAGAAGGAAGATGTAGCAAAGACAGCTTTCCGGACTAGATATGGTCATTATGAGTTCTTGGTCATGCCATTTGGGTTGACCAATGCTCCAGCCGCGTTTATGGACTTAATGAATCGGGTATGCCGCCCCTTTCTAGATCATTTTGTTATTGTGTTTATTGACGATATTTTGATCTACTCTAAGTCAGAGGATGAACACCGTGAGCATTTGAAAGCAGTTTTGGAGGTGTTGAGGGAGAAGAAGTTGTACGCAAAGTTTTCTAAATGTGAGTTTTGGCTCCGAGAAGTGCAGTTTCTTGGTCATGTTATTACATCGGAAGGTATTAAAGTAGATCCTTCAAAGATTGAAGCTGTTTCAAAGTGGGAACAACCAAAGACACCTACCGAGATTAAGAGTTTTCTTGGTTTGGCTGGGTATTATAGAAGGTTTATTCAGGATTTTTCCCGAATAGCCAAGCCTATGACGGAATTAACAAAGAAGGGTGTGAAGTACGAGTGGACTGAAAAGCAGGAAAATGCATTCCAAACGTTGAAAAAGAAGTTGTGTGAAGCTCCTATCCTTGCCTTGCCTGAAGGTACTGATGATTTAGTGGTATATAGCGATGCTTCTATTACGGGTTTGGGTTGTGTCTTAATGCAGAGAGACAAAGTGATTGCCTATGCTTCACGTCAGTTGAAGCCTCATGAGAAGAATTACCCTACCCATGATCTTGAGTTAGCGGCGGTTGTGTTTGCATTGAAATTATGGAGACATTACTTATATGGTACTAAATGCACACTTTACACCGACCATAAGAGTTTACAATATATGTTTACTCAAAAGGAGATGAATGTGAGACAAAGAAGGTGGATGGAGTTACTTAAAGACTATGATTGTGAAATCAAATACCATCCGGGTAAAGCCAATGTAGTGGCGGATGCACTAAGTAGGAAAGTGCAAAGCTCTTCTTGTAAGTTGATGAGCATGCAAGTTCAGGCCAAGTCGGGTCTATTAGATCGAATTAAAGAAGCACAAGAGAGGGCATTAATGAAGGATAATATTGATAATGAGAGTATTGGAAAGAAGAAACGACTTGTGATGGAGACTAATAGCCGTGGGTTTAAAACATACAAGGGTCGCATTTGGGTGCCACTGCTTGGTGGTAACCGAGAGTTGATCCTTGAAGAGGTCCATAGAAGTAGGTATTCGATGCATCCCGGTGTCACCAAAATGTATGCAGATTTGAAGCCGATTTATTGGTGGCCGGATATTAAAGGTGAAGTAGCTCATTTTGTAGCAAAGTGTTTGACGTGTGCAAGAGTGAAGACGGACCATCAAAAGCCGTATGGTTTGTTGCATCAATTAGAAATTCCCGAGTGGAAATGGGATCATATTACGATGGACTTTGTAACGAAGCTACCTAAAACGCCGAAAGGGAATGATATGATATGGGTGATTGTAGATAGATTGACGAAGAGTGCTCATTTTCTAGCTACCCGACAAGATGTGCCTTTAACGAAGATGGCAAAGATGTACATTGATGAAGTAGTTGCGAAACATGGAGTTCCCTTATCTATTGTTTCGGATCGAGACTCGAGGTTTGTGTCAAACTTTTGGAAGGGTCTTCAACGAGAGTTGGGTAGTAGAATAAATTTGAGTACCGCCTATCATCCCCAAACCGATGGGCAAAGTGAGAGAACTATTCAAACCTTGGAGGATATGTTGAGAACGTGTGTACTTGAATATGGTGGAGCATGGGATGAACACTTGAAGTTGATTGAATTTGCTTATAATAATAGTCACCATGCAAGTATTGGAATGCCACCATTTGAAATGTTATATGGAAGGAGATGTAGGACTCCAAGTTGTTGGATGGAGCCCGGTGAAAAGCAGTTGACCGGTCCCGAAATTATTGAAATTACCTCTGAAAAGGTTAATGTAGCTAAAGAAGCCTTACGTGTGGCAAGAGAAAGGCAGAAAACATATGCAGATAAGAAAAGGAGACCGATTGAGTTTAATGTGGGTGATTTAGTGATGCTGAAAGTATCACCTTGGAAAGGAGTTATCCGATTTGGAAAGAAGGGAAAGTTGAGTTTAATGTGGGTGATTTAGTGATGCTGAAAGTATCACCTTGGAAAGGAGTTATCCGATTTGGAAAGAAGGGAAAGTTGAGTCCAAGATTTATTGGACCTTTTAAAGTGGTGAAGCGCATTAAAGATGTGGCATATCAGTTGGAATTACCTCCAGAATTGGATGGAATTCACAACACCTTCCATGTATCCTACTTGAGGAAATGTTTAGCTGAGGAGTCGAGTGTGATTCCTATTAAAGACGTGAGTATTGACCCAATGAAGAGAATAGTAGACGAACCGGTAGCGATACTTGGAAGAAAGCAAAAGAAGTTACGCCGAAAAGTGATAGACCTTGTTTTGATAAAGTGGAAACATAATCATGGAGAAAGCTTGACTTGGGAAACTGAAGCAGTAATGAAGGAGAAATATCCCGAGTTGTTCCTATCTGATGAGATTCCGGGGACGGAATCCTCTTAAGGGGGAGGTAATTGTAACATCCCGAACTTTTATGTAATGTTTGACTAATGCCGTTAAGTCAATTTGGGGTGTCGTTAAGTCTTTACTTAATATTTGAATGTAGTTATGTGTGGTTAACGTAGATAAAGTAGTTAGGTTTGAGAGCCTAAATACTAATGAAGAATAAAAGTGTGTTTAATGTCGCTTAAAGGCTATGTAGTGCCTTTTAATGAAGGACTAATGTTGTATTTGGTCAATAATGCAGTTTGTGACCAATAATGAAGGGTTTAGAAGTTCAAGGGTTGATTTTGACATAGGTTGAAACCTAAAAACGGGATTAAGGTTTTGATGGGTGTAATTAGGGTTTATGTGGTGTTTTGGGGTAATTAACATTGAAAGTGATGTTAAACGAGTCTATGATCGATCCAGTTAATCAAGAGATGTTTATTTGTGTCAAAAACATGTTTGGAAGGAAGTCTTGATCGATCAAAATCTGGAAAATCGAAGAACTTAGTCGTTTCATGAATTCTGGTCGAATCTGATGTTAAATTCGTTTTCTGGTGCTATCTTCGTTTGACAAAACGAAGATCATTTTCGTTTGGACTATATTCGTTCAAGCCTAAAGTCGTTTGATGAAGCCTAAGTTCGTTCAAAGTTATTTTCGTAAAATGAAGCCAAACGAAGTTATGGTCTAAATTCGTAAGTTGTAAAGTAACGAATTTAAAGGTTAAGTTCGTAAGAACTAAGTAACGAAGATAATGTTAAGTTCGTAAGAAGCAAACTGCAGGCTAAGTTCGCAAGGCCTGTAGGGTACTTAGGTCGTACGAGAGTCCATTTAACGTCCCTAATGACTTATACTTCATATGTTAATGTACGATAGGTGTCGGAGAGTACTAATTAGCACTGTTAGCTTTTGTGCGCGCATACACTACTATCAGGTAAGATACACTACTTTTGTCACGCTGGGGGATCAACTAAACGCAGAAACCAAAATGTTTTATTGGTTTTGACTTTTAAGGTCCTTTCTTCCGCAATATGACACCGTTAGGTGAAAAGTTTTTGAAAACCCATATTTTTAAACGAAGTTCGTAAGGTCTAATCTAAGTTCGTAAGAAGCAAACTGCAGGCTAAGTTCGCAAGGCCTGTAGGGTACTTAGGTCGTACGAGAGTCCATTTAACGTCCCTAATGACTTATACTTCATATGTTAATGTACGATAGGTGTCGGAGAGTACTAATTAGCACTGTTAGCTTTTGTGCGCGCATACACTACTATCAGGTAAGATACACTACTTTTGTCACGCTGGGGGATCAACTAAAAGCAGGTTTCAAACTTACATACTTCCAATTGGTAACTTATAATGCATGTGGACTTATGGGGTTACTTGGGAGGTATTATGGGATTACGTAGTTGACCATGAGACCTGAAATGCAGTCCCTAATGTAGTGATCTATTATGCAGTTATGTAGTATAATGAAGTATTGTATTATGCAAGAAATGTCGAAATGAAGTTGATGTATGTTGTGTGCATGTTTGTATGGCTTGAACACCTAGTGCACTAGACTTGCTAGGTTGCCATGTCACTTGCACGTTTAAGGGCCCAAAACGTAAAAGCAGTAACGCAGTAAATGTTTAGGTAATGCAGTCACCTAAACTAAATAACGTAGGTTCGAGCTCGTTAAACTTTGACGCAGTAAAGTGTTAAGCTTAACCCGTACAAGTCTTAGCCGGATGAGTACGCTAACGCAGTTGTTGCTTGGGTGGCTCCTAGCAACGTGGTCACACGCAGTTTGAGTAATTAACGGAGGATTGACCCCCTCAGGATTTTGGATTACTCTCGGATTGGCTTGCCATTCCTTAACGACGTTCGATGGGTGGCCTTTTGGTGAACCATCAAGTCGGGTGCAATGTAGAGCACACTTAATGCAGTTAATAACGTAGTAAAGCAGAAATGTAGAAAGCAGATATGTGGATAATGAAGTAATGCAGGATAGGCACATTTAGGATGATTATCCTATTTGATATGAAGTTGTTATGCAGATTTGTGTGATGTGTGACGTGCCTAAAGAACTTGTCTAATAATGAAGATTGTTTTAATTGGACAAATGCTTTTAAATTAAGTGTTATCTTACTTAGCTATTTTAATAGCTAACACTTGTTTCTTTTAATGTGGTTGTTCCCTCAGGTTTAGCTTGAAGGAACTATATGCAGAACGAGTGAGGCTTGGGTAGATGCAATGCAGGAGCCTTAGCTACCCTATAGACGCTTTGTTTAGACATTTGTTACATTCAGTACTTAATGTCGAATTTATGTAATGACGTTTGGACGGTTGTTTTATGTTGGGCAACCGTTGGGTTTTCCTTTGAACTATTTTATGATGTCGCAAGTAACACCAACTAAATGCAGAAACCAAAATGTTTTATTGGTTTTGACTTTTAAGGTCCTTTCTTCCGCAATATGACACCGTTAGGTGAAAAGTTTTTGAAAAACCCATATTTTTAAACGAATTTAAAGGTTAAGTTCGTGAGAACTAAGTAACGAAGATAATGTTAAGTTCGTAAGAAGCAAACTGCAGGCTAAGTTCGCAAGGCCTGTAGGGTACTTAGGTCGTACGAGAGTCCATTTAACGTCCCTAATGACTTATACTTCATATGTTAATGTACGATAGGTGTCGGAGAGTACTAATTAGCACTGTTAGCTTTTGTGCGCGCATACACTACTATCAGGTAAGATACACTACTTTTGTCACGCTGGGGGATCAACTAAAAGCAGGTTTCAAACTTACATACTTCCAATTGGTAACTTATAATGCATGTGGACTTATGGGGTTACTTGGGAGGTATTATGGGATTACGTAGTTGACCATGAGACCTGAAATGCAGTCCCTAATGTAGTGATCTATTATGCAGTTGATGTAGTCTAATGAAGTATTGTATTATGCAAGAAATGTCGAAATGAAGTTGATGTATGTTGTGTGCATGTTTGTATGGCTTGAACACCTAGTGCACTAGACTTGCTAGGTTGCCATGTCACTTGCACGTTTAAGGGCCCAAAACGTAAAAGCAGTAACGCAGTAAATGTTTAGGTAATGCAGTCACCTAAACTAAATAACGTAGGTTCGAGCTCGTTAAACTTTGACGCAGTAAAGTGTTAAGCTTAACCCGTACAAGTCTTAGCCGGATGAGTACGCTAACGCAGTTGTTGCTTGGGTGGCTCCTAGCAACGTGGTCACACGCAGTTTGAGTAATTAACGGAGGATTGACCCCCTCAGGATTTTGGATTACTCTCGGATTGGCTTGCCATTCCTTAACGACGTTCGATGGGTGGCCTTTTGGTGAACCATCAAGTCGGGTGCAATGTAGAGCACACTTAATGCAGTTAATAACGTAGTAAAGCAGAAATGTAGAAAGCAGATATGTGGATAATGAAGTAATGCAGGATAGGCACATTTAGGATGATTATCCTATTTGATATGAAGTTGTTATGCAGATTTGTGTGATGTGTGACGTGCCTAAAGAACTTGTCTAATAATGAAGATTGTTTTAATTGGACAAATGCTTTTAAATTAAGTGTTATCTTACTTAGCTATTTTAATAGCTAACACTTGTTTCTTTTAATGTGGTTGTTCCCTCAGGTTTAGCTTGAAGGAACTATATGCAGAACGAGTGAGGCTTGGGTAGATGCAATGCAGGAGCCTTAGCTACCCTATAGACGCTTTGTTTAGACATTTGTTTACATTCAGTACCTAATGTCGAATTTATGTAATGACGTTTGGACGGTTGTTTTATGTTGGGCAACCGTTGGGTTTTCCTTTGAACTATTTTATGATGTCGCAAGTAACACCAACTAAATGCAGAAACCAAAATGTTTTATTGGTTTTGACTTTTAAGGTCCTTTCTTCCGCAATATGACACCGTTAGGTGAAAAGTTTTTGAAAACCCATATTTTTAAACGACGGGTGTTACAAAGACCTCCCTTCCTTTCAATCTTGCAAGAACAAGAATTCATCCTCCCTTTTTGTCTCAAATCCGAATTTGGGTTTTCAAGGAACTTTGGTAAGTGTTTTCCATCTTCATATTACTTGTCTAAGTTGTTACAAGTATCAGATTACTAGTTGTTACAAGATTTTTGGTCAAAAATGGAGTTCTTAATCTTTGCAGTCACATTAGGGTTCAAAAGAGGGTTTTTGATTCCGGGAATGACTTGGTGAAATTGGAGTGTTTATTATCCTTGAATATACTTGTAGTGAGTTGTGGTAAAGTTTGAAACTTTGGCGTTGCGTGTAAATGGGTCGTTGTGAGATAATTGAAGATTGTTTTAATTGGACAAATGCTTTTAAATTAAGTGTTATCTTACTTAGCTATTTTAATAGCTAACACTTGTTTCTTTTAATGTGGTTGTTCCCTCAGGTTTAGCTTGAAGGAACTATATGCAGAACGAGTGAGGCTTGGGTAGATGCAATGCAGGAGCCTTAGCTACCCTATAGACGCTTTGTTTAGACATTTGTTTACATTCAGTACCTAATGTCGAATTTATGTAATGACGTTTGGACGGTTGTTTTATGTTGGGCAACCGTTGGGTTTTCCTTTGAACTATTTTATGATGTCGCAAGTAACACCAACTAAATGCAGAAACCAAAATGTTTTATTGGTTTTGACTTTTAAGGTCCTTTCTTCCGCAATATGACACCGTTAGGTGAAAAGTTTTTGAAAACCCATATTTTTAAACGACGGGTGTTACAAAGACCTCCCTTCCTTTCAATCTTGCAAGAACAAGAATTCATCCTCCCTTTTTGTCTCAAATCCGAATTTGGGTTTTCAAGGAACTTTGGTAAGTGTTTTCCATCTTCATATTACTTGTCTAAGTTGTTACAAGTATCAGATTACTAGTTGTTACAAGATTTTTGGTCAAAAATGGAGTTCTTAATCTTTGCAGTCACATTAGGGTTCAAAAGAGGGTTTTTGATTCCGGGAATGACTTGGTGAAATTGGAGTGTTTATTATCCTTGAATATACTTGTAGTGAGTTGTGGTAAAGTTTGAAACTTTGGCGTTGCGTGTAAATGGGTCGTTGTGAGATAAGTGAGCATTTTCTTCGATCAGACCCCTTGACGGCCGATGTTCTTTTGACGGTCGAAGTTGACGGCCTTTGTTATCAGCATCGACCGTCAACTTGCTGTTTCGGACACAACTTTTTCGTTCGGTCACCGGTTGACTTTTTCATGGTCTGATACGTACATACTATTATTATAACATCAAATAAAGGTCAACAAACTTGTTAAAACTTCCATTGGAACATTTTGATTCGTCCGTCGAATTTTGGTGTCGAACCACAACTCGTTTTCAAACTAAAACTCTTTCATACGTTCAAATGAGGCTTGGTAGACATGTTGTGTCTTTGAAAATGAACACCTAGGATTGATAACTAAGTAGTGAAGTGTAAAGGGATACAATTCTTATAAATCATGTTCGATCATCCTAGGTTTGGATAGGATTGAGCGTTGATCGCGTGTAGAGCTCATGCGTGCATCTGTGGATTGTTTTGCTCGCGTCAGGTGAGTTCGTAGCCATACTATTTGCATGTTTAGGGGTGGAAAGATACTCGTTATGTGCTGATGTGCTATGTCGTAGATTACACTTGTACTATTTACGTGCATATATTTTTGTGTTATTACATGTTTATAGGCAGACATGTAACTTGATGGTAATAATGTGAATATTGTTGAACGTATAAGATTGTTGTAGCATATGCTAGGATGATCTTTTGATGTGGAATGTGATACTTGATTGTTTGATTTTAACATCATATTGTGATTTGGTACAGTTGTGCATACATGGAAGATGGTAATGCCTTTGAAGGGTTATAGATGTGGTGGGAAGGCTGCGGGTGACCCTATATATAAGCATCTATGACCCCTCAAAAAGTAGAATCGTATGAAGTGTATGTACTTGACAAATGATTATTGTGATTCTTGGGCATAGTTCCCATGGTGATTATTGTGACTCTTGGGCGTAGTTCCCATAGTGATGCTTGGTTATTGGGTTGTGTTCCCATTGTAGATTATTTGTGTGATATACTTGATTCTTGGGCGTAGTTCCCATAGTGATGCTTGGTTATTGGGTTGTGTTCTCATTGTAGATTATTTGTGCGATACTTGATTCTTGGGCGTAGTTCCCATAGTGATGCTTGGTTATTGGGTTGTGTTCCATTGTAGATTATTTGTGCGATACTTGATTCTTGGGCGTAGTTCCCATAGTGATGCTTGGTTATTGGGTTGTGTTCTCATTGTAGATTATTTGTGCGATACTTGATTCTTGGGCGTAGTTCCCATAGTGATGCTTGGTTATTGGGTTGTGTTCCATTGTAGATTATTTGTGCGATACTTGATTCTTGGGCGTAGTTCCCATAGTGATGCTTGGTTATTGGGCTGTGTTTCCATTGTAGATTATTTGTGCGATACTTGATTCTTGGGCGTAGTTCCCATAGTGATGCTTGGTTATTGGGCTGTGTTTCCATTGTAGATTATTTGTGCGATACTTGATTCTTGGGCGTAGTTCCCATAGTGATGCTTGGTTATTGGGTTGTGTTCCATTGTAGATTATTTGTGCGATACTTGATTCTTGGGCGTAGTTCCCATAGTGATGCTTGGTTATTGGGTTGTGTTCCCATTGTAGATTATTTGTGCGATACTTGATTCTTGGGCGTAGTTCCCATAGTGATGCTTGGTTATTGGGTTGTGTTCCATTGTAGATTATTTGTGCGATACTTGATTCTTGGGCGTAGTTCCCATAGTGATGCTTGGTTATTGGGTTGTGTTCCCATTGTAGATTATTTGTGTGATATACTTGATTCTTGGGCGTAGTTCCCATAGTGATGCTTGGTTATTGGGTTGTGTTCTCATTGTAGATTATTTGTGCGATACTTGATTCTTGGGCGTAGTTCCCATAGTGATGCTTGGTTATTGGGCTGTGTTTCCATTGTAGATTATTTGTGCGATACTTGATTCTTGGGCGTAGTTCCCATAGTGATGCTTGGTTATTGGGTTGTGTTCCATTGTAGATTATTTGTGCGATACTTGATTCTTGGGCGTAGTTCCCATAGTGATGCTTGGTTATTGGGTTGTGTTCCCATTGTAGATTATTTGTGCGATACTTGATTCTTGGGCGTAGTTCCCATAGTGATGCTTGGTTATTGGGTTGTGTTCCATTGTAGATTATTTGTGCGATACTTGATTCTTGGGCGTAGTTCCCATAGTGATGCTTGGTTATTGGGTTGTGTTCTCATTGTAGATTATTTGTACGATACTTGATTCTTGGGCGTAGTTCCCATAGTGATGCTTGGTTATTGGGTTGTATTCCCATTAGATATAGATAAATGCTAGTTACGTGCCCTCAATATATATATATATATATATATATATATATATATATATATATATATATATATATATATATATATATATATATATATATATATATATATATATATATATATATATATATATATATATATATATATATATATATATATATATATATATATATATATATATATATATATATATATATATATATATATATATATATATATATATATATATATATATATATATATATATATATATATATATATATATATATATATATATATATATATATATATATATATATATATATATATATATATATATATATATATATATATATATATATATATATATATATATATATATATATATATATATATATATATATATATATATATATATATATATATATATATATATATATATATATATATATATATATATATATATATATATATATATATATATATATATATATATATATATATATATATATATATATATATATATATATATATATATATATATATATATATATATATATATATATATATATATATATATATATATATATATATATATATATATATATATATATATATATATATATATATATATATATATATATATATATATATATATATATATATATATATATATATATATATATATATATATATATATATATATATATATATATATATATATATATATATATATATATATATATATATATATATATATATATATATATATATATATATATATATATATATATATATATATATATATATATATATATATATATATATATATATATATATATATATATATATATATATATATATATATATATATATATATATATATATATATATATATATATATATATATATATATATATATATATATATATATATATATATATATATATATATATATATATATATATATATATATATATATATATATATATATATATATATATATATATATATATATATATATATATATATATATATATATATATATATATATATATATATATATATATATATATATATATATATATATATATATATATATATATATATATATATATATATATATATATATATATATATATATATATATATATATATATATATATATATATATATATATATATATATATATATATATATATATATATATATATATATATATATATATATATATATATATATATATATATATATATATATATATATATATATATATATATATATATATATATATATATATATATATATATATATATATATATATATATATATATATATATATATATATATATATATATATATATATATATATATATATATATATATATATATATATATATATATATATATATATATATATATATATATATATATATATATATATATATATATATATATATATATATATATATATATATATATATATATATATATATATATATATATATATATATATATATATATATATATATATATATATATATATATATATATATATATATATATATATATATATATATATATATATATATATATATATATATATATATATATATATATATATATATATATATATATATATATATATATATATATATATATATATATATATATATATATATATATATATATATATATATATATATATATATATATATATATATATATATATATATATATATATATATATATATATATATATATATATATATATATATATATATATATATATATATATATATATATATATATATATATATATATATATATATATATATATATATATATATATATATATATATATATATATATATATATATATATATATATATATATATATATATATATATATATATATATATATATATATATATATATATATATATATATATATATATATATATATATATATATATATATATATATATATATATATATATATATATATATATATATATATATATATATATATATATATATATATATATATATATATATATATATATATATATATATATATATATATATATATATATATATATATATATATATATACATATGTATATATATTAAATACAACGTTTTCATAAAATTATTGGTGATCACATGTGCATGAACATTCATATTGGTGATCACATGTGCATGAACATTCATATTGGTGATCACATGTGCATGAACATCATATTGGTGATCACATGTGCATGAACATCATATTGGTGATCACATGTGCATGAACATCATATTGGTGATCACATGTGCATGAACATCATATTGGTGATCACATGTGCATGAACATCATATTGGTGATCACATGTGCATGAACATCATATTGGTGATCACATGTGCATGAACATCATATTGGTGATCACATGTGCATGAACATCATATTGGTGATCACATGTGCATGAACATCATATTGGTGATCACATGTGCATGAACATCATATTGGTGATCACATGTGCATGAACATCATATTGGTGATCACATGTGCATGAACATCATATTGGTGATCACATGTGCATGAACATCATATTGGTGATCACATGTGCATGAACATCATATTGGTGATCACATGTGCATGAACATCATATTGGTGATCACATGTGCATGAACATCATATTGGTGATCACATGTGCATGAACATCATATTGGTGATCACATGTGCATGAACATCATATTGGTGATCACATGTGCATGAACATCATATTGGTGATCACATGTGCATGAACATCATATTGGTGATCACATGTGCATGAACATCATATTGGTGATCACATGTGCATGAACATCATATTGGTGATCACATGTGCATGAACATCATATTGGTGATCACATGTGCATGAACATCATATTGGTGATCACATGTGCATGAACATCATATTGGTGATCACATGTGCATGAACATCATATTGGTGATCACATGTGCATGAACATCATATTGGTGATCACATGTGCATGAACATCATATTGGTGATCACATGTGCATGAACATCATATTGGTGATCACATGTGCATGAACATCATATTGGTGATCACATGTGCATGAACATCATATTGGTGATCACATGTGCATGAACATCATATTGGTGATCACATGTGCATGAACATCATATTGGTGATCACATGTGCATGAACATCATATTGGTGATCACATGTGCATGAACATCATATTGGTGATCACATGTGCATGAACATCATATTGGTGATCACATGTGCATGAACATCATATTGGTGATCACATGTGCATGAACATCATATTGGTGATCACATGTGCATGAACATCATATTGGTGATCACATGTGCATGAACATCATATTGGTGATCACATGTGCATGAACATCATATTGGTGATCACATGTGCATGAACATCATATTGGTGATCACATGTGCATGAACATCATATTGGTGATCACATGTGCATGAACATCATATTGGTGATCACATGTGCATGAACATCATATTGGTGATCACATGTGCATGAACATCATATTGGTGATCACATGTGCATGAACATCATATTGGTGATCACATGTGCATGAACATCATATTGGTGATCACATGTGCATGAACATCATATTGGTGATCACATGTGCATGAACATCATATTGGTGATCACATGTGCATGAACATCATATTGGTGATCACATGTGCATGAACATCATATTGGTGATCACATGTGCATGAACATCATATTGGTGATCACATGTGCATGAACATCATATTGGTGATCACATGTGCATGAACATCATATTGGTGATCACATGTGCATGAACATCATATTGGTGATCACATGTGCATGAACATCATATTGGTGATCACATGTGCATGAACATCATATTGGTGATCACATGTGCATGAACATCATATTGGTGATCACATGTGCATGAACATCATATTGGTGATCACATGTGCATGAACATCATATTGGTGATCACATGTGCATGAACATCATATTGGTGATCACATGTGCATGAACACATATATGTGTATTTTAACTAAAACAAACAAAATAAATGAAATTCAAAACTGAAAGTACTCATCGATTCTAACTTAATGCATGCCCAGGGCAGCCTAGATGTACAAAGAATAGCGAACAAAAAAATATACAGGGAAGAATAAGAGATAAATTAAGGAAAAAGAAAATTGGTAAAACAGATTAGAAGTATCCTAGCATGTGTTGTTGATGCAGACAACGTGTTAATGCATAAAACCTTCAAACCCCTTTGTACAAATTTACTATATTATTCTTCTTATCATTGTAAATAAAAATACTTGTAATAATATTAAGCCCTGCAAAGTAAAACGCACAAAGCATTTATAGTCTTTTTTTTTTAACTGGATAGCAAAAAAATTTTAAGTCAACCGAGCCTGACCTTGCCCATTTCAACCTGAACCAAACAAGTAAGCTAAGTAGCCATTTTGACCAATAAGATGACCCACCCATTCAATGAATTAATACCTCTAATGCTGACAAGTGATATGTACGTAAAACATGCTTAATCTACCTGTGCAGGCCTAGCACGGGGACCCTGCGCCAAATTCACCAACCTGAAGGAGAAAAAAAACCCGAAAGGATTAGATAATAAAATGAAAATCATTGCAACAAAAACAAAATGAAATGATAGAAGATATTGGGGTGGAGAAGAGACTTTTATAAGAAGGTAAATTTGGTAATTAAAAGGTAAAGGTAACATGTAGACGTAGTTATGGAAAACATCGACCTTTAGGGCCATTTTCAACCATCAAACAGTTGGCAAAGGTTAACAAACCATTAGCAAAATGGCTAATGCGCATAGCCTACAAAGTTATAGATATCATGTACTTAACCTTAAATTCAAAACCTATACATAGAAATTTAAACAAAATTAACTGAGTTGAAAACTTAATTACTTGAACAACAACGAAAGAGCTACAGATGTGTTCCAAAAAGCAGCAAAAAGGTTCGAGACTACAACAATAACAGCGGTAAACCCGTCCCAAAAGCAGTAAAAACACTTGCAAAACCAGTTCCAAACATCCCACAAACAGCTTCCTAATTAAACTAAACTCTAGCAATAACTGCGAAAAATTCCCAAACATGAAATAGCGTACAAAATTACAAACAGCTTCTAGACAACATCAAAATAGCTGTAAAACAGCAGGAAAAAAAACACAACATAAACTTGAAAAGGAATAGAGAAAAAAAAGAGTCACAAAACAGAAAGTAAGCAACTAATCTTACATGTGGGTCTAACATTTTAAAAAACCTTTTAAACTATTGCACCAGTGTCAAATTATAAGAAGGCATCAATATTTATGAACAAAGATTGAATAAACTCACCAAAGGAGAGAGAGACTAAATTGAGAAAACAACTCCAAGTAATGGAGATGTTGTGTACTTGTATTAAGATTATCTCAGATCAAACATAGGTAATATGTATCTATACTTTAAATTCTCTTCAAATAGATACAAAACATTATCAAATCATTTGTTAATTAGTCAAGGAATCCATAGGCTTCATTAGGCATG
The DNA here is from genome assembly GCA_034093135.1 of Erigeron breviscapus. Lineage (NCBI taxonomy): Eukaryota > Viridiplantae > Streptophyta > Magnoliopsida > Asterales > Asteraceae > Erigeron > Erigeron breviscapus. Next base: position 16,005,406 of record CM067174.1, read on the forward strand.
TTATTTGAGTGTATACCATAACGAAATTAATACCCAATATACATGGGTTATAAATCAAAAACAATAAACATAGACAAACAGTATGCAGTTGTTGGCTTGACTATAATACTTTGTATCCCACACGCTACCTATCTCCCATGTTCACTAAACTACTTTACGTTTCCTATTCATGACTGTTTCAACTACTTTTTCTTTTTTCCTTTGACTAAAGAAAACTTAACTATTTTCTTCCCAGATAGTATTTTTTTTTTTTTTTTTTTTTTTTTTTTTTTTTTTTTTTTTTTTTTTTAGCAAAATGGCTAATGCGCATAGCCTACAAAGTTATAGATATCATGTACTTAACCTTAAATTCAAAACCTATACATAGAAATTTAAACAAAATTAACTGAGTTGAAAACTTAATTACTTGAACAACAACGAAAGAGCTACAGATGTGTTCCAAAAAGCAGCAAAAAAAAAAAAAAAAAAAAAAAAAAAAAAAAAAAAAAAAAAAAAAAAAAAAAAAAAAAAAAAAAAAAAAAAAAAAAAAAAAAAAAAAAAAAAAAAAAAAAAAAAAAAAAAAAAAAAAAAAAAAAAAAAAAAAAAAAAAAAAAAAAAAAAAAAAAAAAAAAAAAAAAAAAAAAAAAAAAAAAAAAAAAAAAAAAAAAAAAAAAAAAAAAAAAAAAAAAAAAAAAAAAAAAAAAAAAAAAAAAAAAAAAAAAAAAAAAAAAAAAAAAAAAAAAAAAAAAAAAAAAAAAAAAAAAAAAAAAAAAAAAAAAAAAAAAAAAAAAAAAAAAAAAAAAAAAAAAAAAAAAAAAAAAAAAAAAAAAAAAAAAAAAAAAAAAAAAAAAAAAAAAAAAAAAAAAAAAAAAAAAAAAAAAAAAAAAAAAAAAAAAAAAAAAAAAAAAAAAAAAAAAAAAAAAAAAAAAAAAAAAAAAAAAAAAAAAAAAAAAAAAAAAAAAAAAAAAAAAAAAAAAAAAAAAAAAAAAAAAAAAAAAAAAAAAAAAAAAAAAAAAAAAAAAAAAAAAAAAAAAAAAAAAAAAAAAAAAAAAAAAAAAAAAAAAAAAAAAAAAAAAAAAAAAAAAAAAAAAAAAAAAAAAAAAAAAAAAAAAAAAAAAAAAAAAAAAAAAAAAAAAAAAAAAAAAAAAAAAAAAAAAAAAAAAAAAAAAAAAAAAAAAAAAAAAAAAAAAAAAAAAAAAAAAAAAAAAAAAAAAAAAAAAAAAAAAAAAAAAAAAAAAAAAAAAAAAAAAAAAAAAAAAAAAAAAAAAAAAAAAAAAAAAAAAAAAAAAAAAAAAAAAAAAAAAAAAAAAAAAAAAAAAAAAAAAAAAAAAAAAAAAAAAAAAAAAAAAAAAAAAAAAAAAAAAAAAAAAAAAAAAAAAAAAAAAGTAAGATACTAATAACATGTTGTATTGCAAATTTGTAATTAAAAAAAAAAAGAAAAAGCTAGTTCAAAAAGTAAATCCATGGAATATATATATATATATATATCTATATATATATATATATATATATATATATATATATATATATATATATATATATATATATATATATATATATATATATATATATATATATATATATATATATATATATATATATATATATATATATATATATATATATATATATATATATATATATATATATATATATATATATATATATATATATATATATATATATATATATATATATATATATATATATATATATATATATATATATATATATATATATATATATATATATATATATATATATATATATATATATATATATATATATATATATATATATATATATATATATATATATATATATATATATATATATATATATATATATATATATATATATATATATATATATATATATATATATATATATATATATATATATATATATATATATATATATATATATATATATATATATATATATATATATATATATATATATATATATATATATATATATATATATATATATATATATATATATATATATATATATATATATATATATATATATATATATATATATATATATATATATATATATATATATATATATATATATATATATATATATATATATATATATATATATATATATATATATATATATATATATATATATATATATATATATATATATATATATATATATATATATATATATATATATATATATATATATATATATATATATATATATATATATATATATATATATATATATATATATATATATATATATATATATATATATATATATATATATATATATATATATATATATATATATATATATATATATATATATATATATATATATATATATATATATATATATATATATATATATATATATATATATATATATATATATATATATATATATATATATATATATATATATATATATATATATATATATATATATATATATATATATATATATATATATATATATATATATATATATATATATATATATATATATATATATATATATATATATATATATATATATATATATATATATATATATATATATATATATATATATATATATATATATATATATATATATATATATATATATATATATATATATATATATATATATATATATATATATATATATATATATATATATATATATATATATATATATATATATATATATATATATATATATATATATATATATATATATATATATATATATATATATATATATATATATATATATATATATATATATATATATATATATATATATATATATATATATATATATATATATATATATATATATATATATATATATATATATATATATATATATATATATATATATATATATATATATATATATATATATATATATATATATATATATATATATATATATATATATATATATATATATATATATATATATATATATATATATATATATATATATATATATATATATATATATATATATATATATATATATATATATATATATATATATATATATATATATATATATATATATATATATATATATATATATATATATATATATATATATATATATATATATATATATATATATATATATATATATATATATATATATATATATATATATATATATATATATATATATATATATATATATATATATATATATATATATATATATATATATATATATATATATATATATATATATATATATATATATATATATATATATATATATATATATATATATATATATATATATATATATATATATATATATATATATATATATATATATATATATATATATATATATATATATATATATATATATATATATATATATATATATATATATATATATATATATATATATATATATATATATATATATATATATATATATATATATATATATATATATATATATATATATATATATATATATATATATATATATATATATATATATATATATATATATATATATATATATATATATATATATATATATATATATATATATATATATATATATATATATATATATATATATATATATATATATATATATATATATATATATATATATATATATATATATATATATATATATATATATATATATATATATATATATATATATATATATATATATATATATATATATATATATATATATATATATATATATATATATATATATATATATATATATATATATATATATATATATATATATATATATATATATATATATATATATATATATATATATATATATATATATATATATATATATATATATATATATATATATATATATATATATATATATATATATATATATATATATATATATATATATATATATATATATATATATATATATATATATATATATATATATATATATATATATATATATATATATATATATATATATATATATATATATATATATATATATATATATATATATATATATATATATATATATATATATATATATATATATATATATATATATATATATATATATATATATATATATATATATATATATATATATATATATATATATATATATATATATATATATATATATATATATATATATATATATATATATATATATATATATATATATATATATATATATATATATATATATATATATATATATATATATATATATATATATATATATATATATATATATATATATATATATATATATATATATATATATATATATATATATATATATATATATATATATATATATATATATATATATATATATATATATATATATATATATATATATATATATATATATATATATATATATATATATATATATATATATATATATATATATATATATATATATATATATATATATATATATATATATATATATATATATATATATATATATATATATATATATATATATATATATATATATATATATATATATATATATATATATATATATATATATATATATATATATATATATATATATATATATATATATATATATATATATATATATATATATATATATATATATATATATTTATTTTATACATAATAATTATTTTTTTACTTTCTACTCTTTATATAAACTTTTAGATTTTCTAACTTTTACCATCAAACTCTTAGATTTTCCAACTTTGGCCATTCACTTTTTGTTTCTACTTTTTACCCGTTATAATAAACTTTAGGTGTTTATAACTCTTACCACCAAACTTTCGTGTAATGTTAGATATATGTTTACACGATGCGACGACGGCAGTGGTAGTGGTGGTGGTGGTGTGGTGATGGTGGTGACAACGAGTAGTGTAAGTTATTGGTAGTGGTGGTGGTGGTGGTGGTGTGTGGTGGTGGTGGTGGTGGTGGTGGTGGTGGTGGTGGTGGTGGTGGTGGTGGTGGTGGTGGTGGTGGTGGTGGTGGTGGTGGTGGTGGTGGTGGTGGTGGTGGTGGTGGTGGTGGTGGTGGTGGTGGTGGTGGTGGTGGTGGTGGTGGTGGTGGTGGTGGTGGTGGTGGTGGTGGTGGTGGTGGTGGTGGTGGTGGTGGTGGTGGTGGTGGTGGTGGTGGTGGTGGTGGTGGTGGTGGTGGTGGTGGTGGTGGTGGTGGTGGTGGTGGTGGTGGTGGTGGTGGTGGTGGTGGTGGTGGTGGTGGTGGTGGTGGTGGTGGTGGTGGTGGTGGTGGTGGTGGTGGTGGTGGTGGTGGTGGTGGTGGTGGTGGTGGTGGTGGTGGTGGTGGTGGTGGTGGTGGTGGTGGTGGTGGTGGTGGTGGTGGTGGTGGTGGTGGTGGTGGTGGTGGTGGTGGTGGTGGTGGTGGTGGTGGTGGTGGTGGTGGTGGTGGTGGTGGTGGTGGTGGTGGTGGTGGTGGTGGTGGTGGTGGTGGTGGTGGTGGTGGTGGTGGTGGTGGTGGTGGTGGTGGTGGTGGTGGTGGTGGTGGTGGTGGTGGTGGTGGTGGTGGTGGTGGTGGTGGTGGTGGTGGTGGTGGTGGTGGTGGTGGTGGTGGTGGTGGTGGTGGTGGTGGTGGTGGTGGTGGTGGTGGTGGTGGTGGTGGTGGTGGTGGTGGTGGTGGTGGTGGTGGTGGTGGTGGTGGTGGTGGTGGTGGTGGTGGTGGTGGTGGTGGTGGTGGTGGTGGTGGTGGTGGTGGTGGTGGTGGTGGTGGTGGTGGTGGTGGTGGTGGTGGTGGTGGTGGTGGTGGTGGTGGTGGTGGTGGTGGTGGTGGTGGTGGTGGTGGTGGTGGTGGTGGTGGTGGTGGTGGTGGTGGTGGTGGTGGTGGTGGTGGTGGTGGTGGTGGTGGTGGTGGTGGTGGTGGTGGTGGTGGTGGTGGTGGTGGTGGTGGTGGTGGTGGTGGTGGTGGTGGTGGTGGTGGTGGTGGTGGTGGTGGTGGTGGTGGTGGTGGTGGTGGTGGTGGTGGTGGTGGTGGTGGTGGTGGTGGTGGTGGTGGTGGTGGTGGTGGTGGTGGTGGTGGTGGTGGTGGTGGTGGTGGTGGTGGTGGTGGTGGTGGTGGTGGTGGTGGTGGTGGTGGTGGTGGTGGTGGTGGTGGTGGTGGTGGTGGTGGTGGTGGTGGTGGTGGTGGTGGTGGTGGTGGTGGTGGTGGTGGTGGTGGTGGTGGTGGTGGTGGTGGTGGTGGTGGTGGTGGTGGTGGTGGTGGTGGTGGTGGTGGTGGTGGTGGTGGTGGTGGTGGTGGTGGTGGTGGTGGTGGTGGTGGTGGTGGTGGTGGTGGTGGTGGTGGTGGTGGTGGTGGTGGTGGTGGTGGTGGTGGTGGTGGTGGTGGTGGTGGTGGTGGTGGTGGTGGTGGTGGTGGTGGTGGTGGTGGTGGTGGTGGTGGTGGTGGTGGTGGTGGTGGTGGTGGTGGTGGTGGTGGTGGTGGTGGTGGTGGTGGTGGTGGTGGTGGTGGTGGTGGTGGTGGTGGTGGTGGTGGTGGTGGTGGTGGTGGTGGTGGTGGTGGTGGTGGTGGTGGTGGTGGTGGTGGTGGTGGTGGTGGTGGTGGTGGTGGTGGTGGTGGTGGTGGTGGTGGTGGTGGTGGTGGTGGTGGTGGTGGTGGTGGTGGTGGTGGTGGTGGTGGTGGTGGTGGTGGTGGTGGTGGTGGTGGTGGTGGTGGTGGTGGTGGTGGTGGTGGTGGTGGTGGTGGTGGTGGTGGTGGTGGTGGTGGTGGTGGTGGTGGTGGTGGTGGTGGTGGTGGTGGCGGTGGTCGCCATCGCCGGAGGATCACGGTGGTGGTCGGAGATGGTGGTGGTGGTGGTGGTCAGAGGC
>CM067174.1:16017198-16029513 GCA_034093135.1 Erigeron breviscapus
AAAATATGTTTCAGAAACAGGCAAATCAAGAGTTGTATGAAACTCACAAGCTTCTTCACACTTGTAAAATGGAAGAAGGTCAGTCAGTGAGCTCTCATGTTTTAAAAATGAAGAGCTACATTGACAGGTTGGAAAAGCTTGGAACTCCTATGCCAACTCTCTTGGCTGTCAATACGATTTTGGCTTCACTACCGAAGTCGTATGATAACTTTGTCATGAACTACAACATGCAAGGTTGGGAGAAGTCTCTGTCAGAGCTGCACGCGATGCTCAAAGCTGCTGAACAGAGTGTTCCATCCAAGGCTCCAACTCTGAGCGTCCTGACGATCAAAAATGGAAGGGTTAGAAAGAATAAGCCGAATACTTCTAAGAAGGGAAAAGGCAAAAGAGTTGCTGGGAATAAGATTCCACCACCCCCTAAGAAGGAAAACCCAGCAAAAGACGCTGAATGTTTCCGTTGTGGAAAAGTTGGCCATTGGAGAAGGAACTGTCCTATCTACCTATCTGAGCTGAAAAAAGGCAAAGCTGGTGAGACTAGCAAATCAGGTATATTTCATATACAACTATACACTTTTTCTAGTGATTCTTGGATCTTTGATACTGGTTGTGGTACTCACATCTGTAACAATGTTCAGGGAATGAGAAGAAGTAAGAAACTGAAGAAAGGGACACTGGACCTGCGAGTGGGCAACGGGGGTCGAGCAGCTGTTGAAGCTATTGGCACCTATGAGCTTACTCTTCCAAGTGGCCTTATTGTTTTGTTGGAACAATGTCATTATGCTCCTAGTATTACAAGCAACTTAGTTTCAGTTTCACGTTTGAAAGATGTTGGTTATGAACTTGCATTTATGCACTTTGGTATTTCTGTTTCTAAGAATAATGTATTTTATTTTAATACCTATCCGCGTGATGGTATTTTTGAAATTGATATGCATGGTGTGACTTCAAATAATAGTTGTGTATATACTTGTACTGCCAAACGTGTCAAGCAAGACTTGAATAAGACCTATCTATGGCATTGTCGTCTTGGTCATATAAACAAACAACGCATTTCAAAACTCCAATCTGATGGACTTTTGGAATCAACCGGCTCTGAGTCATTTGATGTATGCGAGTCTTGTTTATGCGGAAAGATGACAAAGGCACCTTTCTCCGGTTTAGGTGAAAGAGCTAAAGATCTTTTAGGACTAATACATACTGATGTATGTGGCCCTTTTAGAACTATGTCTAGAAATGGTGAATCATACTTCATTACTTTTACTGATGATTATAGTAGATATGGTTATGTTTACTTGTTGAAACATAAACATGAAGTTTTTGAAACGTTCAAAGTCTTCCAAAATGAAGTAGAGAATCAGCTTGGAAAGACCATTAAAGCCCTTCGTTCTGATCGAGGTGGTGAGTATATGAGTCAAGAGTTTTTGGACCACTTAAAGAATCGTGGGATTGTCTCTCAATTCACTCCACCTTATACACCACAGCACAATGGTGTATCTGAGCGGAGGAATCGAACTTTACTTGATATGGTTCGATCTATGATGAGTCTGACTACTCTACCACCGTCTTTTTGGGGATATGCATTAGAGTCTGCTGCACGCATACTCAATATGGTTCCAACCAAGAAGGTTGAAAAGACACCACATGAGCTGTGGCATGGGAAAACTCCTAAGTTGTCTTACTTGAAAGTCTGGGGTTGTGAAGCGTATGTGAAACATGACACTTCAAACAAATTAGAACCCAGAAGTATCAAGTGTAACTTTGTGGGATACCCAAAGGAAACAATGGGTTACTACTTTTACTACCCAGCTGAAAACAAAGTGTTTCCTGCTCGATTTGCTGAGTTCTTGGAAAGAGATCTTCTCTTGCAAAAGATCAGTGGGAGTAAAGTTGATCTTGAAGAAATTCAAGAACCACAGGGTGATATGCCTTCTGAAAATACTAGCAGTCCACATGTTGAATCTGAGCACACTATTGGTGAGTCAGAACATGTTGCACCTGCACTTCGTAGATCTGATAGAACTCATCGTATACCTGTAAGGTATAATTATGCAATTAATTCAGATGAGCCTTATCTAGGGGATTATGATGAACCCTCTAACTACCGCGAAGCCATATCGAATCCTGAATCCGATAAATGGCGAGATGCTATGAATGCAGAGATGCAGTCCATGAAGGATAATCAAGTATGGGACTTGATGGATCTTCCACCCAATTGTAAAACAGTAGGGTGTAAATGGGTCTTCAAGAAGAAGAATGTAAACACATTTAAAGCTCGGTTGGTAGCAAAAGGCTATACTCAGACTCAAGGAATTGATTATGAGGAAACCTTTTCACCAGTCGCGAGCATTAAATCAATTAGGATACTTATTGCCATAGCTGCTTTTCATGATTATGAAATATGGCAAATGGATGTCAAAACCGCTTTCCTAAATGGCGACCTTAGCGAGGACGTATATATGGTTCAGCCGGAAGGGTTTGTCAATCCAAAGCATCCTAATAAAGTATGCAAGCTTCAAAAATCCATTTATGGATTGAAGCAAGCATCCAGGAGCTGGAATCTTAAGTTTGATGAGAAAATCAAAGAGTTTGGTTTTTCTCAAAATCAAGATGAGCCCTGTGTTTACATTAGAGCTAGTGGGAGTAAAGTAGTCTTCTTGATCTTGTATGTTGATGACATATTACTTATTGGAAACGATATTCCAACTTTGCAGGATGTTAAATCTTGGCTTGGAAAATGTTTTTCCATGAAGGATCTTGGAGAAGCTACTTACATTCTTGGAATCAGAATCTATAGAAATAGATCCAAACGGCTTATTGGTTTGAGTCAAAGTACATACATTGACAAAATCTTACGAAGATTTAACATGCAAGACTCCAAGCGTGGAGCTTTGCCAGTACAAAAGGGCATAACCTTGAGCAAGTCTCAAAGTCTTATCACACCTGATGAGATAAGACGAATGAAAGGTATCCCTTATGCTTCGGCTATAGGATCCATTATGTATGCCATGTTATGTACTAGACCTGATGTCTCGTTAGCTTTGAGTTTGACGAGTCGTTATCAACAGAATCCAGGTGAAGAACATTGGATTGCTGTTAAGAGCATTCTTAAGTATCTGCGGAGAACTAAAGAGATGTTTTTGGTTTACGGTGGTTTGGAAGAAGAGTTGAGTATTAAATGTTATACGGATGCTAGTTTCCAAACTGATCGAGATGACTCTCGATCCCAATCTGGTTATGTCTTAGTCATGAATGGCGGGGCAGTTGATTGGAAAAGCTCAAAGCAGAGCACAGTTGCACAATCTACAACAGAAGCAGAATACATTGCTGCCTCAGAAGCTGCTCAGGAAGCTGTCTGGATTAGGAAGTTCGTTGCTGAGCTAGGAGTAGTACCCAACATTGAATCTCCCATGGAAATGTACTGTGACAATTCGAGTACTATTATACTTGCGAAAGAATCACGTGTACGTAAAGGTAGTCGGCACATTCTTCGAAAGTTTGACTACATTCGTGAAGTCATTGAGAGGAATGAGATTAATATTCTTAAGGTTCACACAGATGATAATGTAGCTGATCCATTCACTAAGCCCATGACACACAACAAGCATGATGATCATGCTAGTAGTATTGGACTTCGTTATGCTACTGATCTATTTCATATGTAAATTAGTATTTGGATATTTATGGAACATTAAGCAGTTTTATCTTAATGAATTGATATACTTGGTATGATCGTTTTCATTTATAACACTGTGTTCTATATTAGCATGTTTAATCCATGAATAATTGTTGATTATTCAAAATCTCCATAGTCGATTATGTTATGGGAGTAACATAAATTAAGACTAATATGAAGTTTTGGTTTTATTCACTGTTGGTGAATAGTTAACTTGTTGAGGCCAAAATTCATATGTATTCATTGTTGATGAATATTGGAGTGACCCAAATCACGAGATGTCACTGCATGAATTGGTGTCAACAGTGAATCTCGAAGTGATTATGTCTTTGTGTCCTCAGACCTGAGATTTGTATGTTGGTTGCTGATTATATGACATGTTATGCTTTGATATGGTTAAACGCTATCCTGAACAAGGTAGCCATCAAGGCCATTATTGGGTATGATGTGAAATGCATGATGTGCGCATAAAATCAAGATGGGATTTATTCCTCTATGCGAGAGTATGATACCACTGGGCCCCTCGATGAAAATGAATGGATATTTACACGGCCGTGCCCAAGCTATATTGATTGTTGATCAATTTTAACTTGGTGATCGCATTCGACTTTTCAATATCGAGAAACAGAATTTGTTGACAAATGAGAATGACTCTATCCATGTCTCATGTCAACACGGTATTAGGAATAAAGGGACAATTGACACTCAATCATTATATCATTATTTTAATAATGATTGTTCGTTTAACTGAAACAAACACTCGTGTGTTTTCGGGGGCAATGATGTGTTGCTAGACACCAATCATTGTCTGTGTAATTTTCTAGATGTTAAGACATACACAAGTGGGAGTTTGTTGAATTAGTGTGTACGTCATAACACAAAATTATACTACCGCTTACACACGAGCCTACGAGGTCACACACAAAGAACATTTAGATATCCGGATATATGTATATTGTATACATATATAAAATCACCAAAGTTTATATATATATATTATATATATATAATAATCACTAAAATGATATATATATGCTTGCTCTTTTGATAATTATTGGCTGAATAATTAAACAATAGAAAGTGACTAGAGGAGTTGATGCATTTTGTTTCACCTCTTATCTTTCTGTCGGCTCAAAAGAAAATTGATAGAAAGGGAATGGTTCTCTTTTACTTTAAAATATTGAGGAGCTAATCTATAAATATAGATATGTTGTTCTCAACTTGTATGGCCAAGGGCCCATCAAGCTCTTATATAAAAGGGGTGTTGTAAAGTCTAGTAAAAGACAACACATTTTACATATAACACTCTGCTTAAAAACATAGAAAGGAAAAAAGGAGTTTACTCTTTTCATGTATACGGCAGAACAAAATTAGGACCAAACTAAGAGTTTGGAATTTTTAGTTTTGGTGATTAAGGTCTAGCAGCCTACGGGTATTGTTTGAAGTGTTCGTGTGGATCAACGGTAGAGATATTCATATTATTGAATATTGTTTCATCCGACGTCATTTCATCTACTAAAAGGTATTATTCTTAATCTATCTTATTATGACAACTATCATGGTGTAATTGGATCTTGGTGGAAATATTAATCGTGTGCATGTTTTATAAAATACATTATTGTATTTTTAGTCTTCCACTGCGTTTATAAATTTTAAAAGTATACACGAGGGCCTAGTATTTCCAACACATAGCAAGGGGACAGGCCATGAGGACATGATCAATGGATTCATCATCCTCATTGCATCAAACACATGACAATAATCTAGGTGTTATCCCCTCCCCCTTTCGATGAGTTGAACTAACGTAGGAAGCTTATCTCGACTCGCTCTCCAATTTTTTATGTTTATTTTTTTTGGAACCCAATTATTCAAATGAAAGTTGTAATGCGGATTGTGATTAACTCCATTCTTTTTTTCATTTGGTGCGAGGAATTGGAGAGTGTAACTTTTAAATTACACGCATGACATTTTTGCAACACACGAAACCCACCCAACCACAACCAATTAAAACTTTCTTGTTTTTCATTATTCAAAAACTCACTGTCGCCGTTACTCAGACTGCCGTCATCGGCAATCTTCCAACTGCCACGTATCCGACTGTTCGCTTTCTGCCATCGTTGATCTTCCTACTTCTGCCATCACTTCCAATTAAGTAAGGAAATTTTGTTGCTGAGCTGCTGAAGAAGGAGGGAGGATGACGTGTCATAAATGATGTAGAATGTAATTTAGTATTTACGAATTTAGTATATTGAAAATTTGGTATATTAATCTAAATATGGTAAATGATGTAAGCAAAGCAATCCAAAGGTTAAAATTCAACTTTGCTTTTCATCCAAGGGTTATGGTTTTTTCAAAAATGATTTTAGAATGCTCTTTTATTATTATTGAGAGATAACATGTATGATGTCATAAATAGGTTTTTTTAACAATAAATTAGTGAACAAAAAGATTATAGATGTGCCAAGTCAGATTTTTTAGACTATTTTTTAGATGTGGACTTCAACTTTATATATGTAAGATTATGTCATTTGTTTCTTATGTCATATTATACTAGATTGGTGCCCGCATGCAGCGGCGGTGAGGCGGTGACGGTGTGTTATTAACGTAAAAATAATTTCATTGCGCGATGTGATGAATTTTTGCGATGGGATGTGAAGGGGGGGGGGGATTGTGAGTTAGGGTATTTGCTATGTGTTTCTGCGTGAAGGTGATCCGTTACAAAATTGAATGGGTAAAACCCACGACTACTAGAAAAGAAATACATGGGATAGCCATGTTTGCCATGCACTCCTAAATTAATGCATGAGAAAAACAAACCACTACCTTTCATTCCTAAAAAGATGGATGAGTGGGTGACTAATTCTAAAGTCTTACTCACATGTGGAAGTTACTGCATATCTCTTATTTTTATATAAATAGGGTATGTGTAGAATAGGTAGGTAGCCTCTAAAGAAAAAAGAAAAATTCATTGTAATGTCAATTGTATGTTACGGTGACTTTAGAGAGAATCCAAAGAAAACAAAAATCAAAGTCTTCCCAACTTTCTTACTGTCATTTTCATTCTTGTGTTAATTTTATTTATCCGAATACTCATTCTACTTTATATCTATTCAATACAACAAATATCCATTTCATATTCAAACTTTCCTGAAAACTTTCTGCGTCTCATTAGTCCAAATCAAAATAACGAATTCAAATTCATAACGGATCTAGTGGTATCAAAGCATCGATCCTACCTGTATGGTACAAACAAAATCCGGTTACAAAGAATCGGGTGAACCTCTTAGCGAGTTAGTTATCCATCGAAAACAACCAAACAAAATCAAAAATCAATCAACAGTAAACATGGCAGCCGAAGGAAGTAACCCACCAGGTTTCAATGAACTTTCCGCCAAGGTAGATCGACTCGCGGAACAACTCGAGTCAGTATTAACATGGATTCAATCAACAACAAAAAGGCCCACCAAAAGCTCGTGAGACACCATTGAATCGGAAATTTGATGAAGAAAGCTCAAAAGATGTTAAATTATGTCATGTTATGTCTTAAACATCTTGACTAACTTGATTTGGTTTATTATGTTTTGTGGTTATTTGTAAGGAAATGAATGATGAAGGACTGAAGATGCAATTGCAAAATAAAGGGACTTAAAGTGAAGAAATCAAAAGTTCAAGGGAGTAAAGCATAAATCTGGCAGCCTATATAAACTAACTTATGATCATAATTAGGGTTATCAAACCCTATTATTTCTTGTTATTTTTCTCTCGATTATATTCATTCTCTGTATATATATATATCACATCGATATATATATATTTCTGTAATATTAATCATCCTTGGATGATTATTGTCTATTAATTGTGTAATAATAATCTTCATAAATCATATTCATAATAATCTTCTTCGATCTGGTTGTAATAATCGATCTATTATTAAGTTTGTTGTATTTAGATTTGTGGTTTCTTACATGGTATCAGAGACACAACATCGATTCGGTGGTTGATTATTACGTATTGTTATTTTTAATCAGATCTAGGGCGGATTCCGTTTTGGAACCCTAGATTTTGATTTAGGGTTTGTTCGTTCGATCTGGGTTAGGGTTTCTTCTGGAAACCTTGTTCTATATTCTTCCGCTGCTATTCTGGTTGTTTTGCCTAATTTTTTCTTGACTAAGTGAATCAAGGAAAAATTAGGGTTTTTGGTTTTGTGATTTTCAGATCCTGATTGCTTCTCTTGACTAAGTGAATCAAGAGAAGAATTAGGGTTCCTCTTCCGTCGGCTTATTGCACTGTATTGTATTATCTATCCTTCTCTCTTTATATTATTTGTTTTCAACTCATATTCTTCTCAGATCAAATTTTTATATCTATATATATATTCAATTTTTTTTATCTTCAATCTCATAAAAACAAGTTTGCTAATACTTGACCTGCCTTCATACGAGAGGTTAGGAATCCTGTCCCTGGCATTCTTGTGAGATTAAGGTATATTTTCTGAACAATTTTTTTTTGAGGAGAAAAATATTCGTTGATTAATTCTGCTTAAATTGTTCTTTATTTGTCTGGATATTATTCTGTTATTATTGATTGTGTGATTATTCTGTAGTGTCTATTTGTCTATCTTATTGTGTGATTCTTGTGTTATATGTGATTCTCTGCATCTTATTTTGATTAATATCTGTCTATTCTTGTGTTTTGAATTGTTAAAATGGTAAACACTCCACCTGGTTCTGTTCATACTGGTAATACACCTCCTGGTTCTGTTCATACTGGTAATACACCTCCTCACTCTGTGCATAATGATGAATCTGATAGTGAATCTGATTTTGGAATTAATAATACAAAAATAAGTAAGTTGGATTTTGGTGATCTTTTGTATTTACATGCTAGTGATACTGTTAGTACTCCTTTGATTGACTTTAAATTGTTAGGAACTGATAATTACAAAGTATGGTCATGTGCTATGGAACTTGCTTTGCAGACTAAGAATAAGATTGGCTTTATTGATGGTACTTGTTTGAAATCTGTGGATAATCCTGTTCTTGCTAGTCAATGGGATAGATGTAATGCTGTTGTGTTAAACTGGATTCTTGGTTGTGTGTCTCAAGAACTGTATCTAGGTCAATTTTTTTCAAAGAATGCTACTATTGTTTGGCAAGAACTTAAAGATACTTATGATAAAATTGATGGATCTGTTATCTTTAATCTGCATCATAAAATCAATTCTCTTACTCAAAATGGTGCCTCTTTGTCTGAGTATTATCATAATTTGACATCTTTGTGGAAACAATATGATTTTATGGTAACTCTGCCTATATGTACTTGTGCTGCTGCTGCTATTGTTAAAAGTCATAATGATTTGTTAAGGCTAATGCAATTCTTAATGGGCTTAAATGATGTTTATATGGGTGTAAGGTCTAATATCTTAACTAAAGAACCTCTGCCATCTGTTAAAACTGCATATGCTATCATTTCAAGGGAAGAGTCACATAGAGCAGGTCTTACTGATAAAACTCATGCTGCAACTGCTTTTGTTGCTAAAACCAATGGTTCTAGAAATTCTAATGCTAAAAATGGTGTTTATAAACCTCCTTTTGATTCTAAAAGAGCTTTTGACAATAATTTTGAATCTAAGAGGTCTTTTGATAATAATTCTGGAACTTTCAGACCTCCTAATCCTAATCTTCAATGTACAAACTATCACAGAATTGGGCATACTATAGAAAGATGCTTTCAATTGGGTTATAAAAGATCTTCAAATCAATACAATAAGTTTTCAAATAATAATGCTCATGTTGATTCTTCTTGTTCTAAACCTTCTTCTTCTAATTCTGCTATGAATAATTGTGTGTCTTCTACTACTCCTTCTTTAACTACTGATCAAGTTTCTAAGCTACTTAGTTTGCTAGATGGCAAATCTGGTTCTTCTTCTGGCCTGCATTCTAATATGGCAGGTAGGCCACCTATTTGTAGCAATTCTTGGTTTATGAGTTGTAATTCTTTCTTGTTGAATGCTATTATTAAATGGATCATTGATTCTGGTGCTAATCAGCATATGACTGTGTCTGCAAAACTTTTGTCAAATGTTGTTGATGTTTCTGATTTAAAACTGAGAATAGGTCATCCAAATGGAACTTGTGCTTATGTTAAACAGATTGGTAAATTACATTTGAAAAATGGCATTGTCTTATTTGATGTTTTAGTAGTTCCTGATTATTCTGTTAATCTAATGTCTGTTCATAAATTAGCTAGAGATAATAAATTGTTTATTGGTTTTGATGAGGGGAAATGTTATATTCAGGATTTACATCAAAAGAATCTGTTGGGGACTGGTAGTGAACAGGGTGGTTTGTATGTGTATGATGATATTCCTGAAACTGCTTCTGTGGTATGCAATTCTGTTGTTTTACCTTGTGAATCTAAATTGTTATGGCATATGAGACTTGGTCACCCTGCTGATCAAGCTCTTTCTTTGTTTTCTAAGAAGCTTAACTTAACTCATGATAATGTATCTCCTTGTGAAGTGTGTCACAAAGCTAAGCAAATAAGAAAACCTTTTCCTCTTAGTGAACATAAATCAACTGGGTTGGGTCAATTAATTCATATTGATGTTTGGGGACCTTATAAGGTTGCAAGCAAAGAAGGTTTTAAATATTTTTTGACTATTGTAGATGATTTTACAAGAGCAGTTGGTGTTTTATGATGAAAAATAAAACTGAAGTTTTTGATAATATACATTTGTTCATTAACATGATACAAACTCAGTTTGATGTGAAAGTAAAAGTGGTAAGGAGTGACAATGGATCTGAATTTGTTAATGCTAAAACTGCTTCTTTGTTCACTAAGGAGGGGATTATTCATCAGACTTCTATTCCTTATACTCCACAGCAAAATGGAGTGGTTGAAAGGAAACATAGACACCTTCTTAATGTTGCTAGGTCTCTTATGTTTCAGGGGGGAATTCCTTTGCATTTGTGGAGTGAGTGTGTTTTGACTGCTACCTACTTGATTAATAGAACTCCTACCTCTGTTTTAAATGGCAAAACTCCTTATGAGTTAGTTTATGGTTCTAAACCTGATTTAAAACACTTCAGGGTTTTTGGTTGTTTGTGTTTTTCTACTAAGCTTAATAATCATGATAAATTTAGTTCTAGGGCTGAAGAATGTGTTTTCTTAGGTTATTCAAATTCAAAAAAAGGTTATAAACTTTTTAGTCTTGAAAGTAAATCATTTTTGTATTCAAGATGTAAGTCCCAACTCAATAGATGGTACTACCTGAAGACACCTCAATGTCGATGGTGGAGTTACTTTGCAATATAAGCTCTGAACTGGAGACGACCAGTTACAGAGAGTATATACCAAGTTCTAGATAGATTACTTATTAAGTGACAATAAGTAAAGAACAATGCAATAAAGTAAAATACTTAAGTAAATTGATGAGACAATATGTAATTTTCAAGTGTAATTTATTTATTAACTTTAAATAAATTACAAGGTTGTTGCGGAACCAAGATAATATAAAGTATGTAAATATCCTAACAACCTATGAACTACAATTGATCTACACTTGGAATTTCTCAAACAATCGAAACACTTAAAGTTGTGAAATGTTCTTTTTAACGATTGAGAGAATATTGCACAAGTTCACCAAGAATATTGCAGGTATGCAAAGTGTGAATTCTATCGAAGTGTATTCGAAGAAATAAATATTCTTGTTGTGCAATGACATGTATTTATAGGCAAAGTTAACATTGGTATGTTAACTTTGGCCGTACAAATGTGGTTAAGAGCATTTAAGGAATAACATTTAATTCCTTAAAATGCAGTGTAAAGTTGCAGCATAAAGCAACTTTATTCAACCAGCTTTATGTACCTTTTATTACTTAAATAATAAGATGAATCTTATTATCCGGGTAAAAGCACATAAAGCATAATGTCAATTCCTCGTAATCAGTGTAAAGCTTTGTAAGAGCTTTCCACTGAAGGTCTCCAGTTTGTAACTGACTAGAATGTCAACTGGGCTTCGCTGCCATTGTCATTCTCTATCTTCCACTTGTTTTCTTCGACTCCAACTGGAAGGATTCTTCAACTGGTCAGTTCTCAACTGGAAGAAGTCTTCAGTTGTGTTGACTGTACGGTGCAACTGGACTTCAATATATTTCTGGACAAATCATCTGGGTCTCCAGTTTCACTGGGTCTCCAGGTGCAACTGGAGACTGGCCAGTTTACCAGTAAACTGGTCCTAACAAATTCCCCCTATTTGTCTAGAAATATTGGCAAGTCTTTTTCATTCCTTGTATCTGTACAAGTGTGAACTGGAGAGACTTGTTCGATTAAATCTATCTAAGTTTTCCAAGGCATTTTTATAGATCAATAAATGCCTTGGGTTTTTCTTTTAAGTTTGTTAGATCTATCTATTATCTACCTTGTGGTTACAAACTGGTAACTTCATTTATACAAGGAAATGAAATTTATACAAGTTACATAATGTAAATAAAATACAAGTAGATACATTGAAAAGAGAACTTAATGAGATGGCCCTTCGCCAGTTCTTCTTTTCTTGGTCACTGAAGAAATAGGTTGTGAGTCTTCAGGATCAATATTCAACTTTAGCTCCAGATTTTCTTTGTGTTGAATCTTGCCCC
>CM067174.1:16030513-16174971 GCA_034093135.1 Erigeron breviscapus
AAAGCATTCTAGCCTTCCATGTACCAAAAGTCTCACTGTTTCCATCAAATTTTGGAACAGGAGTGTTAGAATAATGTACATGGACGTGATGTGGGGTAGTAGGAGGAGGAGGGTTTGTATTAACATTTTGAAAAGGTTGTGCATTAGTATTCAAGGGGTTTTCACCTGAACCAGAACCATCTCCACCTTCAGTAGTGTTCATCTTAAGAAGATCTAGGCAAGTTTATTAGCCTTCTGCTCTGATAACACTTGTAAGTCCCAACTCAATAGATGGTACTACCTGAAGACACCTCAATGTCGATGGTGGAATTACTTTGCAATATAAGCTCTGAACTAGAGACGACCAGTTACAGAGAGTATATACCAAGTTCTAGATAGATTACTTATTAAGTGACAATAAGTAAAGAACAATGCAATAAAGTAAAATACTTAAAGTAAATTGATGAGACAATATGTAATTTTCAAGTGTAATTTATTTATTAACTTTAAATAAATTACAAGGTTGTTGCGGAACCAAGATAATACAAAGTATGTAAATATCCTAAAAACCTATGAACTACAATTGATCTACACTTGGAATTTCTCAAACAATCGAAACACTTAAAGTTGTGAAATGTTCCTTTTAACGATTGAGAGAATATTGCACAAGTTCACCAAGAATATTGCAGGTATGCAAAGTGTGAATTCTATCGAAGTGTATTCGAAGAAGTAAATATTCTTGTTGTGCAATGACTTGTATTTATAGGCAAAGTTAACATTGGTATGTTAACTTTGGCCGTACAAATGTGGTTGAGAGCATTTAAGGAATAACATTTAATTCCTTAAAATGCAGTGTAAAGTTGCAGCATAAAGCAACTTTATTCAACCAGCTTTATGTACCTTTTATTACTTAAATAATAAGATGAATCTTATTATCCGGGTAAAAACACATAAAGCATAAAAGTCAATTCCTCGTAATCAGTGTAAAGCTTTGTAAGAGCTTTCCACTGAAGGTCTCCAGTTTGTAACTGACTAGAATGTCAACTGGGCTTCGCTGCCATTGTCATTCTCTATCTTCCACTTGTTGTCTTCGACTCCAACTGGAAGGATTCTTCAACTGGTCAGTTCTCAACTGGAGGAAGTCTTCAGTTGTGTTGACTGTACGGTGCAACTGGACTTCAATATATTTCTGGACAAATCATCTGGGTCTCCAGTTTCACTGGGTCTCCAGGTGCAACTGGAGACTGGCCAGTTTACCAGTAAACTGGTCCTAACACAAGAGATGTTAGTTTTTATGAAAACATTTTTCCTTTTAATATGATTTCTGAAAGTAATTCACAATCTGTTTTAAAAGTAACTCAACTTAATTTTTTTGATAACTATGAGGATATTGCCATTAATCTAAGTCCCAATGATGATGAGGTAGCTGATGGTAAAACTGATTTTGAAAATAGGGATGGTTTCCAACATTATCTAGATGGTCCTACAGTTTCTACCTCATTAGGCAGTCCAACAGTGGCTACTAATAGTAGTCCAACAGTGGCTACCAATGATGGCAGTACAAATGAGACTACTGGAAATGTTGAGGAGACTGCTACTATTTTTGAAATGATGAATGAAAATTCTGAGGGCATCAATACTCAAAATGAACCAAAATTTTATGTTAATGAAGAAGGTCTAAGAAGATCTAATAGAAGTGCAAGTCTTCCTTATAAACTTGAAAATTTTCAACTTGATGGCAAAGTTAAGTATGGGTTAAACAAAGTAGTTAATTATGCTCATTTGTCTTGTGATACTTATGCTTTTGTGAGTAGTTTTAATAAAAGTGTAGAACCTTCTTTTTATTATGAGGCTGCTAAACATGATCAGTGGATAAATGCTATGAATGAAGAAATGGAAGCTTTAAATAGAAATAATACTTGGACTATAACTGAGTTACCAAATGGTAGAAAACCAATAGGGTGTAAATGGATTTTTAGAATCAAATACAAAGCTAATGGTGAAATAGAAAGGTATAAAGCTAGGTTGGTTGCAAAAGGTTTTAGCCAAATGTTTGGTATTGATTTTGATGAAACATTTTCACCTGTGGTAAAAATGGTTACTGTCAGGTGCTTGTTGACTTTAGCTGTTAGATGAGGATATATATATGGATATTCCTCAAGGTTATGATAATGGTAACAAGAATTTAGTATGCAAATTAAATAAATCTTTGTATGGCTTAAAGCAAGCTCCTAGGCAGTGGAACTCAAAATTGTGCAATGCTTTGTTTGATTTTGGATTTGTTCAAAGTAAGTGTGACTACTCTTTGTTTATAAAGAGTAATAGTGATGTGTTTGTTGCTCTACTTGTTTATGTAGATGATATTGTTTTAACTGGAAATAGTCAAGCAGAAATTGACAATGTAAAAACTTTTTTGAATTCTAGATTCAAAATCAAGGATTTAGGGAAATTGAAATATTTCCTTGGCATTGAAGTATTAGATACTGATGAAGGTATTTGTTTGAATCAAAGAAAGTATTGTCTTGAATTATTAAATGACTTTGGTTTACTTGGATGTAAACCAATTAACACTCCTTTGGAAATGAATCTGACCATGAAAGCTAAAACAGCTACTTCTAAACTTCTTGATAACATTACTGTTTATCAAAAACTCATTGGTAAATTGATCTATTTAACTTTGACAAGACCTGATATTAGTTATTCAGTGCAATGTTTGTCTCAATTTATGTCAAGAACATTTTAACACTATGGTTTGAGAATTCTTAGATATTTGAAAGGGTCTCCTGGTAATGGTTTGCAAATAACCGAAGGTAATATTCTTGAACTATCTGGCTATGTTGATTCTGACTGGGGAAGGTGCTTAAGTACAAGAAGGTCTGTTACAGGCTACACTGTTTTACTTGGAAACAGTCTTGTTTCCTGGAAAAGCAAGAAACAAAATAGTGTAGCCAAGTCCTCTGCAGAAGCAGAATATAGGGCCATGGCTGCAGTAACTTGTGAGATTATATGGATCTTAAATCTCTTAAAGGATCTTGGTATTGATCCTGGTCTTCCTGTTCATCTGCATTGTGATAGTAAAGCTGCTATACAGATTGCAGCTAACCCAGTTTTTCATGAAAAAACTAAACATTTTGAAATTGATTTACATTTTATAAGAGAAAAGATTTCTGCAGGTGTAATCAAGACTATTAAAATTCTGTCTGATCATAATATGGCAGATATTTTCACTAAGAGTTTAAGTACATCTCAACATCATTATTTATGTTCAAAATTGAAATTAAAAGACATGTTTAAGACTTGAGGGGGATGTTAAATTATGTCATGTTATGTCTTAAACATCTTGACTAACTTGATTTGGTTTATTATGTTTTGTGGTTATTTGTAAGGAAATGAATGATGAAGGACTGAAGATGCAATTGCAAAATAAAGGGACTTAAAGTGAAGAAATCAAAAGTTCAAGGGAGTAAAGCATAAATCTGGCAGCCTATATAAACTAACTTATGATCATAATTAGGGTTATCAAATCCTATTATTTCTTGTTATTTTTCTCTCGATTATATTCATTCTCTGTATATATATATATCACATCGATATATATATATTTCTGTAATATTAATCATCCTTGGATGATTATTGTCTATTAATTGTGTAATAATAATCTTCATAAATCATATTCATAATAATCTTCTTCGATCTGGTTGTAATAATCGATCTATTATTAAGTTTGTTGTATTTAGTTTTGTGGTTTCTTACAAAAGACGACAGTGAAGAGGATGAAAAGAGTGATTTTGGTGCAAAAACGGGTCATGGTTCTCATCGACCATTTAAAGTCGAGGCGAGAATTGATATCCCGACATTTGATGGGACCGTTGACGCGGAGAAGCTTGATTCTTGGATTGACCAACTCGAAACTTACTTCACTCTTTACGGGTTTAGTAGTGTCGAAAAGGTTTCGTTTGCAAGATTGAAGCTAACAAGCCACGCATTGGCTTGGTGGAACTCACTGTTGAAAGCTCATGGCGATGAAGAAATGGGTTGGAAGGAATTCACTCGTCTCTTACGACACGAATTCTATCCAATGGGCTATGCACAAGAACGATGGGCTCGATGGCATAATCTTCACCAACAACGGGGACAATCCGTTCAACAATACACCACCGAGTTTCGACGTCTTGCGGTGTCACTAGGAATTTCACTCGACAATGAAGATGTCATCACCAAGTATGTTGCTGGATTGCATCATCAAATTCAAAACGAGTTAAGATTGCATACGTTGGGGAATATCTCGAGTGCAAGTCGCATTGCCATGGCCATTGAATTGAAAAATAAAAATGATGGGCCAAAAATGAAAGATGTAGTGCAAGAACATGCACATGCATCCAATGTCTCGTTTGACCAGAAGGATACCAGGAAGGGTTCGACTACTTCTAACAATTCTAATAAATTTTGTTATCATTGTCAAATTTCAGGTCATACAAAAGACAAGTGTTGGAAAGCACATCCAAAACTTTTTCCCAAATGGGAGAAAGATAAACGGGAAAAGTATACAACTGCAACAACTCATGTCAATGATGTAGTCGAGATTGGTCAAGTTGAAGGTGTTGACAAGAGCTTGGCACTAATGGTGAGACCAAAGCCTCCATCAAAAGAAAAAGAAGAATTATTCACTTTAAAGATACAAGTGAAACAAGAGTTAGTCGAAGCGATCATTGACCCCGGGAGTGAGAAGAATTTGATCTCGGCTGAGCTCGTAAAGCATTTGGGTCTAGAGACGACACCACATCCGCGACCGTATTCATTAGGGTGGATTCAAAAGGATGCGGCCGATACACAAGTCAACCAACAATGCAAGTTGAAGTTTGCCATTACAAATCAATTCATCGATGAAGTCACGTGTGAGGTGGTTTCACTCGATGTTTGTCAAGTTATTCTTGGCAACCCATATCTTTGGGAGCGAGATGCGGTTTACTATCGACGTGCACAACAATACCAACTAGAGAAAGATGGCAAGAAATATATCGTCAACAAAAGTATTACTACAAAGTGTGTTGATTTGTTACAGTTTGTCATGCTAAAAGACCCAAAACAATGAAATGGTTCAAGGAGAGTGGCAAAGTCCAATTTCCGCCTCTTCAAAAGTAATAACCGCATTAGGAGCTGCTCTTCTTCGCCGGAGAAGGGGAGGCATGATCCGTTACAAAATTGAATGGGTAAAACCCACGACTACTAGAAAAGAAATACATGGGATAGCCATGTTTGCCATGCACTCCTAAATTAATGCATGAGAAAAACAAACCACTACCTTTCATTCCTAAAAAGATGGATGAGTGGGTGACTAATTCTAAAGTCTTACTCACATGTGGAAGTTACTGCATATCTCTTATTTTTATATAAATAGGGTATGTGTAGAATAGGTAGGTAGCGAGCAACAGGAAACATAGGAAATTTAGTATTGGTAGTCAAACATGTTGACTTTTACGAATTACAAATGAGCCAATAGATAGAGTTGTCATTTTAAAACTGGGAATGTTGCACGTGAAATTACTCGTGCATATGTAATTTAGATGCAAGTCATGTGAATTTCAAATCCACTTTTGGGTGGTTTATAAGTCTTGTAGTTATAGCATAATATTTGGTCGGAAACAGTTTGTCTTCGTTTTCCCTAGCATTACAGTTTGTCTTCGTTTTCCCTGGCATTCTCTTAACCATACTGTCTTACAACGATGTAGATGATTTATAGTTTTAAGGGAAATTGTATGGATGACAACGGTGCTTCATCAGAATAATATTTATCGGGAAAATCGTATGGATGATACCGTCGCATCGTGCAGGCATATGACTCGTATATACAAAATATGAGCGTAACTTTCTAACTACTTGTCTAATAAACTACCTAACCGTCTCCTATATTTACATAAATAGCCCTATAGTCTTGGTAAGTCATCACATTTGACCACACTCTATTGAGCACTTCTTCAAACGGATTTCAGTCGAGGGTAGAAACCTTGTGGGCAGGGACGGA
This sequence comes from Erigeron breviscapus, assembly GCA_034093135.1. Classification (NCBI taxonomy): domain Eukaryota; kingdom Viridiplantae; phylum Streptophyta; class Magnoliopsida; order Asterales; family Asteraceae; genus Erigeron; species Erigeron breviscapus. The sequence goes on from CM067174.1 coordinate 16,036,515, forward strand.
GCCAGAAGATTTTTTGTATGGGGGCAAATTAAAAATTTTAAGTGTGCATGTTGTTTTCAATTAAGTCAAACTAAAATTATCTAATATACCGAGATGTGGAAATCTGAGTCTAAATCTTGAGAGTATATGAAAAAGGCATAAGGAAAAAAAAATGTGGGAATGTAGTGAGCAAGCTTCGAACACAACTTCTTCTCTTTAGGAGTTTGGAGGAAAACCACTAGGCTATAAGTGGGTATTATTTTAATTAACCCCATCTTCAGTTATATATCTATGTAGTGGCAAAAAAAAATATTCGAAAAAAACACGTTACGCCTTCGAAACTTTATGGGGGCGGTTGCCCCCGTTGCCCCCATTGTAGCTCCGCCCCTGCTTGTGGGTTTTAAGTCAATGAATATATTGTGAACTTGATGATCATTTGTTTCTTCTGTCATATTATATAGTTATTGTTTATTTCTATTTTATTTAGTTACTTGTTTATTTAATCTAAAACGAAATTCATTTTTGGTTCCTGTGATATCACACCCGTTGCAGTTTCGGTCCAAACATTTGCAAAGTGGCGATTTTGGTGCTTGTGACACCCGTTGCAATCTTGGTCCAAAGTTAACTTTCCGTCTAATTTTCACCGTTAGTGACACCATGTGTCAGTCACGTGGAGGGTAGTTTCGTCCATTTAATGCCCATAGGACCATTTTTGCAAAATAGAAATAAATAAATAATTTTAGTATCATCATTCATTATCTGAACAGATTCATCTACATCACTTTCATCATCAAATATATACAAAAAAAACTAATTAAAGCATAATACTTCATATGAAGTCATCATCACCACCATTATTGTTGTCGACCTACTGCAAACAAACCATACCACTTGCCGTCCAAAATCAAACAACAACCCTAAATAACAAATAAATACATAAATATATATACAAAAATCAAATATATATATATATATGGGGAGATCTAGGCAAAAATCAAACAAGAAGCCTTTCTTTTTCTTCCTTTCCTTCCTCTATCCATCCATGCTTGCCAATCATATAAAAAATAGGGGAAGAAGTAGGAAAAAATTAATTGCGAAAAACCATTTCATGATAAAGGTCCTCTAACAGAAAACAATCTCAATATTTGGAAGTCAATGATGCTTATGTTTCTAGTCGTTATATTCTCTGATCATCATCATCTCGATCGATTTATTGTTGATGAACGATTCCGATCCCGCAACTGAAAAAAACAAATAGTGTAACACTGCCAGCACCTCTGGCCGAAGATACATGGGCGAAGTTTGTATGTTCGGTCAGTTGCAAAAAACTAAACCACAATCCCTTTTGATAAACCCCTTCCTTCTTCAATTCTTCTTATTATATATATAGAGAGAGAAATATGTTTCTAGTCGTTATATTCTCTGATCATCATCATCTCGATCGATTTATTGTTGATGAACGATTCCGATCCCGCAACTGAAAAAAACAAATAGTGTAACACTGCCAGCACCTCTGGCCGAAGATACATGGGCGAAGTTTGTATGTTCGGTCAGTTGCAAAAAACTAAACCACAATCCCTTTTGATAAACCCCTTCCTTCTTCAATTCTTCTTATTATATATATAGAGAGAGAAATATGTTTCTAGTCGTTATATTCTCTGATCATCATCATCTCGATCGATTTATTGTTGATGAACGATTCCGATCCCGCAACTGAAAAAAACAAATAGTGTAACACTGCCAGCACCTCTGGCCGAAGATACATGGGCGAAGTTTGTATGTTCGGTCAGTTGCAAAAAACTAAACCACAATCCCTTTTGATAAACCCCTTCCTTCTTCAATTCTTCTTATTATATATATAGAGAGAGAAATATGTTTCTAGTCGTTATATTCTCTGATCATCATCATCTCGATCGATTTATATATATATATATATATATATATATAAAGAGAGAAAAAAGAGAAAAGTGGGAAAAGTTGAGTTCTACATCTGAGAAAATAGGATGTGGTATTTAAGGTCCGGTGTGTGTTTGGAGATTGGGGTTTTATTGGTGGTGGTTTGTGGTAGCGCTAATGGCCACGGTGATATGTATGTATGTTTGTATATATGCGGTTGTAGAAGAAGACATAAAGAAACAAATATAAATAAAGTTTACTAGTTGCATGAATGGTCTTTTTTGTGCATAAAGACCATATTGTCCTCACGTGAGGGACACATGATGTCCTTAATGGTGAAAAATAGACGGATCTATTTATTTGGACTGAAATTGCCGCTAACTCGCTAAGTAGATATCACAGGGACCAAAAAGCTACTTTGATTCTTGCAAATGAGGTTATAAGACAGGACAAAAAAGCATTTCGTTCTTTAATTTATCTAATGCGAGTTAATCGAAGAGAGTAATAACTTTCTTGTTTTTCATTATTCAAAAACTCACTGTCGCCGTTACTCAGACTGCCGTCATCGGCAATCTTCCAACTGTCACGTTTCCGACTATTCACCTTCTGCCGTAACTTCCAATTAAGTAAGGAAATTCTGTTGCTGAGCTGCCGAAGAAGAAGGAAGGAGGATGAAGTGTAATCAGACAACACTTTCAGGCCATTTCAGAGGTAAATCCATCACCGACCTCAACCTTTTCTTCCGCCATTTTTCTTATTCTTCTTCTTCTTCTTCAAATTATTATCATAAGGATGACCTTTCTTCTCCAACCCCTAAATCTGTATATCAAAAAGTTAACAAATTAGAAGATGCCCTTCATCTGTTTGATGAAATGACACACAGAAACCCTCTTCCTTCTGTTATTTATTTCAATCAATTGTTGAATTCCGTCACCAAAATGAAACATTTTTCACATTCTATTCATCTCTTCAATCAAATGTGTTCCTTTAGGCTTCCTATTAGTGTCTATACCATTAATATGTCTATCAAGTGTTGTTGTGAGCTGCGTCGAACCCAAGACGGTTTCGCACTTTTAGGCCTCTGCTTTAGACGAGGTATTGTACCTGACGTGTACACTTTTAGTACACTCTTACACGGACTCGTCTTAGAAGATAAGATTCTTGAGGCTGAGATCTTCTTCAAGAAACTCATCAAACAGAAACTATACGAATCCAATGTTGTTATGTATAACACAATGATTAAAGGCCTTTGCAAGTTCGGCGATAATTTTACTGCCATGTCTTTGCTCAGGCTCATGGATCAAAAAGGCTGTAAACCCGATGTTGTTTCATATAACACCATCATTGACAGTCTTTGCAAGGACCAAATGATTGATGATGCCTTCAAGCTTTTTAAAGAAATGGTCTTTCAAAAAGGCATCCCACCGAATGTCGTCACATATACCACTTTGATTTCTGGTCTTTGTAACTTAGGTCGTTGGGATGAGGTGTATAAGATACTAAAAGAAATGGAGGATTATATGATCTCTCCAAATGTTCATACTACTCTATATTAGTTGATGCATTATGCAAAGAAGGTAAGGCGAAAGAAGCCGAGGATGTTATCAATGTCATGGTTGAGAAAGGTAAGGAGCCGAACATAGTAACATACAATTCACTTATCGATGGTTATTGTTTGCGGGGTGAAATGACCAAAGCAAAGGCAGTTTTTGATGCCATGGTATTTAAAGGTATCCTCCCAGATGTTGTTACTTACAACAGTTTGTTAAATGGGTATTGCAAGAAGTTGGTGATAGATGAGGCCTTGCATATGTTTCGTGAAATGACGAGAAAGGCTTTGAAACCCGATGTAGTCACTTACAGCACCATGATACAAGGATTTTTTAAGGCCGGACGTTGTGGAGATGCACGCAAACTCTTTGATGAAATGCGCGCACAAGGCCAAATTCCTAATGAATTGACTTACGGAATAGTTCTAGAGGGTCTTTGCAACAACCATCTAGTAGAAGATGCAATCTCTTTGTTCAATTTAATGGGTAATAGCAAGCTAAATTCAAATATTGTGGTGTACACTACCCTTATTGATGGTGCAAGCAAATGCGAGCAGCATGAGATTGCAAGAGATCTTTTTCAAGACTTGGCAGTGAAAGGTTTGCAACCTGATGTTCGGACATATAATGTGATGATCAGTGGCTTATGTCGCGAAGGCTTATTGGAGGATGCAAAGCAGTTGTTTCTTAAAATGGACGGGAGTGGTTGCCCACCAAATAATGTTACTTACCGCCTTCTTCTCCAAGGATATCTAAAGAATAAGCACCATGATGATGTCGAAATGCTTTTACATGAAATGGATGAAAATGGTTTCTCACTGGATGCTTCGACTATGTCACTGTTAATTGATCAGATTGCCGCTGGCTCGTCACAAAACACTCTGCTTAAGTTGATAGGTAAACTAGTGCCAAAAGAATTGCTGGAGACCCCTAGTTTTTCTGGCTAGCCCAGTATTTTGGCGGAGAAAATGAAAAGGTGATTGAAGAGCTCGAGATTTTGTGTAGGTTGAGAATTAAAGATGTCACCAACAAAATATAGAAAGTAGGAAATTGGTACACTATGTATCTTCTCAACTGTATGAGCCAGAAATAGTTCAATATGTATGATGTCATTGTCTTAACTGGATTATGATTCTGCTTTTGTTTGTCCTTAGACTAAAGTTCTGCACACAGAATCACCATATTTCCCCTGTTTTTCCATCTTATGAATAGATGAAGAAATTTAGTTTTATAGATAAACTATGTAGTATCTCATGAGTTTATTTGTTTAATAACTAAATCCAAATTCACGAATCCAATTGTCATTGATTATAATCACGTATGCAATTCGTTATATAGCATCAAGTACTTCCAAGTACTCGTCGTTCCCCCTCAATTCGTTATATAGCATCAAGTACAGGTGATGATTTTCTTTGTTACTCCTTTTTACATGATTTTTGTTTCTTTGTTAGCTGTATCATTGGATAGGGTTGATGGACAAGAGGTAATTAAGAAAGGGTTAGATTGGATGGGCTGGGTTACCAATTAGAAAGTTGATAATGTGAAGTCTGTTAGGCTGAAAACTTTGTTCAGATCTTTTTGACCGTTAGTCCATGGTTGTCTTGGTGTTTGTTTTCAGGCGTTTGATCAGTTTCAAGAAGATCGCACCGTCGATTTAGTTGACCCTCAAATGAAAGAATCTGCCCCCCCCCCCCCTCCCCCATCTCAGGGGCATACTGGCCATATATGAAATGGGTGGGAGAGCAGTTCTGGGTTATAGAACAGACCATCTTAATAGCAGAATAGGTCGGCAGAACTTGCTTGAAGCTTTCATGTTTATCAATCAACGTTACATAACTAGGTGACTTGACATTCTAGAAAGTTTGATTTCCTATCTTTACATATAAGACAATACAATTACAGAATAAACAAGAATCAGATTTGAGCTGAGGGCTGATTGAGGTAATTGAGCATTATATAATAAGGTAAAGTTTGAGCTCTATAGCTATTGATAACAATTTGACAGATCTGCTCAGCCTGCAGGTGCAACGGGGTTCACCCAAATTATGCAGAAGTATCTACTATTCAGGAGTCGAAGTAAAAATAACTCTGGTATAACTGAACTTATTCCTAACTGCCATGTAATATATTGTGTTGTGCTCACTGGTATATGTTTTCTCAAAACTAGATAGCAGTTTCCTCCTAAGACACTAGTTCATATTACGGTAAGTTAAAAGATTTTTTTTAATTTAGAAAAGGGAATATTTAGATTACCAATATACTCTGTTTGGGTACTATTTGAATGGAAAAATATCGTTTCTGTCACTTGTCAGTGATAATTTTAAGGTTAAGCAGAGATTCTTAGTTAACACGGACAATTTAGATGAAGACACACCATCATCGGATAGAATGTGGCTGTAACAATAATCTGCAAACTACAAGAACGTACACTAAAGATTTCAGACTATTCCTCACGTTATTTATTGTAAATGATGTATCTTCTTGTTTCTTCTCTGCTTGTTAAAGTGACCCAGATACAGAGTTATCTAACGACGACGACTTATGGAGTACTCTTTTAGAACGTTTTCATACAGTGATATGGAACTTGCCACTAGGAATTTTAGTAATCAACGTTACATAACTAGGTGACTTGACATTCTTGATATTCTGATTCCCCATCTTTACATATATAAGAATATAAAATCACAGAATGAACAAGAAGCGGAGGACCCATTATAAATGATTCATTATATATTAAGGTAAAGCTTAAGCTCTATTGCTATTGATACTAACAATTTTAGTAATCAACGTTACATAACTAAGTGTTTTGTTGTGTGTTTTAGCTAATAACAGTCAATACTTTTACTATAAGTCTTGATTTCAACTCACACGGTGAATGCAAAGCGGATATTGGAGTTACAAATCTTCTTCTTAGATTACCAAATTATGATCTCATACGTTTGTGAAAGGTCTATGTTCTATCATGTGAGTTTGAGGTGGTGATCCTGCTATCACTTTATCTATTACTCGTAGTTATTTGCTAGAATACCTAAGAAAACACACTCATAGGGATCAAGTTTTACTTGCAACTGCCAGTATAAGCACAGTTCAATGTAAAGGATAACGGGCCGGAAGTAAGCCCAATTTCAAATGATCATAACTTTGTTAGGATAGGAATTACCAACCGCTCTTTATATGGATCAAAAGTCCACAAAAAGAGGAACGTGTCTAGTGTTCCATACGTCCATGTATACGAGATACATACAGTAGTTGATTTTTCCATTTATAAAGTAAATGGATGTTTGCCAAAAAAAAAAAAATTCTTATAAAACAGAAAAATAAATAAATCGATCCGGATCATGGTTCATCCGTTTAAAATTATTTGGATATGAATCGGATCAAAATCCATTATGCTGGATCATGAATCGGATCATAATCCTTATAAATTGGATCACTAATAGGATCAAAATCCATTATGCTGGATCATGAATCGGATCATAATCCTTATAAATTGGATCATGAATCGGATCAAAATCCATTATGCTGGATCATGAATCGGATCAAAATCCTTATTGGATCATGAATCGGATCAAAATCCATTATGCTGGATCATGAATCGGATCAAAATCCTTATTGGATCATGAATCGGTTTAAAATTTATTTGGATATGAATCGGATCAAAATCCATTATGCTGGATCATGAATCGGATCATAATCCTTATAAATTGGATCACTAATAGATCGGATTATGATCCGATTAATGTCCATCCATTTACAGCCCTATCAATCACCACCTATCATAGTGTAGCTTTTTGCTTGTTTATCTTTGGCCTTATCATAATGTAGCCTCTACATTTGCTAGTGATAAAGGTGTCTACATATCTACCTCATTCATACATTAAGAAAGACGGTATTGCGAGTTACCTACCTACTTACTAACTATACCCTAAGGTGTAAAACTTTTCTTTTATATTGAAATTCAAATGTACTAAATATCTCTTTGTTTGTCATTTCTATAATGTATTTTTCATCTCATGCCTAAATTATAGTATCATAAGCTGACATTTGAGAGAAAAAGTTTGGAAATTATTTGATACTCCAAGAGGATTTGCCTAAGTCATCACATTTGACCACACTCTATTGAGCATATTTTCAAGAAGATTGGATCCTGCTCCTCGGCAAAGTGTAGAAACCTTGGTTTTAGATCAATGAAAACTAGCACGGTACCTGCGCAATGCGTTGGTGGTTGTGGTGGTGATGGTGTGGTGGTGGGGGCGAGTGTTGGTGGTGGACGGCATCGAGTGGTGTTGATATTTGATTTAAAAGTAATTGATTAAAAGGGTTAATGTGAATATTTTAAAAGATAAATGATTGATAGTGTAATTTAATCATTAATATTAAGGAGTAGTGTATGTGAAAATATTTTAAGAGTGCTAAGTGAAAATATTACATATTTTTCTAACACTTCCAAAATAAAATGTTGTATTTTTATAAAATAGTATAGATATATTGAACTTGGTGATCATTTGTTTCTTCTGTGATATTATATAGTCATTGTTAAACTTTACGGTAGATGTAAGTTCTGCCTATATCTTAACCTCTCCCATACTTTGTCGAGGTATTGGGGCCCAAAACCCGTAGAAAACGACAGTGAACAGTTCCGTTTTTTGTTAAAATTTGGGGGTCCTTTGACTTGGGTTAGTGCTCAAAACTAAAATGGATTATATGCCTTCGAATTACTTTGTGGCATTGTATGCTTATTTTTATTATATATAGTTATTATTGTTTTTATTTATTAAATGTGAGTAGTAAGAGAGTGTAGGGGACACGGAGTGGGGTGGTGAAGTCGGCGGTATCACCCATATATCGGCGATAACACCGCCGCCACCCCTTAATTTGTAACATTCGTGACTTTTGACTTGGTTTGACTTTTGATTGAATGTAATAAAATGTGAATGATTACGTGAATTTATATGAGTTATCGAACGTTTAATCGTGTTTTAATATAACGTTGCAATTATTTGCATTTACGGGTTCGTTTTAGCGATTAAATGGATAACGTATAGCTATTTGTCGAATTTAGCGGAGCGGGGCCTCAAAAATGAGACCCCATGGCCGGCCCACCATCTCTCCCTCCCTCACTCACCCACTCATTTCTACTTTACCAAATATCTTATCTTCTCTCTTTCTCCCTCATTTATTTCTTCCATCTACCAAAAACCATCACCATAAATTCTTCATCTATGCAAGGATCTTGTGTTTTAAACCTAAATTAACTAGAACTATAACCCTAATAATAATAATAATCATTATTGCAAGGATTTTCAAGATTTGAAGTGTTCATCCATCATTTGTGCCCTAAATCCGAATTCTTGGATCTTGGGTTGTTTTGAAAGGTAAATTCTATATCAAATGCACCCACTTATGTTTACAACTATGTTCAAAGTCAAAATCTAAGTGTTCTTGGATTAAACTTCAAGTCAAAACTCATTTAGGTCAAGATTAGGGTTTTGGTTGCATTTTTGGGTCAAAAGTCGAAAGTGGGAATTTAGGGATGGAATGAAACGAAATTTCAAGTTGGGTCATGTTTATTTATGTTCAAAAATTGGTTGTTAGTACTTGAAAGTGAGTCTTGGAAGCCTTTAAGTCGAATTTGAACCAACTAGGGTTTGTTAGGGTTCTAAATGGGTCAAGAATGTGATTTTGGGCAAAGGTGTTGTTATGGATCGAAATCATGAGTTGGGTTATGTTCTAACATGAATAAATTCGTTGGCCATGCTCCAAATTGAGTCTTGCAACCTCCCTTGTCGATTTAAAGTCCAGAAATGAAGTTTTAAAGGTTCATGGGTCGGTTTTGAATCCTTGGCTGCTGCTGCTGGTCGTGCAGGTTCTGGTCAGGCGTAACTTACGCCCACTCTGGGCGTAGCTTACGTTGGTTTGGAGTTAGGGAGCGTAGGTTACGGCCTATAGACCGTAGCTTACGCTTGTCTCTAAATGTCAATTCCACCTTACGCTTAAAACCTTCTGTTTACGCCAAAAACGCTTGCATGGGACGCCAAATCTAGAGGGCCATACCTTACGCCCCTTCTGACCGTACCTTACGCCTGTTTACTTTGAACCACCGTAAATTACGGTGGTCTTGACCGTAATTTACGGCCACCTCCATTCTTCAATTTTCTGTTTTTCCTAGCTTCGATTCCCGTCTTCTTGGATCACGTCTAGTATTCACTTAAACTCTCTCTGGGCTTCTTTAGTGTCTCGAGTGTACTCCAGTGGTCATCTAAAGTCGAACACCACCTTTTAAATTCAAGTAAGGTATTAATGGTAAACGTATATTGCATGATTGATAGGTGGTGAACGTGTGGCGAACCTTGGACATATATAACTTGTCTTTTACTTATCTCGCTTGGCAAATGTGAGTTTTGTAGCCCCGTTTTCTATTATATTTGGGGTGAAAAGTGTACTTGTTTTATGTAAACGTTTTAACGATTTATTGGAAATGATTTGATATAAAACGATGATTTGTGAACGTAAATGTTTTGCTTTCCGTAAACGTATGTATGAATGCTTGTTGTGATGAATAATTGTGATAATGAGTAAGTCCACGATTAGTGGCATAACGTAATGAGTAAGTCCACGATTAGTGGCATAACGTAATGAGTAAGTCCACGTTAGTGGCATAACGAGTAAGTCCACATTTGTGGCATAACGTTGTTGTTAACGATATCGTTTAACATGTGGATTGTGTATGAACGTTTAGTTGTAACGTAACGTTGATATGATGAATTGTAAACGTATGGATGATGATGTAAGTGTCCTCATCCTTGAATACCCTCAACGGTTGTTATCCCGACACTATGATTTTAACGTTTAAACCTACGAACTCACCAACTTTATGTTGATCCGTTTTAGTACACTTTTCAGGTAATCAAGCTAATCAAGGACGTAATGGATGATTTGCATGACTTTGCTAGGATTTGGGCTTGACTTTTGGATCCGTGATTCATTGATTTCCCTTGACGGGTTGTGCTTAGGATTATCGGCCATCATTTTTGGATTATACTCTTTTGTAACTTTGATGGCATGTGCTCCTTATGTATTTTTGTGATCCCATGTTGTATTTTGTACTCGTATTTGAACTTGATATATGGATTGCCCAATCCTTATTTGCATATAGTATTGTCTCTACTTAATTTTCCATGTCGTGCTATGCTTTTCGTGTGACATCCCATGATTCCGCCATGTTGGGGTGTTACAGAATGGTATCAGAGCCGTGGTTGTAGAGAATTAGGTGGTTTGACCTAGCCTATAACCATTGCACCCACATCTTCATAATTAGCATGCATGATAGGAAACTATGTGTGCAACGTGAGTTGTGTGAAGCATGAGACTTGTGTAAACGGAGTTCGTAGGTTTTCCTTGATTGTTGACTTGATTGTTATGTGATGACTTGATTGATGCATGTATGAGTGTCGGGATACACCGTGACTTACCGAATGAACGTTGATGAATATTCTTGAACTTTTGTTGTTAACCCTAGCAAAGTGAAACGATGACATTAACGGAGTATGACACTTGGTAACCCTAGAGGCGCCTGATCAACAAATCTATGGTTACCCTATGTCATATAAAGTTAATGACCTCGTGGATTGCGCATTGTGGATGAAGTGTATAACGGAACCGAGTCTTGACATCCATTCAATATATTAACGGTGTGGAGGGTTAGCCGATGGTACACCCTGTATACAAACACTTTTAATGTGTTGAATGTTGAAGTTAAGATTCGGACTATACTTCACCCACCTTGTTATGACTTGACCCCTTTTTATATTGTGTTAATTGACTTGTGATTGTGATGTTGATTATGAATTGCATGAAACGATAATGCCTTAGCTTATTGCCATGGTAATATCCCCATAGAATTATGTGTTCTTGTGACGGATTAGGAGAAATTAGGGATGTATTGTTTGTTATGTGACGGTCGATTTCGATTATTCGTGTGTGAAGTGTGAGAATTAACTTGCTAATCTAACACGTGTGTTCAGGAAAGGATGGTTAGACCAAAAAGAGTTATTCGCCGCCCTCGTGCTCAAGAAGAAGAAGAAGAATTTGTAGGTGGACGTGGAGGTAGGGGTGGACGTGGTGGTAGAGGGGGTCGTGGAGGCCGTGGTGGTCGTGGTGGCCGAGGTGGCCGGGGTGGTGCCAATCCCCCGGTAACCGCCGAGGTTATCACTCAAGCTCTAAATGATCTCATGCCGGATCTTGTGGCCCGAATCCAAACGGCCATGGAAGCTAGAAATGAACAAGAAGAACCGCAAGATGAAGCGGTTCATGTTCAAAATGATGATCAAGATGTGAATGTAAACGGTGACGATGGAGAAGAAGGTTTTGTGCAACCAAGAGGACAATTTGCTTACCAACAAGGATGTTTGTTTAAAGACTTCAAACTTTGTGGAGCTCCGGAATTTAAGGGAGAAGGTGGTGCCACGGGTTGTTTGGAATAGTTGGAGACAATTGAATCAATCATTGTTCGGAGTGGTTGTGCTTATCACCAACGAATTTCTTATGTCACCGGCATGTTGAAAAGTGATGCTCTTGAATGGTGGAATGAGGAGGTTGAGGAATTGGGAATCGATGACCTTCCTTGGGGAGACTTCAAAAGAATGATAATTACTAAATATTGTCCGGCATACGAAATGAGGAATTTGCAAGAAGAATTCTCTAAGCTTGCCATGAAGGGTGGAGACTATGAGAGTTACTCTCGCCGTTTTGGCCAACTCTCTAGACTCATTCCCCATTATGTGAGACCCGATGATGTGAAAATTGAGAAGTATGTTGCGGGATTGCCTCATGAAGTGAGGATGCTTGTTTCTCACCCCACCATGCCTTTGACATACAAAGAGGCAACCACCCGCACCACTAGCGTGACATTGGAACTTATTAGGGGTGGCAAGTTGAGCAAAAGTGATGGCAAGAGAAAAGAAGTAGTCGAGTCTAGTGGTACCAAGAAGGTGGAGAGGTATCACAACAAGAAACCAACTAGAGGTGGGAAGGTGTTTGCGGCGATTATGCCGGTTAAAGAAGGTTATGCCTGGATGGCTCCTTTGTGCCCTAGGTGTAACCGTCATCATAGGCCTCAATATCGTTGCGAAGCGTGTTTCTATTGCAATCAACCGGGCCATATGGCCAAGATGTGCCCCACTAATCCTAGGGGTGCACCATTGAATGTTGTTCCTCTTAATGCTCGTTTTCCAGCCCGGGGCAATTGCTATGAATGTGGTAGTCAAGAGCACTACCGAAACACATGTCCAAATCTCATCGGCCAACAAGTTCAAGTGACCGTGCACCCGAATCAACTACAAATTGCCGGTCCAAATCAAAACCGGGGACTTCAAGGCCAACAACAACAACTTCCTCAAGCTCCTCGTCAACAATTGGCCCCCCGTGGTAGAGCTTTTGCCGTGAATGCGGCCGAGGCTCATGTTGATCCAAACGTTGTGGCAGGTACTTTTCTTCTCAATGACCAATATGCCACCGTGTTATTTGATTCCGGAGCCGATTTTAGCCTCATATCCAATGATTTCATTCCGTTGATTAATGCTAGTCTTAGCCCATTGACGTATTATTTTGAACTCGAAATGGTAAATGGTGGTTTGTCTAGAGTTAGTCAAGTTGCACGTGATTGTATCTTAGATTTGAACGACCACCCATTTTACATAGATTTGGTCCCTTTTGATATTGGTAGTTTTGACGTGATCGTTGGTATGGATTGGATGTCGTCCGTTAACGCGGTAATTGATTGTGGTAATAAAATAGTTAGAATACCGTTAGAGAATGGTGAGGAATTAGTGGTTCAAGGTGAAAGGTCCGAGTCTTGGGAAAGTAAAGTGTATAATGTTAACGTCACCAAGGTTGAATTGAAGACCGTGCCCGTAGTCAACGGGTTTGCGGATGTCTTTCCGGATGATTTACCGGGTTTGCCTCCCTCTCGTCAACTCGATTTCCGTATTGATCTTGTTCCTAACGCTTCCCCCGTGGCCAAGGCACCGTATCGCCTAGCCATGACCGAAATGCAAGAGTTGGCTACCCAACTCAAAGAACTTCAAGAAAAGGGTTTCATCCGCCCTAGTCAATCACCGTGGGGAGCACCGGTCTTATTTGTCAAAAAGAAAGACGAGACTTTCCGAATGTGCATCGATTATAGAGAATTGAATAAACTAACGGTGAAAAATCGCTATCCTCTTCCTAGAATTGATGATTTGTTTGACCAACTCCAAGGCGCTAAATATTTCTCAAAGATTGACTTGCGGTCGGGTTACCATCAATTGCGGGTACATGAAGATGATATTCCAAAAACGGCCTTCCGAACCCGATATGGGCACTTTGAATTCACGGTCATGCCCTTCGGCCTAACTAATGCACCGGCGGTGTTCATGGACTTGATGAACCGGGTGTGTGATCCATATTTGGATAAGTTTGTCATTGTTTTCATTGATGACATACTTATCTATTCTAAGACGAAGGAAGATCACGCGGAGCATTTGAAGCTAGTCTTGGAGTTACTTCGAAAGGAAAAGTTATATGCCAAGTTTTCCAAGTGTGAATTTTGGTTGGAAGAAGTCCACTTCCTTGGACATGTGGTGAGCAAGGAAGGTATACACGTCGATCCGAGTAAGATTGAAGCGGTAAAGAATTGGAGAAGGCCCGAGACGCCCACCAAGATTCGTCAATTTCTTGGTTTGGCGGGCTATTATAGAAGATTCATCGAGGGCTTCTCAAAAATCGCCCAACCTTTAACCTTGTTGACTCAAAGAGAAAGGAGGTTTGATTGGGGCGAAAAACAAGAACAAGCCTTTCAATTGTTGAAAGAAAAGTTGTGTGACGCACCCATCTTAAGCTTGCCCGATGGAGCCGATGATTTTCTTGTTTATTGTGATGCATCCGGGCAAGGATTGGGTTGTGTCTTAATGCAACGGGGTAAGGTGATTGCTTATGCATCTAGGCAACTAAAGGTGCATGAGAAGAATTACCCGACCCATGACTTGGAATTGGGAGCGGTCGTGTTTGCTTTAAAATGTTGGAGGCACTACTTGTATGGCACCAAGAGCGTGATCTATACCGATCACAAAAGCCTTCAACACATTTTTGACCAAAGTGAACTAAATATGAGACAACGAAGATGGTTGGAGCTCTTTAGCGACTATGATTTTGTTATCCGTTACCATCCGGGTAAAGCCAACGTGGTAGCCGATGCATTGAGTCGAAAGGAACGTGTGAAACCGAGGCGAGTTAGAGCCATGAGCCTTACCATACAAAGGAGTGTTCGTGACTCCATCATTGAGGCTCAAAGATTGGCAACTAGGCCGGAAAACTTCATCAACGAAGCTTTACATGGCTTAGAGGAACAATTTGATAGAAAAGAAGACGATGGATTATATTTTGTTGAACGATTATGGATCCCCGTTTTGGGTGGGCTTCGGATGAAATTAATGAATGAAGCTCATAAGTCGGCCTACTCGGTTCACCCGGGTTCTGACAAGATGTATTTCGGGTTGAGGGATTTGTATTGGTGGCCGGGAATGAAGAGAGATATTGCTAGATACGTTAGTGAATGCATCACATGCTTGCAAGTAAAGGCCGATCACAAGAAACCACCCGGTTTGCTAGTTCAACCGAGAACACCGGTGTGGAAGTGGGAAGAAATTGCTATGGACTTCATAACGAAGTTTCCAAGAACGAGTAATGGGAAGGACACCATTTGGGTGATTATTGACCGGTTGACTAAGTCGGCTCACTTCTTGGCCATCCGGGAGGACGACAAATTTGAAACCATGGCACGCTTGTACATCAAAGAAGTGATATCCAAACATGGAATGCCAATTTCCATAATAACCGATCGGGATGCCCGATTTACTTCAAAGTTTTGGAAGGCGTTCCAACAAGCGATGGGTACTCGACTTGACATGAGTACGGCGTTCCATCCACAAACCGACGGTCAAAGTGAAAGAACGATCCAAACGTTAGAAGATATGTTACGAGCTTGTGCCATAGATTTCGGTGGTAATTGGGATGTGCATCTTCCTTTGGTCGAATTCTCCTATAACAATAGCTATCATGCTAGCATACAAATGGCCCCATTTAAGGCTTTGTATGGGAGAGATTGTCGATCACCTGTAGCTTGGGCGGAAGTTGGTGAAAGCCAACTCATTGGACCCGAGATTGTTGTTGAAACGACTAAAGTGATTTCTCAAATCAAAGAGAAGTTGAGAGTGGCCCGGGAACGACAACTAAAGTATGCCAACCTTAGACGACGACCTCTTGAGTTCGAAGTTGGTGATAATGTGTTACTCAAAGTGTCTCCGTGGAAGGGAGTGGTCCGTTTTGTGAAACGTGGTAAGTTGGGTCCAAGATATATTGGCCCATTTAAGATTTTGGAACGAATTGGTCCGGTAGCGTATCGTTTGGAACTTCCTCAAAGCTTGAGTGGAGTTCACAATGTTTTTCATGTATGTAATCTTAGGAAGTGTTTAGCCAACCCAACGCTTCACGTACCCCTAGATGAAATCCGAGTCGACAAAGCGTTGAAATCCGTGGAGGAACCGGTGGAAATTTTAGACCGGGAAACTAAGAAGTTAAAGAATACCCGATATACGATTGTTAAGGTTAGATGGCAAGCGAGACGTGGACCCGAGTTCACTTGGAAACGGAAAGATTCGATGAAAGCTAAGTATCCCCATTTGTTTAACGAGTCGAGTTAGAATAGAATTTCGGGACGAAATTCCTTTAACGGGGGAATAATGTAACATTCGTGACTTTTGACTTGGTTTGACTTTTGATTGAATGTAATGAAATGTGAATGATTACGTGAATTTATATGAGTTATCGAACGTTTAATCGTGTTTTAATATAACGTTGCAATTATTTGCATTTACGGGTTCGTTTTAGCGATTAAATGGATAACGTATAGCTATTTTTCGAATTTAGCGGAGCGGGGCCTCAAAAATGAGACCCCATGGCCGGCCCACCATCTCTCCCTCCCTCACTCACCCACTCATTTCTACTTTACCAAATATCTTATCTTCTCTCTTTCTCCCTCATTTATTTCTTCCATCTACCAAAAACCATCACCATAAATTCTTCATCTATGCAAGGATCTTGTGTTTTAAACCTAAATTAACTAGAACTATAACCCTAATAATAATAATAATCATTATTGCAAGGATTTTCAAGATTTGAAGTGTTCATCCATCATTTGTGCCCTAAATCCGAATTCTTGGATCTTGGGTTGTTTTGAAAGGTAAATTCTATCTCAAATGCACCCACTTATGTTTACAACTATGTTCAAAGTCAAAATCTAAGTGTTCTTGGATTAAACTTCAAGTCAAAACTCATTTAGGTCAAGATTAGGGTTTTGGTTGCATTTTTGGGTCAAAAGTCGAAAGTGGGAATTTAGGGATGGAATGAAACGAAATTTCAAGTTGGGTCATGTTTATTTATGTTCAAAAATTGGTTGTTAGTACTTGAAAGTGAGTCTTGGAAGCCTTTAAGTCGAATTTGAATCAACTAGGGTTTGTTAGGGTTCTAAATGGGTCAAGAATGTGATTTTGGGCAAGGTGTTGTTATGGATCGAAATCATGAGTTGGGTTATGTTCTAACATGAATAAATTCGTTGGCCATGCTCCAAATTGAGTCTTGCAACCTCCCTTGTCGATTTAAAGTCCAGAAATGAAGTTTTAAAGGTTCATGGGTCGGTTTTGAATCCTTGGCTGCTGCTGCTGGTCGTGCAGGTTCTGGTCAGGCGTAACTTACGCCCACTCTGGGCGTAGCTTACGTTGGTTTGGAGTTAGGGAGCGTAGGTTACGGCCTATAGACCGTAGCTTACGCTTGTCTCTAAATGTCAATTCCACCTTACGCTTAAAACCTTCTGTTTACGCCAAAAATGCTTGCATGGGACGCCAAATCTAGAGGGTCGTACCTTACGCCCCTTCTGACCGTACCTTACGCCTGTTTACTTTGAACCACCGTAAATTACGGTGGTCTTGACCGTAATTTACGGCCACCTCCATTCTTCAATTTTCTGTTTTTCCTAGCTTCGATTCCCGTCTTCTTGGATCACGTCTAGTATTCACTTAAACCCTCTCTGGGCTTCTTTAGTGTCTCGAGTGTACTCCAGTGGTCATCTAAAGTCGAACACCACCTTTTAAATTCAAGTAAGGTATTAATGGTAAACGTATATTGCATGATTGATAGGTGGTGAACGTGTGGCGAACCTTGGACATATATAACTTGTCTTTTACTTATCTCGCTTGGCAAAGGTGAGTTTCGTAGCCCCGTTTTCTCTTATATTTGGGGTGAAAAGTGTACTTGTTTTACGTAAACGTTTTAACGATTTATTGGAAATGATTTGATATAAAACGATGATTTGTGAACGTAAATGTTTTGCTTTCCGTAAACGTATGTATGAATGCTTGTTGTGATGAATAATTGTGATAATGAGTAAGTCCACGATTAGTGGCATAACGTAATGAGTAAGTCCACGATTAGTGGCATAACGTAATGAGTAAGTCCACGATTAGTGGCATAACGTAATGAGTAAGTCCACGATTAGTGGCATAACGTAATGAGTAAGTCCACGATTAGTGGCATAACGTAATGAGTAAGTCCACGATTAGTGGCATAACGTAATGAGTAAGTCCACGATTAGTGGCATAACGTAATGAGTAAGTCCACGATTAGTGGCATAACGTAATGAGTAAGTCCACGATTAGTGGCATAACGTAATGAGTAAGTCCACGATTAGTGGCATAACGTAATGAGTAAGTCCACGATTAGTGGCATAACGTAATGAGTAAGTCCACGATTAGTGGCATAACGTAATGAGTAAGTCCACGATTAGTGGCATAACGTAATGAGTAAGTCCACGATTAGTGGCATAACGTAATGAGTAAGTCCACGATTAGTGGCATAACGTAATGAGTAAGTCCACGATTAGTGGCATAACGTAATGAGTAAGTCCACGATTAGTGGCATAACGTAATGAGTAAGTCCACGATTAGTGGCATAACGTAATGAGTAAGTCCACGATTAGTGGCATAACGTAATGAGTAAGTCCACGATTAGTGGCATAACGTAATGAGTAAGTCCACGATTAGTGGCATAACGTAATGAGTAAGTCCACGATTAGTGGCATAACGTAATGAGTAAGTCCACGATTAGTGGCATAACGTAATGAGTAAGTCCACGATTAGTGGCATAACGTAATGAGTAAGTCCACGATTAGTGGCATAACGTAATGAGTAAGTCCACGATTAGTGGCATAACGTAATGAGTAAGTCCACGATTAGTGGCATAACGTAATGAGTAAGTCCACGATTAGTGGCATAACGTAATGAGTAAGTCCACGTTAGTGGCATAACGAGTAAGTCCACATTTGTGGCATAACGTTGTTGTTAACGATATCGTTTAACATGTGGATTGTGTATGAACGTTTAGTTGTAACGTAACGTTGATATGATGAATTGTAAACGTATGGATGATGATGTAAGTGTCCTCATTCTTGAATACCCTCAACGATTTTTATCCCGACACTATGATTTTAACGTTTAAACCTATGAACTCACCAACTTTATATTGACCCGTTTTAGTACACTTTTCAGGTAATCAAGCTAATCAAGGACGTAATGGATGATTTGCATGACTTTGCTAGGATTTGGGCTTGACTTTTAGATCCGTGATTCATTGATTTCCCTTGACGGGTTGTGCTTAGGATTATCGGCCATCATTTTTGGATTATACTCTTTTGCAACTTTGATGGCATGTGCTCCTTATGCATTTTTGTGATCCCATGTTGTATTTTGTACTCGTATTTGAACTTGATATATGGATTGCCCGATCCTTATTTGCATATAGTATTGTCTCTACTTAATTTTCCATCTCGTGCTATGCTTTTCGTGTGACATCCCATGATTCCGCCATGTTGGGGTGTTACATAATTCATGCTCGAGAAGGTAAGAGAGCGGGTATACAACCCTTGGTGATAAATGGCGAGAGAAAGAGGGAAGGAGCCGTTGGAGTATCCCCCTTGAAATTCTAGCCTGATACTTGCTTCTTTGTTTCCTTTCTTTCTTTCTTTCCTTCTTTCCATTCTATTTTTCTTTTCTTTACCTCTGTGATATGTACTTAGGACGCTCCTTATAAGGCTTCTAGCCTCCGTCCGACGCGCGTCCGATGCCAACATGGCCGAAGACGCTTGTAGCACGGGGTGCGTCTTCGGTGGCGTCTAGGGGTTTCTTCTAACTTTAGACACGCGTTTTGTGAACGAAAGTGGGGCCCGAAAAGATGATGTGAGGGGAAGAAGTGGGGGTTATAAGGAGGGGGTGTTCTTGGGGTGTTTAGGAGAGATGAATAGTGGAAGAAGTGAGGTGTTATAAGGAGGGGCCTTATAGATACAGAAATTGAATAAAAGAAGAATGAAAAGAAGAGAACAACAAAGATTATATAATGTTTAATCAAATTTCGATTTTGCCTCCTGAGTCTTCAACTGTTTACAAAATAGTTATTATAGTTTTAAATTTTTTTTGTTCTTTACCCTAATTTTTATATAGAATATATATTTCTTTTGGATTGTAACTGTTTACAAATGTGTTTTTGTTTTATTATATTAAAAAATAAATTTATACTGTATATGTTTAAGAGGGTTGAAAATTTATATAATGCAGGTAAAAAAGATTAGGAAAGTTAATTGAGGGTTGAAAATTTATAAAGTGTAAGTAAAAGTATAAGTCCCTTTATGAGGGCTTCACTTGGGTATACCCAGGTTCAAGTCTGAGGAGACAGGGTTTACCCCTATTAATCGTCGTGTCTTCGGGCGGATTAGTAGGGGGTTTTCCCCCATCGGGTATTTGAAATAGACATTTCTACTTCGAGGGAGCTCTCTAGCGCGGAACCCGGTTAAGACAACGTATGCTAGACCTCTCGCTGTCGAATCGCGACACAAAGTTTCCACCAAAATTCTAACTTTAAAAAATAAAAGTTGTATAGGTATATTATTGGTTGAATTTGAGATTCAATCCTCACCAGTCAACACTCCTTTTGAATTACACAGGAAACTCACCCACCCACCAACCAGAAGCGGAGATAGAGGGGGGCTGGGGGTGCCATGCCTCCCCCAATAAGCCCAATTTTCATAAATTTTCTTCAGCCCAGTCCATAAAAATTTAACATAGCCCTCCCCAATTCATTGGTATATCCGTATACTAGCGTCAAAAATAAAATAAAATAATATCCCTAAAAATTGAAAGAACAAAACCCTCATCAGTCATCATCGGTCGTTCCATCTACCTTCTTTTCAAGATCCATCCATATTCCATATTATTCAAGTAAGGTTTCAATCCTTTCATATTTAAATTAATTCATCTAATTATTCAAATGATTTAATTGCTTCATATTTAATTAAGTTATTGTTATTTTAATTTTTCCTTTTTGTTTACTGGGAATTTGATTTTCCATATATTGCTTCTTCTTAATCTAATATTTAATTCAATTAGTGAGTTAGTAATTTAAATGATGAGATCTTAATGTGCATTAGAAGAATATAATCTGTACAAAAGTATACTAACAGCTTTAGTCGAACAACTTACAACTCATTAAATGGATTTTTTCATTTTAATGTGTACATTAGCACTTAATTGTAGATTTTATTGATGTTTTAAAAGTCTTATTATTGTTTATTTATATGATAGTGTTCTGTACTTATGTGGTATTAGGCTAAATCATACGCTACAAACGAACAATTGATTCTTTTTTCAAGCCCCAATAGATGTTCAACAGCCACACTCCAACATTGATAATGTTATGGAAGACGTTCATGACCCACAACCTGAGTTGAACACTAGAGTTGAGCACGAGAATGAACACGAGAATGTTGATAAGTCAAATTCACAAGAGATAAAGCTTGATAAATTGATTCGCGATCCCGGCATGTGTCCTCCAATCTTGAGTTATCCAAGTAGCCAACGAGATGAGATTAGACGAGCATATATCAAACTTGGACCTTATCAGCTTCAGAAATCCAAATATCCTTCAAGTCCGTGTGGTCAAAATGGTCGTATGAGAAGCTTTCAAAAAGCTTGGTTTAAAAGATTTTGGTGGTTAGAATATTCTGAGAAAAATGATGCTGCATATTGCTTTCCATGTTATCTTTTTAATAAGAAGCCAATTGGACGAATTGGTTCTGATAGATTTACTACCCAAGGATTCAACAAATGGAAAAAAGTGAATTGTGGCAAAGATTGTGCATTTATAGTTCATGAAGGTAATAGTCCTGCCTCGGCTCATAAATTTTCTGTTAGATGCTATGAAGATTTGAAAAACCAATCGTGCCATATAGAGAATGTGATAGAGAAGCAAACAACTCAAGAAATTATGGATAATAGACTACGGCTCAAAACTTCAATTGAGTCGGTTAAATTTCTCACTGTGCAGGCTTGAGCTCTTAGAGGTCATGATGAACGACATTGTGACAGTTGAGCATCATTATCGAGTTGATGTATTCATTGCAACAATTGATAGTCAATTGCAAGAACTGAACTCGAGGTTTAATGAGTCTGTGACTGAACTTCTCCAACTTAGTGTTGCTTTAAACCCAACAAAGTCCTTCAATAGGGATGATATTCTCAAATTGGCAAAAAAATTCTATCCTTTGGACTTCACAGAGCAAGAACATATCCTTCTGGAATTGGAGCTACAACACTATGAGCTAGATGTACCTAATCATCCAAAGTTGAAAAATGTTTATACACTTTCCGAGTTGTGTAGAGGCTTAAAAGAAACAGAGAAGTCAGAAATATATCCAATGCTTGATAGACTGATTCGTCTTATATTAACCCTTCCGGTTTCAACGGCAACAAGTGAATGGGCTTTCTCGGCAATGAAAATTGTGAAAACAAGACTTCGTACAACCATGGGTGATGACTTCCTTAAAAGTTGTTTGATCCTTTACATTGAAAGGGAGATTGCTGACACATTTTCTACGGATAAGATAATAGATGATTTTGCTTCCAAAAAAGAAAGACGTGTCCAATTTCAAATGCCCAAGGTAGCTTTTGATAAGTGAGTTTGAAAGGGAGATTCTGTTGGTTTTGTTTTTGACTATCGTTGTTATCAATGACAGGTTAGCTTTTGATAATATACATACCTGTATCTAGGATATGGATTAAACTTTTGAAGATTGTTTTGGTAAAACTTATGCATTAGTTTAACAGATAAGTTTATGTATTTGAAACAATATCTAATTATATGGTCTTTTCTTCGCAATGTTACTTTTACTTGTTAGTATTTGATTTTAGTGATAGCCCCCCTTAACTCGAATTGGTTATTGAGTAAATTACACTTTTCGTCCCTAAACTTGGCACGTTTTTCACTTTTCGTCCCTAAAGTTTAAAAATTACAATTTTGACCTTAAACTTGGCAGAATTTTGCAATCGACGTCCTTTGGCCATAAGGCGTTAAGTTTCAGCCGTTAAGTCCCACACGTGCAAAACACGTGAGGGACTAAAAGTGCAAAAGGTGACTAGTTCAGGGACGAAAACTGAAATTTACATTATATATTGTCATCATCTTCATCTTCTCCGGCTGAGTGGCCGGAAAATTCGCCGGAAAACTTAAAATGCCGATATCTCACTCGTTTCTTCGAATTAGACCACGAAACCACCACCAAACTTCTAAAACTTAATTTCCGCACGAATCCTAACCAAAAGATTTCAGATTCAACACTTGCCGGAAAACTCAAAATACCGTGGTCACAAAAACCGAGCGTAATAGAGTAACTCGCCCCCCAATTAGATAAAATCGAGGTCTTCCATAACGAGAGTCGTGCCTCCAATTAGAAAGAAGACTCTCATAAGTCTAGTGATACACTCCACATTGGATTTAGATCAAGCAACAAATCGTCATGGTTTCATGTTACTGATCTTCTGTCTCAAATCGATCTGGAAATCACAAGGTTTTATTCGATATAGAATTCTGAGCATGTTGATGTGAAGATTTCTTCATTTCGTTGAGTTTGGTCGGCAGTTCGTTTTCCGGCGAGATTTTGAGTTTTCCGGCAAGTGTTGAATCTGAAATCTTTTGGTTAGGATTCGTGCGGAA
Source organism: Erigeron breviscapus (assembly GCA_034093135.1). Lineage (NCBI taxonomy): Eukaryota > Viridiplantae > Streptophyta > Magnoliopsida > Asterales > Asteraceae > Erigeron > Erigeron breviscapus. The sequence continues at coordinate 16,060,067 of CM067174.1, forward strand.
ATTAATTTTGAGAAGTTTGGTGGTGGTTTCGTGGTCTAATTCGAAGAAACGAGTGAGATATCGGCATTTTAAGTTTTACGGCGAATTTTCCGGCCACTCAGCCGGAGAAGATGAAGATGATGACAATATATAATGTAAATTTCAGTTTTCGTCCCTGAACTAGACACCTTTTGCACTTTTAGTCCCTCACGTGTTTTGCACGTGTGGGACTTAACGGCTGAAAATTAACGCCGTATGGCCAAAGGACGTCAATTGCAAAATTCTGCCAAGTTTAAGGTCAAAATTGTAATTTTTAAACTTTAGGGACGAAAAGTGTAATTTACTCAAAATCATATCTATACTACTATATAAAAATTATACCCCCATGTTGAAAAGTTAACATTTTTGGGACACGCAAAATTACCATTTTATCCTTAATGAATTAATTTACACAATTATTCTATTATCTTCCAAAAGATATTCACTACTCTTTTAAATCAAATATCTTTATATCAAATACCTACACCGCTTGACGCATCGGCTGCCACCGTCAATATCACCATATAATTGTCACTGTCATCGCCGCTGTATTGCGCGGGTACCATGCTCGTAAAAGTTAATATATGTCTGGTAATAGAAAGCGTGGCATAGTGGGCTTAAAAACTTGGCATTCATTCAAGGATTTAATATCTTTGTCATCACTCTTTTTAAAACCATTTACAAAACAGTGAGCTGAATCAGTAAACTGTATGGAAGATAAACCATTTTTCCAGCTCATTTGTACCCCATACACTTTTTCTATTCGTGTATTTATCTCTCTCTCTAACCTCACCCCCCCTGAAACAAAAAAAAAATGTATGATTCCTGAAAACATATATTCAACAATATAACAGATCACTAAACATGATGTATCGAGGAAGGATAACGGCAGCAATGAGAGAAGGGATGGCAGCGGCGGTGATGGGAGGATGCATGACGGCGATGGTTTTATATTATCAATCAAGAGCATGTATTTATATATACATACATATATAAGATATATATAGCATAATAGCAATATAGATCTACAAAATTAGTGAGAAAAGATAAACCTACAGATCTAGATTGTGTTTGACCATTGAGTTACTGTGGAGAAGATGAAGATGATGACAATATATAATGTAAATTTCAGTTTTCGTCCCTGAACTAAACACCTTTTGCACTTTTAGTCCCTCACGTGTTTTGCACGTGTGGGACTTAACGGCTGAAAATTAACGCCGTATGGCCAAAGGACGTCAATTGCAAAATTCTGCCAAGTTTAAGGTCAAAATTGTAATTTTTAAACTTTAGGGACGAAAAGTGTAATTTACTCAAAATCATATCTATACTACTATATAAAAATTATACCCCCATGTTGAAAAGTTAACATTTTTGGGACACGCGAAATTACCATTTTATCCTTAATGAATTAATTTACACAATTATTCTATTATCTTCCAAAAGATATTCAATACTCTTTTAAATCAAATATCTTTATATCAAATACCTACACCGCTTGACGCATCGGCTGCCACCGTCAATATCACCATATAATTGTCACTGTCATCGCCGCTGTATTGCGCGGGTACCATGCTCGTAAAAGTTAATATATGTCTGGTAATAGAAAGCGTGGCATAGTGGGCTTAAAAACTTGGCATTCATTCAAGGATTTAATATCTTTGTCATCACTCTTTTTAAAACCATTTACAAAACAGTGAGCTGAATCAGTAAACTGTATGGAAGATAAACCATTTTTCCAGCTCATTTGTACCCCATACACTTTTTCTATTCGTGTATTTATCTCTCTCTCTAACCTCACCCCCCCTGAAACAAAAAAAAAATGTATGATTCCTGAAAACATATATTCAACAATATAACAGATCACTAAACATGATGTATCGAGGAAGGATAACGGCAGCAATGAGAGAAGGGATGGCAGCGGCGGTGATGGGAGGATGCATGACGGCGATGGTTTTATATTATCAATCAAGAGCATGTATTTATATATACATACATATATAAGATATATATAGCATAATAGCAATATAGATCTACAAAATTAGTGAGAAAAGATAAACCTACAGATCTAGATTGTGTTTGACCATTGAGTTACTGTGGAGAAGATGAAAGATTATGGAGAGAGCAAGCCAACAATTTTCCCGACGGTATTTACGGCGACGGAAACGGGAACGGCGGCATCATCACAACAGGTATGATGTAGTTGGATTTTATCTTGTTGCTTCGTATTACAAGATTGTTATCACTTTAATTAAACAAAATCATTTGATTAACATTTATTTTGTTTGGTTTGATTAAGATTTAAGCATAAGTATGCCGCCACCACTCCTCCCATCTCAGCCGCTTTTTCCCATCACCTACCTTCCGCCCGAAGCAGCGTTTATCCGGTTGAGGTGTTCAACCGCTGCTAATGACGATGATAGTTTTGTCATCTTAATTTTGTTGTTCTTAATGATGAGTTGAAAGATAAAGTTGTACATTATGTTTATTCATTTGTATGGAGACTTTTTATGTATTTGAAAAAGTTGTACCATGCAGTAGAAGTTGTACGTTGTGCTAACTAAGCCAACTAAGCCACCAAACTAAGCCAACTAAGCTGTACTGTAGCAGTTGGAATTCGGGTTGTTATATATATAATGACAAAAAAAAAACTTGTACATACACTGAAACACATAAACATAAGCAACGAAATCTAAAGTAACCGCCGGGAACTGCCGGAAAAATTCGTCGGGGAAACTACCGCCAGCAACCACCGCCGGCCTCTGTTGACCGTAGTTGACAAACGCCACCGGTTAAAAACAACAGAAACAACCACCTCCGGTTACAGCCGGGGTTCCCTTTTACTTCATCGACAGCCATAGGCTTTTGCATCATCCACACCGCCGGCGATGGATCGAGACAAACGGCAAAACCAGCTTCTTTTAAGATACTTTAGAGCAGAGTTTTTTTCCCGCTGCTTACCTTTGGTATCTTTTGGGGTCTCCCTAAAACCATCGCCGAACTCAATAATCCCGGTATCCCGCAACCACAAACATATATATTAGCGGAACTCAACAAACATATATATATATATAATATATTGATAAAAAAGAACAACAAAAAAAATAACTACATAGCAAAATATGGAGAATGGGAGAATAAAGATAGATGTGTGTATGTATAGAGAGAGAGAGACAAGCAGAGAGTGAAAATGTTTACGACTAATGTTTGTTGTTTCTTTTCTACAAAAACCAGCCCATAGTTTTCTTGGGTATAGGTGTCCTGGTATTTAAGAAAAGTTTCATAAGGTTTCAAGAACCTTTAACGACTAGACCTTCCTTTAGTTGCCCAAATCTGGCCATCCTTTCTGAGGTGGATGCGAACAGTTTGGTTGTTCCGTTTTCTGTTGAGGAAATTAAACGTGCTGTGTGGGAATGCAGTGGTGATCGGGCTCCGGGGCCGGATGGTTTTAATTTTAAGTTTCTCAAAAGTGTATGGTCGGGCTTGCAGAATGATTTTGTAGCTTTATTTGAGAATTTTCATAAACGTGTTGTGGTTAATCCAGGCAATGCTGCTTCGTTCATCTCCTTGATCCCCAAAGTTGGTGATCCTACTTCATTTGGAGATTATCGACCTATAAGCTTGATTGGATGTGTTAACAAGATCATCTCCAAAGTGTTGGCTAACAGATTGAAAGGTGTGATTGGGGGGCTTGTATCTATCGAGCAATCTGCGTATCTTGCAGGTCGGAATATAATGGATGGACCTTTAATGATGAATGAGGTTATAGGGTGGATGAGGATGCAGAAAGCTCAAGGTTTATTCTTTAAGGTTGATCTGGAGAAAGCGTATGATTCACTCAACTGGAACTTCCTTGAATCTATGATGGCTCAGATGAATTTCCCTTTAAAGTAGCGTAGCTGGGTTATGGCTTTGGTTACCTCTGCGAGAGCTTCGATTTTGATTAATGGCTCCCCCACTATGGAGTTCTTATTCCATCGGGGTCTCAGGCAAGGGGACCCGCTCTCGCCATTTTTGTTTGTATTAGCTATGGAGGCTTTATCGGGTTTTATGAAACAAGCGCGATGACGTGGTGTTTCTAGGAGAATGGTCTTTATTTAATGTTAAAAGTCTCAGGAGGTTGCTACGTTGTTTTTATCTTGTATCGGGTTTGAATGTGAATATGGCCAAGTGTAGTTTATTTGGTGTGGGTGTTAGGAGAGAAGAGGTTCAAAACATGGCCGAGTTGTTAAACTGCAAGGTTGGTGTTTTTCCTTTTAAGTTCCTTGGTCTTCAAGTGGGAGCTAACATGAATCTCTGTAAATATTGGAAGCCGGTGGTTGATTTTTTTCAAAAAAGGCTTTCTATCTGGAAAGCTAAGCACTTATCATATGGGGGTCGCATCACACTACTGAAATCGGTATTGACCTCGTTGCCTACATATTTTTTCTCTCTATATCGTGCTCCTGATAGAATTATTGACTCACTAGAGCGTATTAGAAGGGTGTTTTTTTGGGGTGGCTCGGATGAAAAAGCAAAAATAAATTGGATTGCATGGGATAAAGTTATTGCTCCATTGGAGTTTGGGGGAGTTGGGCTTGGTTCTTTAAGGGTTGCAAATCTTGCCATGCTTGGTGGTGGCGGTTTAAGGTTGATCACTCAGGTCTTTGGAGGCAAGTGGTTTGGGCAATACATAGTAGCTCAAGAAGTTGGAACTTCATTCCCTCTAAAGTGTCCATTTCTGGTGCATGGAAGCATGTTTCTAAGGCTGTTTCGGGTTTAGGAAGTCATGGACTGGAGTTTTCCAGGTTGGTAAAGGCTCGGGTTGGGTGTGGCTCTTCGGTCAGGTTCTGGTTGGACTGCTGGTGTGGTGATCAGCCATTGGCAGAGGTGTTCCCAGACTTGTTTAATCTGGAGGTTAATAAAGGATGTTTTATAGTCGATAGAGTAATCAGAGGGTCTTTGGGGTGGGTCTGGTCTTGGCTATGGAAGAGGCTACCTGTGGGTGGTGATGAAGATAGGCAATTGCAATTGCTTGTGTCCACTATTCGCCCGCCTTGTCTTTCCAATGAACCGGATCGGTGGGAATGGTCTCTTAATGGGTCAAAGGAATTTTCAGTTGCAAGCATCAAACATCAGTTGGCCAATCACATGTATTCTCCACCTGATTTTGTGTTCAAATGGAATAATTGGGTGCCCAGAAAGGTTTGTATATTAGCATGGCGAGCTGCTCTAGACCGATTACCTGTTCGCATGTCCCTTGTAAGAAGGAGCATTACCATCACATCGGTGTGTTGTCCAATCTGTAGATCTGTACCGGAGTCAGTAGCTCATATATTTCTCGAGTGTAGTTTTGCCCAGTCAATCTGGGAGACCATTTCTCAGTGGTGTAACGTCCCTCCTATTTTCGCGTTTTGCTTTAAGGATCTACTAAATGTTCATATGTTTAGTGGTGGGTCGACAAAGATGAAGAAGGCGTTTTACGGGGTATTGTTGGTGGCTCTATGGTGTATATGGCGTGCTCGTAATGACGTCGTGTTTAATGGAGTGGAATGGTCGATGCAGAAAATTGTTGCAGAGATTAAAGCTAAGAGTTTTCTGTGGATTAGAAATCGTGCAAAACAGCAACACCTGACATGGAGTGATTGGGCTGCTTTTAACATGGGCTGAATTGGATGGCACTGATAGTTATCTGCCTCTGCTCGTTGTTTTACTTGCTTTTTTCATTGTTATATGTATTATGGTGATAATGTGATATTTGTTCGTCAGCATCCTGCTGACTTTTGGAGTTGTGGTGTCTAATGAAAATTGATTGATCTTTCAAAAAAAAAAAAAAGTACGTGGCATCTTTTTTTCGAACGTAGCTAGCATTCATAAAATGCCAAAATGGCTCAAAAGTCTAATAGTATCAAAATATTAAAATAATCACAAGTGTGTATTGATATCATCCAAAACAAACTGGCTTAAAAAGGATATAAAATAAAAAGTATATATACATTATATTTATATATATCCTAAAAACCCTGCAACGGTTTTCGTGTACGTTTTTTATATATAAAATCAAAAAATGGAGGTTAGAAACTTAACATACCGAAAGTCAAAGGCGGCTGGCATTAGCTTTGATATATATACAAATTAAATCAGTTGAAATTCACGATTTCTACATATATGAATTTTGGCCCAAGTTTTTTTTTGGGGCTGCAAATCCAATTTTCTTTTCTTGACCCAGCACGTTAGGTTTTTTACTTTTTTTTTTAATTCGTTTAATTGGTTAAAAAAATTGTATATACCATAGTAAAAAAGAGGTGATATTAGTATCAATATATTTGATTAATGTACCACAATGCATAAGCTTTACAGCTGACTGTATAAGTCAGTAATGCATGAGTGTGCTATATTTATTAAAAGTGGTGGTACAGATATCACCTCCCATAATAAAAACGGAAGTATGAAATTGCATGCAAGTTCTTTTTTCATTTTGTAATCCGCATGTATGATATATATATAAAATGGACGAAATAATTAGAAAAAAGGTCGCTACAGCAGGTGGTTTGGTATGCAGTTCGACTCCCCTTTTTTACATTTTTTTTCTTTAACTTTTACTTTCATACATGTGGCTCCCATTTTAATTTTTCTACACCATTTTCTTATTGTTTTTCTTTTAAATTTATTTCGCTTTTAAAATAAATATATTTTTTTGTCATTTTTTTGACACTAAACTTTTGCTAAAAACCTATGTAAATGTACAAGTTCTTTATGCATGAAATGCACAAGCTTTTATAGCACATAATAACTTTTACCAATTTTCATTTTAACCCTCTAAAATTTTTATTTTTTTAACTTTTGTCCCCCATCAAAGTTTTAATCTTCATTTTTTTGACACTAAACTTTTGCTAAAAACCTATGTAAATGTACAAGTTCTTTATGCATGAAATGTACAAGCTTTTATAGCACATAATAACTTTACCAATTTTCATTTTAACCCTCTAAAATTTTTATTTTTTTTAACTTTTGTCCCCCATCAAAGTTTTAATCTTCATTTTTTTGACACTAAACTTTTGCTAAAAACCTATGTAAATGTACAAGTTCTTTATGTATGAAATGTACAAGCTTTTATAACCTATGTAAATGTACAAGTTCTTTATGCATGAAATGTACAAGCTTTTATAGCACATAATAACTTTACCAATTTTCATTTTAACCCTCTAAAATTTTTATTTTTTTAACTTTTGTCCCCCATCAAAGTTTTAATCTTCATTTTTTTGACACTAAACTTTTGCTAAAAACCTATGTAAATGTACAAGTTCTTTATGCATGAAATGCACAAGCTTTTATAGCACATAATAACTTTTACCAATTTTCATTTTAACCCTCTAAAATTTTTATTTTTTTTAACTTTTGTCCCCCATCAAAGTTTTAATCTTCATTTTTTTGACACTAAACTTTTGCTAAAAACCTATGTAAATGTACAAGTTCTTTATGTATGAAATGTACAAGCTTTTATAACCTATGTAAATGTACAAGTTCTTTATGCATGAAATGTACAAGCTTTTATAGCACATAATAACTTTACCAATTTTCATTTTAACCCTCTAAAATTTTTATTTTTTTTAACTTTTGTCCCCCATCAAAGTTTTAATCTTCATTTTTTTGACACTAAACTTTTGCTAAAAACCTATGTAAATGTACAAGTTCTTTATGCATGAAATGCACAAGCTTTTATAGCACATAATAACTTTTACCAATTTTCATTTTAACCCTCTAAATTTTTTATTTTTTTAACTTTTGTCCCCCATCAAAGTTTTAATCTTCATTTTTTTGACACTAAACTTTTGGGTTCTCATGTTTTCATCAAACAATTTTCACACAGTTACGGTTTTACTTTTAAACATTTGTTTTTTATTATTTTCATCCGTCTTTTTTTATATATAACGTTTTTTAGCACATAATAACTTTACCAATTTTCATTTTAACCCTCTAAAATTTTTATTTTTTTAACTTTTGTCCCCCATCAAAGTTTTAATCTTCATTTTTTTGACACTAAACTTTTGCTAAAAACCTATGTAAATGTACAAGTTCTTTATGCATGAAATGTACAAGCTTTTATAGCACATAATAACTTTACCAATTTTCATTTTAACCCTCTAAAATTTTTATTTTTTTAACTTTTGTCCCCCATCAAAGTTTTAATCTTCATTTTTTTGACACTAAACTTTTGGGTTCTCATGTTTTCATCAAACAATTTTCACACAGTTACGGTTTTACTTTTAAACATTTGGTTTTTTATTATTTTCATCCGTCTTTTTTTATATATAATAACTTTTTATCGTAACGTTTATGTTCATGTAACATTTAAGGTATATACTAAAAATCTATACCAAATTTACAAGTTTTATGCATAAATGTACAAGTTCTTTATGCATGAAATGTACAAGCTTTTATAGCACATAATAACTTTACCAATTTTCATTTTAACCCTCTAAAATTTTTATTTTTTTTAACTTTTGTCCCCCATCAAAGTTTTAATCTTCATTTTTTTGACACTAAACTTTTGCTAAAAACCTATGTAAATGTACAAGTTCTTTATGCATGAAATGTACAAGCTTTTATAGCACATAATAACTTTACCAATTTTCATTTTAACCCTCTAAAATTTTTATTTTTTTTAACTTTTGTCCCCCATCAAAGTTTTAATCTTCATTTTTTTGACACTAAACTTTTGCTAAAAACCTATGTAAATGTACAAGTTCTTTATGTATGAAATGTACAAGCTTTTATAACCTATGTAAATGTACAAGTTCTTTATGCATGAAATGTACAAGCTTTTATAACCTATGTAAATGTACAAGTTCTTTATGCATGAAATGTACAAGCTTTTATAACCTATGTAAATGTACAAGTTCTTTATGCATGAAATGTACAAGCTTTGCTAACTATGTAAATGTACAAGTTCTTTATGTATGAAATGTACAAGCTTTTATAACCTATGTAAATGTACAAGTTCTTTATGCATGAAATGTACAAGCTTTTATAACCTATGTAAATGTACAAGTTCTTTATGCATGAAATGTACAAGCTTTTATAACATGTAAATGTACAAGTTCTTTATGTATGAAATGTACAAGCTTTTATAACCTATGTAAATGTACAAGTTCTTTATGCATGAAATGTACAAGCTTTTATAGCACATAATAACTTTACCAATTTTCATTTTAACCCTCTAAAATTTTTATTTTTTTAACTTTTGTCCCCCATCAAAGTTTTAATCTTCATTTTTTTGACACTAAACTTTTGCTAAAAACCTATGTAAATGTACAAGTTCTTTATGCATGAAATGTACAAGCTTTTATAGCACATAATAACTTTACCAATTTTCATTTTAACCCTCTAAAATTTTTATTTTTTTTAACTTTTGTCCCCCATCAAAGTTTTAATCTTCATTTTTTTGACACTAAACTTTTGCTAAAAACCTATGTAAATGTACAAGTTCTTTATGTATGAAATGTACAAGCTTTTATAACCTATGTAAATGTACAAGTTCTTTATGCATGAAATGTACAAGCTTTTATAACTATGTAAATGTACAAGTTCTTTATGCATGAAATGTACAAGCTTTTATAACCTATGTAAATGTACAAGTTCTTTATGTATGAAATGTACAAGCTTTTATAACCTATGTAAATGTACAAGTTCTTTATGCATGAAATGTACAAGCTTTTATAGCACATAATAACTTTTATCATCATAACGTCTTATGTTCATGTAACATTTAAGGTATATACTAAAAACCTATGTAAATGTACAAGTTCTTTATGCATGAAATGTACAAGCTTTTATAGCACATAATAACTTTACCAATTTTCATTTTAACCCTCTAAAATTTTTATTTTTTTTAACTTTTGTCCCCCATCAAAGTTTTAATCTTCATTTTTTTGACACTAAACTTTTGCTAAAAACCTATGTAAATGTACAAGTTCTTTATGTATGAAATGTACAAGCTTTTATAACCTATGTAAATGTACAAGTTCTTTATGCATGAAATGTACAAGCTTTTATAGCACATAATAACTTTACCAATTTTCATTTTAACCCTCTAAAATTTTTATTTTTTTAACTTTTGTCCCCCATCAAAGTTTTAATCTTCATTTTTTTGACACTAAACTTTTGCTAAAAACCTATGTAAATGTACAAGTTCTTTATGCATGAAATGCACAAGCTTTTATAGCACATAATAACTTTTACCAATTTTCATTTTAACCCTCTAAATTTTTTATTTTTTTAACTTTTGTCCCCCATCAAAGTTTTAATCTTCATTTTTTTGACACTAAACTTTTGGGTTCTCATGTTTTCATCAAACAATTTTCACACAGTTACGGTTTTACTTTTAAACATTTAGTTTAGATTATTTTCATTCTTCTTTTTGTATATACAACGTTTTTAATATATAATAACTTTTATCATCATAACGTCTTATGTTCATGTAACATTTAAGGTATATACTAAAAATCTATACCAAATTTACAAGTTATATGCATAATGTACAAGTTCTTTATGCATAAATGTACAAGCTTTTATAGCACATAATAACTTTTACCAATTTTCATTTTAACCCTCTAAATTTTTTATTTTTTTAACTTTTGTCCCCCATCAAAGTTTTAATCTTCATTTTTTTGACACTAAACTTTTGGGTTCTCATGTTTTCATCAAACAATTTTCACACAGTTACGGTTTTACTTTTAAACATTTGTTTTTTATTATTTTCATCCGTCTTTTTTTATATATAACGTTTTTTTAATATATAATAACTTTCATCATCGTTACGTTTTACGTTCATGTAACATTTAAGACATTAATATAGTTATTGTTCATGTTTTTATACATATTATTATTCTTTTGCATTTTTTTTATTGTTATTGCTATATGTTTAGTTGTCTTTTTTAAAAATTTGGAATCGAATATTTAACATAATTTATTTGCAAAACTTAATCGTGTAAACAACATATTCCGCGGCAACGCGCGGGTACAATATCTAGTGTATACTGTATATGATAATCATCAAAGTTGGTGCCACTTGGGTGGTTAGTGTGTTTAAGTTTAATCAAGTATTTACTTTAGGGGAAAAAAAGTCTTTACCGGAAGATTGTTAAAAAAAAGGTATTTACTTTTTTTTTTGAAAGGTGAATTTCGTTGGAAACTTCATGTCGCGATTCGACAGCGAGAGGTCTAGCATACGTTGTCCTAACCGGGTCCGCGCTAGAGAGCTCACTTGAAGTAGAAATGCCTATTTCAAATACCCGATTGGTGGAAAACCCCCTACTAAGGCACGACGATTAATTCAGCTGAATGGTATACCCAAGCAAACCCTCATAAAGGGACTTAATTCCTATGTCCTCCCCAAGGCTTGAACATAAGACCTCATGCAAGGGGGATGATCTTTCAACCATTGAGCTAAAGCATGACAGATATTTACCTAAGTTAATTCAAATTGGGTAAAGATTTCACTCGGTTTAACTTGATTTTTATTTTATTTTTTAAACCTAAGTTCACCCCTATAAGTATAAGAATATAGATTCAAAAGAATACAAAGTTAAATATCTTATTAATGAGTCATCAAGTCTATTGACAAGTTAATTCAAGTTTAAGAACATGAAACGTTTCCTAACAAAAAAATTTCAATTTTTGAGGTCATAACCAACTGTTTACTTGTAATGTTTGTCATCAATGTTATGGAGGGTAAGGTAGCTTGAATATGTACTTCACTAGCTCAATCTATTCCAATTAACCTAATAATTAAAACATTATCAGTCACTAAATCCATAAGTTAATAATTATAAGGTTAAGTATCCGTGTGTATGTAACTCGTGACCAACTACTATTGTATGAAAAAAACTTTAATCGGGTTCATTGTATATAAGTAACCTGCTAAACTGAACGAATCATGTAAACAAGCTTGATGTGGAGGTCTCTCATTGGGCCATGTATCAGATGCCTGGTGGTGCCACGTTGATTTCTTACACGATTTGTTCAGTTTTAGCAGGTTACTTACATACAATGAACCCGACTAAAGTTTCTTTCATACAATAGTATCTGGTCACGAGTTACATACACACACAGATACTTAACCCTAATTATAAACAAGATACATAAATACATCTACACATGAAGATCCAAAACCTCATATAAGCCACGTTTAAGAATCCGTGGTGAGCCATGAAAAAGCTAGTTGTTCTTCTAGCTTGTTCCTACTTTACTTGAAACTTGTTTTCAACAGGTAACCAAAGTTTAAAAGTTACAAAACTTTATAAGGTGTCGATCTTTGTTTTCCTTTTATATTGTAATTATAATTGTACTTCTTGACAACTAGTGTCGTGCTAGTTTGCTTGTTATTTTATACAATATATTATTTTTTCCGTTAAAAAGAAAACAACAAAAGTTTCACATTTGGGTGATGTGGTGCAACTATCAAGTTCTAACTTATAAAAAACTTGCGTAAAGCAAACAAAAAGGTGAATTTTTTGCTGACCGTCAGTGGTGATCTATTAAATATTTTGACATTAACCACTACACAGCGTAAGATACGAATTCAAGACCTCTAATGTCTAATCTATAACTTTTAGTAGATGTGACAACTTTGACATTTGGATGCTTTTTACCTTAACGGGTCAAACTGGGAAATAAAAAGTATCTTAAAAAAAACACGTCAAATGGGATCAAAAAGGTCTCCCAAAGTGCATCATTGCTGCACAAAAGCTTCTAAAACGCTTTGTAAAATAGGCTAATATAAGAAGAAAAAAAAAAAAAAACTGAAAGGTTTTTGTGGGTGTCAACCCAACCTACGCAGCACTAAGAATGATCTTCTTTCTACTCAACCCGCCCCACAGTAGTACAGTACCCATTTTATTCCCACGAAATTATTTAGTTTAAGGAAGCACTTGAACTGAAACCTAGCATGGTTGATAATTCAGAGAGATCAGGACCAAAAGACGGCACAAGGCCATGAAAGTCAGAAAAATATTTTCATATCATGTTTCTCAGATCCACTGACCTGCCACTTCCACCATTTTGTCTCTTGTCATTATCTCGTCTTGATTTAGGTGTAGTAGAATGAGGTTTTTTAATTGGATGGATGTCACGGTCATAGTTCTTTGAAGCAAGCTAGCTCAAGATTGTAACGACATCAGCAATAAACGGACTCATGTCAGGTTGTTCCTGCACACACATGGCTGCAGTCGCAAGTGCCTGGTACATAACTCGAGCTGAAAACTGTCCTTGCAGTTCTGGAGGTGCAATCTGGTGGAGCTTCCTCTTATCTTTGAACAAAGGACTTGCCTGATACCATGTAATTATGATCAAATCATGTCCTCCTGAATACAATTACAGTCAACAATGTAACATAAATGAGTGAAATGACTTACCCATGTAACTAAACACTGCTCTCCACCCATTCTAGAATTATCAATGGCTTTCAAACCAGTTATGATTACTAAAAGCCCTCGACTACAGAAAATTCAAATGCAAATTATGCGAAGACTAAAAGCATGAAGCCCAAATAATATATTGCCACACTTCATTTCTTATGGCACAAAATAACTTCCTAGACTAACTTTTTCCATTTCTCTTCTACACTGCCATCAACGGGGAAAAGGAGGAGCGTTCATCAATTCTTTTGGCACCAGCTTACCTATCAACTCGAGCATGGCTCTGTCAAGTGATTTTGCTGCGATTTGATCAACTAGCATTGACAAAGGGTTTAGTGTCCCGGAGTGTAAGCAACTTTGCAGTTTTTTCTATTGTATGTAAGTATCAAAAATTTTGTACATTTTATGTAAGTATCTCGCTAAAACTGAACACTTAATGTAAAATTTTTACGTTGACCAATTAAAAACTTCTACGTGGGCAGCTCATATGGTTGCCACGTATACATTTTTACATTAAACGTTCAATTTAGCGAGATACTTACATAAAATGTTCAAAATTTTTGATGCATACACACAATAGGAAAAGTTGCAAAGTTTCTTACACTCCGGGATACTTAACCCCATTGGACAAACTTGTGACATCAAGTAAGTAACCTCTTTGGTCCATTTCCTGTAGAAGCATCTCCACATCATCATACCGTTGGTTCTTTAAACATCCTTGGACAAATACATTGTAATTGACACTATTTGGCCAGCAACCACTCTGTTCCATTTTATAAAACAACAGCTTTGCTTCTTCCACAAAGCCCTCCCGACACAAATAAGGCTGGCAATTTTGACACGAAACCTGTTAACACGACACGACACGACCTGTTCTTAACAGGTTTCGTGTTTGACCTTAACAGGTTTCGTGTCTTAACAGGTCCAGACCTGTTAAGATTCGTGTCTTAACAGGTGCAGACCTGTTAGGACCTGTTAAGACCTGTTAAGGTTATACACATATAAAAAATACTAATAATTGATATTATGATTTGATATATGATTAGTATTAGTTAAGATGTCTATGAACTTTTGTAATGTTAAGGATTATTATCGTTATGTATTGATTGAGATTTGTAAGAATTTTTGTATCATTAAGGTTTTTTTAAGTATTAATCAAGACTTATACAAAATAAATCTTAACAGGTTTCTTAACAGGTGCACCTGTTAATTTTCGTGTCGTGTTCGTGTTTGAAAAAAATGACACGATTAGTTAACAGGTCGTGTTCGTGTTTGACCTTAACAGGTTCGTGTCTTAACAGGTTTCGTGTGACCTGTTATGCCAGCCTTAGACACAAACCATTAATAATAACGCTATATGTACGAACATTGGGTTGAAAACCTTTGTCAATCAGGTTTTTGAAAAGATTCCTCGCAATATCAAGCTTCCCACATTTGCTTGCACCATCAATAAGGGTATTGTATACAACATCAGAATTTAGCCTGCTATCACCAATCATATTGAACAAAGAGAGGGCCTCTTCTAATTGATTGTTGTTGCAAAGACCATTGAGAACTATTTCGTAAGTCAATTCATTTGGAATTTGGCCTTGTTCTCGCATCTCATCAAAGAGTTTGCGTGCATCTCCACAACGTCCAGCCTTAAACAATCCTTGTATCATGGTGCTGTAAGTGACTTCAGTGGGTATCAAATCCTTCCTCGTCATTTCAGTAAACAAATGAATGGCCGCTTCTATATTTGAATTCTTGCAATACCCATTTAACAAACTGTTGTATGTTACAACATTTGGGAGGATACCTTTAAATACCATGGCATCAAAAACTGTCTTTGCTTTGGTCATTTCACCTCTCAAACAATAACCATCGATAAGTGAATTATATGTTACTATGTTCGGCTCCTTACCTTTCTCAACCATTATGTGGATAACATCCTCGGCTTCTTTCGCCTTACCTTCTTTGCATAATGCATCAACTAATATAGTGTAGGTATGAACATCTGGAGAGATTTTATGATCCTCTATTTCTTTTAGTATCTTATACACCATCCCAACGACCTAAGTTACAAAGACCGGAAATCAAAGTGGTATATGTGACGACGTCAGGTGGGATGCCTTTCTGAAAGGCCATCTCTTTAAAGAGCTTGAAGGCATTATCAATTAGTTGATCCTTGCAAAGACTGTCAATGATGGTGCTATATGAAAACACATCAGGTTTACAGTTTTTCGAACCATAAGCCTGAGCAAAGACATGGCAGTAACATTATTACCGAACTTGCAAAGGCCTTTAATCATTGTGGAGTACATAACAACATTAGGTTCACAGAGTTTCTGTTTAATGAGTCTCTTAAACAAGATCTCAGCCTCAATAATCCGGTCTTCTAAGACGAGCCCGTCTAAGAGTGTATTAAAAGTGTACAGGTCAGGTACAATCCCTCGCCTAAAGCAAAAGCCTAAAAGTGTGAAACCATCATTGGTTCGACGCAAATGACAACAACACTTGATGGCAATATTAAGGTGTAGACATCAACAGGAACACGAATTGCACACATTTGATTGAAAAGATGAATGGAATGTGAAAAATGATTCATTTTGGTGACAGAATTTAACAACTGAGTAAACTTAATAACAGAAGGAAGAGGTTTTCTGTGTGACATTTCATCAAACAGGTTGAGGGCATCATCCAAATTGTCAACTTTTTGATATATAGATTTAGAAGGAGGAGAAAGGCCATCCTTATCCTTATGATAATAATTTGAAAAAGAAGAATAAGAATGGCGGAAGAAAGGGTTGAGGTCGGTGATGGATTTACCTTTAAATCTTTTAATGATGAAGAATAAAAGTGTTGTCTTATTCCACTTCATCCCTTAATTGGAAGCGAAGGAGGTGCTTGTAAGCTCTTTGTTGTCTTTTTCTTGTTATATAATCATCAAAGCTGTTCATGAAAGGCCGATTTGCATCAAGGAGGAAGAAGGAGGGTGTGCCTGTCCTTTCACTTGTTAATAATCATCAAAGTTGTGCCATTTTTTTGGTCAAGTTTGTTTTAAGTTTAATCAAGTATTTACTTGAAGTTAGTTCATTTTTAAGGTCATAAAATGTTTCCTAACAAAAAATTTCAATTTTGAGGTCATAACATGTGTTTAGTTGTTTGTCATCAATGTTTAAGCAGACTAAGGTAGTATGTTCATGAGGTACAATGGTATGGTTAATGTGAGAACTAAAACATAGGAGAGAACCGTGAGAACCACTAGTTTTCCCCTCTCTTTCTCCTTTTTGATGTAGTTTTTTATTTTTTTATTTTTATTTTTTGAATTTTTTTTTTTTGGTTTTTTTATTTCTTTTAATAAAAAACCATTCTAAAAAATAAATAATTTTTTTTTTGGTAAAAAATCATATGAGTTACGTGTTGAAAACGTATGGATACGGTACGGGCGTTGCCCTTATCCGTTCTAAAGGAGTTGTCACCGGACGCATATGAGAATGGTATGGATTTGATGGGCGGCGATCCAAGAGATGGTGACGGTTGTATACGGTACGGGCGTAGCCTTAACTCTAAGGGCTAAGCCCTTAGAGATGGTTTTTTAGTAGTTCTCACGTAGAGGTGGCAAAATGTAGGGGTCGGATCGGGTTGGATGACGGGTCAAAACGGATCCGGGTCAATATGGGTCGTTTTGAAAATAGTATCAATCGGGTTGGATCAAATAGGGTCCGGGTCAAAATGGACCCGGGTCAAAACGGGTCATTTTAAAAATGAGTTTAATTATACAAATTTTTTAAATAATATCTACTGTTTATAATATATATTATAATTGTAACTCTTAACACTTAATTAATAAGTATAACATATACTCCGTAATTTGTTACTGTATTTTATAATAGAGAGTCTGGTGTAGGTGTAAAGCTATTAAAGCTTACTATAAAAGTTACAATTTGCACGTCACTTTCATTCTTATTTACTAAATCTCAAAAAAGAATCACCGGAAGAAACAATCACTTTTTCTTTTCACCTCGCTTTCTCCGTCGGCGGCCATGAATCCATGATATATCCGTCATCACTTTCCCTGTCAACAATCCCGGTAATCATCACTTTCTCTCTCACCACTCCCGCTAATCATCACTTTCTCCGTCGCCCTCCAACACCACCTTCTCTGTCGCCGGCCATGATATCGCCGTCATCACTTTCTCTTAAAAATTGTTGCTCTTTCAAATTTGTTTTGATGGCTTCATCTTGTCTCAATTTGATTTCGGCTTAAAACGCAATGACTGGTATGGTAATCGGAAGTTGGTTGTAACTCCGATGGTGCGAGAGTGGTGACAGCGAAGGTGGTGGTAGGCAGTGATCATGGATTCAACCTAAGTTATCCATCATTCAATAGAAAATATGGGCGAACTATAAACCGAACTGTTATGAATTTCTGCCCATTTTGACCCGTTTCAAATCTGAATGTAAAATATCATCGCTCATTCTCACCCGTTTCAATATAATGAATCACCCAAAGTTACCCAAATGATTAACAATATCACCCAAAACAACCCATTTTCAATAGTTTGGGTGAAAATTGTCGGCTCTATTCTCACGGTTCACCATTATTTTGGTTCTCACTTGATCACATCGTACAATATCTATATCTATATTCCTTATTAAAACAAACTAGACCTCCATTTTAAGCAAATTAATCACTTTTTTAAATATTCTCAAAATACTCATAATCATCGCCTAACACATTAAACTCACATCAAACACACAATCACATCTCTCTTTCTCACATATACACACACATCAACACCACCACCGTCCATCATCACTGTTGGTTGCCGCCACCACTACGGCATACCACCACGACCCGTCACCGCCACCACCACCGCCACCATTACACCGCCGCATTGCGTAATTACCTTTGACGGAGAGAGTACATCACTAGGTCAATCTATTCCTATTAGGCTTGTGCTTGTCCAAGAAAAAGAGAGTCCCTTTGACAGAGAGAGAGACTTCGGAACGAGTTTTCTTGGACATTTTGATGTTGGTTAAAACTATCGGTCACTAATTACATAAGTTAGTAACAATAAACAAGATGCATTAATACATGTACACATAAAGAGCCAAAACCTCACATAAGCCACGATTGAGAATCAGTGGCCAGCCATGAAAAAGCTAGTAGTTCTTCTAGCTTGTTCCTACTCTACCTGAAACTTGTTTTCAACAGGTAACCAAAGTTTAAAAGTTATAAAAGTTAATAAGGTGTCGATCTTTGTTTTCCTTTTAGATTGTAATTGTAATTATTTAGTTTAACGAAGCATTTGAACAGAAACCTAGCATGCTTGATAATTCAGAGAGATGAGGACCAAAAGACGGTACAAGGCCATGAAATCAGAAGAATATTTTCATATAATTTTTCCCAGATCCACTGACCTGCCACTTCCACGTCCACCATTCTGTCTTTTGTCATTATCTCGTCTTGATCTAGGTGGAGTAGAATGAGGTTTCTTAATTGGATGGATGTCAGGATCATAGTTCTTGAAGCAAGGTAGCTCAAAGTTGCAATGACATCAGTAAAAAACGGACTCATGTCAGGTTGTTCCTGCACACACATGGCTGCAATGGCAAGTGCCTGGTACAAAACTCGAGCTGAATAATATTTGAACAAAGGACTTGCCTGATACCATGTAATTATGATCAGATCATGTGCTTTGAATACAATTACAGTCAACAATGCAACATAAATGAATGAAAATGACTTACCCATGTAACTAAACTCTGCTCTCCACCCGTTCTAGAATTATCAATGGCTTTCAAACCAGTTATGATTACCAAAAGCACCACCCTCCACCCCGAAGCTATAGACATCTGATTTTAGAGTCAATTGTCCAGTCATGGCACAGTAAACGTAGGTACCTATTACCCGTGTAGAAACATGTGTGTTATCCCTAACAGGCCCGAGTTTGGCTAACCCAAAATCAGATAGTTTTGGAAGATATGTTGGAGTATTTTAATCACGGGACGTGCTTAGTTATGTAGATACTCCAGCCCTTTAGCAGCTCTAGCGGCAATTTTCATTCTGGTATTCCAATTAAGTGTTTACTTACCAGGTGAGCGGTCTGCAAGACATGAATTTGTATAAATGTGTTTAATTCCAAAATAATAATAACGATAAATATCGTAGTGTAAAAAGAAGAGGTGCCCAATTGCGTAAGCCTCATTAAGGAAGGACGTGTGCTGTGAAGATGGTCATCGAGAGATCCTGAAGCCATACATGTAAACGAGTAGACTTTGATCTCCATCCGTACAATAACCAATCAAGTTAACAAGATTTGGGTGGTGAAATAAACCCAGCATGAACACCTCCACTAAGAATTCTAAGTTTCCTTGCAGTCCAGTTGCTTAATGGCTACAATCTAAACCAATGGAAAAGTATAACCAAGGCATCATCAATCATTTGATCCTTACAAAGACTGTCAATGATGGTGTTATATGAAACAGCATCAGGTCTACAGCCTTTTTTATCCATGAGCCTGAGCAAAGACATAGCAGTAACACTATTACCGAACTTACAAAGGCCTTTAATCATTGTGGAGTACATAACAACATTGTGTTCGCATAGTTTCTGTTTGATGAGTTACTTGAAGAAGATCTCAGCCTCAATAATCTGATCTTCTAAGACGAGCCCGTCTAAGAGTGTACTAAAAGTGTATAGATCAGGTACAATACCTCGTCTAAAGGAACAGCCTAAAAGAGCAAAACCGTCATTGGTTCGATGCAAATGACAACAACACTTGATGGCAGTACTCATGGTGTAGACATCAACAGGAACGCCAATTGCACACATTTGTTTGAATAAACGAATGGAATGTGAGAAATGGTTCATTTTAGTGATGGAATGTGAAAATTGGTTCATTTTAGTGATGGAATTCAGCAACTGATTAAAATGAATAACAGATGGAAGAGGTTGTGTATATGTCATTTCATCAAACAGGTTGAGGGCATCTTCTAATTTGTCAACTTTTTAATATATAGATTTAAGAGGAGGAGGAGAAAGGTCATCCTGATGATGATAATTTGAAAAAAACGAAAACTGGGAGGAATAAAAGGAGAAAGGGTTGGTGACGGAATTACCTTTGAATCTTTTGATGATGAAAGCGCAGCCTAAAAGTGTTGTCTGGTTACACTTCATCCTCTTTCTTCTGCAACGACAGCGGAAAGTGGAGATTCGGTGCAGTCGGAAGGTTGCGATGTATTAATAGTCTGATGATTCAGTGGCAGAAATTATTTGCCCTTTTTAATATAACAAAAACATATACTACAAAAAATATGAAACCAAAACTGATATTTCCACAAGATTTTTCAATATCATAAAAACGAAAGCAATTTGCAACACCATTGAATCATCTTTTTGCCGACATGAACATGTGATGCATGTATGATATATTTATAAATATTGTTGCAGTAGGTTGATTGTATGATGATGATATTTAAGGACTTCTAGACAGTGTTATTTATAAAGTTTTTTGTTGAACGTGAAGATTTCCAAGTGTCTTTTCTGTTAATTAACTAGCCCTGACCCTGATTATATGACTAATCCATGCAGACTACTCCTAACACCCCAACCTGTGGAAAGTCAACAAATTTTTACCAAACTGCATTGTAGGTACCCCCAAGTAATCTGAGTATCCAGTAACAGAACAATACGTGTTATTCGGAGCCCGATACTGTTCTTGCAGTGCTGGAGCTGCAATCTGGCAGGGCCTCTTATCTTTGAACAATGGTCTTGCCTGATACCATGTAATTATTTATAATCAGACCATGTGATTTGAATGCATTTACAGTCAACATTGTAGCATAAACGAGTGAAAATGACTTACCCATGTAACCAAATTCTGCTCTCCATCCGTTCTAGAAATATCAATGGCTTTCTTACCAATTTATGAATTCCAAAAGCAAGACCCCAAAGCTATAGAAATCTAATTTAAAGTTAATTGTCCAGTCATGGCATACCCCGGGGCACAAGATCTTCATCTTTGTTCTTTAGCTTTTATTTCGTTTTCTTTTTATTTATGTATTTCAGGTTTTAACAACACATTTCCCTTTTTTTAAAACTTTTTCTGGAAATAAAAAATGGCCCAAATTGCTCCTTTGGCTGCACCAAACCGGTTTTGATACGTTTGGAACAATATTTGACAGGTTTCATAAGGTGTTCAATGATAAAAAAACATAAGTACCTTATCCAGCAATATTTTGTGCATCTGCAATGAGTAATCAGCAAGTTGAGGATGTTTATGCAAGAAATTGAGCCCTCAAGCAACTCCTATCGCAATTTTAACCCTTGAAATCAACAAATGTCTCTTTGTTTCTCTTTCAACTGCTAGGGAACCCCTTTTTATCTCACTTATCTAACTTCATTCAAGAGCTTATTTACAAGCATATTATTGCTACTAAGTAGACTAAACTCGGACTTACCACTGAATAGGTAATCCTTTGGGATTCCCTTATTCAGCTGTTAGCCAACCCGACCCATCTATTTTGGCACCTCTATATATCATAATGGTGTTCTTATCCATTATGAACAGGATGTACAAGAAAAGTTACCACAATAATTGTTGGCGGAGAAGGGTAATATGCTGTTCATCTGAAAGATGTTCAAATCTGCTCATTGCACATTGATGGGCATATACAATTAATGGGAGAGCACTCAAAAAAAAAAAAAAGTTTCACTAGGAATCGTTGTAGTTGTAGAACTATTGTTGAAGACTCAGTTATGGTCAACTTCTTGGTAAAGAAATCCTTCCACGTCAATTGAGGAGGAACAACCACTATTTGGAAGTACTTGATAGTATATAACGAATTGCATAACTGGTTATAATCAATGACAATGGATCGCTGCTGATATTTCGATTGCCCAGTAACAAAGCATAGCAATTACCACATTACCATGCAGTGTCAGATATAAGGACAGATATATTAACATTCCAATGAAAGTCCACACAGTGCTTTATCATTGTTGCATTAATGTATTATCTGTTAATAAAACTTCGAGCAAAGAGTTCAATAAGTAAGCAGAAGAACAATTGGATTCAGGGATTTAGTTATAGCAGGTACCATTGTTATATAATAAATTCATGAGATCCTAGTATACTACATAGTTTATCTAAAAAACTCAATCTCTTCATTTATTCATTAAGTGGAAAAATAGGGGAAATATGGTGATTCTGTGTGCAGAGAAATGAACACATGCTAGTCATGAATTTGTTAAACAGAGATACTGATTTCCTACTTTCTATGTTTTGTTGGTACACTATTCAATTCTCAATCCACACAAAACCTCGAGGCTCTCAAACACCTTTTCATTTTCTAAGCCAAACTACTAGGCTAGGCAGAAAAAAAAGGGGCCTCTAGCAATTCTTTTGGCACCAGTTTACCTATCAACTTAAGCAAAGTGTTTCGTAACAAACCAGCGGCTATCTGATCAATTAACAGTGACATAGTTGAAGCATCAAGTGAGAAACCTTTTTCATCCATTTCATGTAAAAGCATTTCGACATCATCATAGTGTTGATTTGTTAGATATCCTTGGAGAAGTAGACGGTAAGTAACATTATTTGGCGGGCAACCACTCCCGTCCATTTTAAGAAACAACTGCTTTGCATCCGCCAATACGCCTTCTCGACATAAGCAGCTGATCATCACATTATATGTCCGAACATTAGGTTGCAAACCTTTCACATCCAAGTCATGAAAAAGATTTCTTGCAATCTCATGCTTCCCGCATTTGCTCGCACCATCAATAAGGATACTGTAAACAACAATATCGGAATTTAGCTTGCTATTACCCATTAAATTGAACAAAGAGATTGCATCTTCTACTAGATGGTTGTTGCAAAGACCCTCTAGTATTATTCCGTAAGTCAATTCATCTGGAGTTTGGCCGTGTGCTCGCAAGAGTTTGCGTGCATCTCCACAAAGTCCAGCCCTAAACAATCCTTGTATCATGGTGCTGTAAGTGACTACATTGGGTTTCAGAGCCTTTCTTGTCATTTCACTAAACATATGCAATGCCTCATCTATCATAGACTTCTTGCAATACCCATTTAACAAACTGTTGTAAGTAACAACATCTGGGAGGATACCTTTGAATACCATGGCATCAAAAATTGTCTTTGCTTTAGTCATTTCACCTCGCAAACAGTAACCATCGATAAGTAAACTGTATGTTACTATGTTCGGCTCCTTACCTTTCCCAACCATGATGTGGATAACATCCTCGGCTTCTTTCGCCTTACCTTCTTTGCATAATGCATCAACTAATATGTTAAAGGTTTGCACATCTGGGGAGATCCTATATTCCTCCATTTCTTTCAGAATCTTATACACCTCATCCCACTGACTTAATTTACATAGACCAGACATCAAAGTGGCATATGTTACAACATCCGGTGGGATGCCCTTTTGAAAGACCATCTCTTTGTATAGCTTGAAGGCATCATCAATCATTTGGTCCTTACAAAGACTGTCAATGATGGTGCTATATGAAACAACGTTAGGTTTACAGCCTTTTTGATCCATGAGCCTGAGCAAAGACAAGGCAGTAACATTATCACCGTACTTGCAAAGGCCTTTAATCATTGTGTTATACATAACAACATTAGGTTCACAGAGTTTCTGTTTAACGAGTCTCTTAAAAAAGATCTCAGCCTCAAGAATCCTATCTTCTAAAACGAGTCCGTCTAAGAGTGTACTAAAAGTGTACACATCAGGTACAATACCTCGTCTAAAGCAAAAACCTAAGAGTTGAAAACCGTCATTGGTTCGACGCATCTGACAACAAGACTTGATGGAAATATTCATGGTGTAGTCATCAATAGGAAGGCCAATTGCACACATTTGTTTAAAGAGATGAATGGAATGTGAAAAATGTTTCATTTTGGTGACGGAATTCAACAACTGATTGAAATAACTAACAGATGGAAGAGGTTGTGTGTGTGACATTTCATCGAACAGGTGGAGGGCATCTTCCAATTTGTTAAGTTTTTTATTCTTAAAATAATTTGAAGAAGATGAAGAATGGAAGTAAAAGGAGAGTAAAGGGTTGGTGATGGATTTACCTGTGAATCTTTTGATGATGAAAAAGCAGCCTAAAAGTGTTTTGTTATTAGACATCATCCTTCCCAATTCCCCCTCCTCCTCCGACTTCTTCTGCAGCTGGGCAACAGAATTTTTTTAATTTAGGATTTCAGAGTTTTTAGAATCGGTTTTGAGTTTAGTATTGAAAACAATTCTTTGGTATCAAAGTATTTTTATTGAATTTGTGGAAGTTTTGCTTCACAAAAGTCTTTTTAAGTCGTATTAAACTCCATCTCTCCCCAAATGACGAATCTCCCAATCTCCCAATACTACTAAAGAAGAGTTATCAGTTACGTCACCAAATCCGAGTTGTCAACTATATAGCCTAGCCACGGTAGTGTTGATGACATTTTTGTGATGTAAATTGTATGTATTTTGAGGTGATTTTAATGAGTGTTTTAACGGAAGTAGCACGCCGTCATCTTCCTAAACATACTTCAATCAAACGGCAACTACAAACGGAGTTTGCATGGATTTTTTGTAACATGTGACTTCTTTGTTTATACAATAAAGTACAAGATTCAGTGTTGGCAAAGATATGGATGGTATGCTTTCTACAGTGACCAGCCTCCCATACTCTGTTTTTCGAAAGAAGCTACACACGGTTTGTACTTGCATCGCCGAAAATGGAGGGAAGTTAGTAATCGCATTTAATGCAATGTATCTTAAAGAGGTAAGATTTGACATCCCCTTTTCAATACCAATTTTCATTGACTGCCGATTTTGATATCAATTTGATTTTGAATTTTGAAAAATACATCTCATAATGCCTTAACCTATCCCCTTTTTCACTTTTAACTTTCAATCTCAAATCTTTTACAACCAAAATAATAATTCTCTGGGTTTTAAAACTCTCAATATGGCTTTTTCCAATCTTACTTTTGTCGATGAACTTGATGCTAAAAAGGATTTTGTCAACATGAAAGTCAGAATTATCCGTAGATGGAAGCAGATTTTCAGACTTGACATGATTCTGATTGATGAACGTGTATGTTAATTTCATCTTATATCTGTCAATACATCACCTCTGATATTAATGAAAACTTATATGTTTCCTATGTTTCTTTATGTTTGTAGGGTAAAAAAATTCAAGCAAGTGTTAAGAAAGATTTGATCTCCCACTTTGATGACCTTATTAAGGAGGATACTGCTGTGTTCATCAACAAGTGTGGTGTTGGTGCTTCTGATGACAAATTCCCTGTGGTGAAGAATAAACTTAAACTAAACTTCTACAAGTGTACGCAAGTCAATGTTGCTCATTCTTTTCAAGGCCACCCATACGGTTTTGCCTTTGTTCCATTCAATGATATAAATGTCCAAATGGTAAAAAATCCACAAATCCTTAATGTTGGTAAGGAAAACTTCCAGATCTGTTGTTTGTGTTTTCAGAGTATAACTTTTTTTTATAAAGATGTACAAATTGTGTCTTATATTGGATGTGGATTTGCAGATGTAATTGGATGTGTTACTTGGACTGGAAATCTGGATATTTTCAAGTCTTCAAAAGGAAAAGAAAGCCGGAGGTTCAACTTTGAAATGAAAGATTTGGAGTGAGTTCCTTCTATATTTTACCATACTTTTTACATCTGTGTTTAATTTTCAGTTTTGAAGTTACTTATATTTATTATGATCTTTATATTGTAAGATTATTTCAAACAAACAGTTAAACATTCCTATATAGCGATGTTATTCTGCTGTCAAACGATTTAATGTTAACGGTTCTGACAGTACCTGACGATATAACTATGTGACTTCAAAACAAACAGTTAAACATTCCTATATAGCCATGAGATTATGTTGTCGAACAATTTAATGTTAAGGGGTTCTGACAGTATTTGATGATATAACTATGTGACTGATTACCTTATAATGAAACCACATATCAAGAATCTACACACAACTTATGTTTTAATTTAGTTGGATATGTGCGTACCTACATATACTTCACAGCTTTAAATTTTTGTACTACATTAAATTTCTACTACATTTACTGTAAAACAGCTTTCAAGAATCACACAATTGAATTAATTCAACAACTTTCCTGCTCTCATAGTTTCTTTCTACGTACATTGCAGTGGTAGAGTCTTGAAATGTACCCTATGGGGTGATTATGCTACAGCCTTCAACAACTTTGTGGAGAACAACAAATCCTCTGAACATGTAATCACCATCATTCAACATGCTTTGGTCAAGGACTGGAAAAGTAAGTAGTACTATCTTATATAGTAGCACCTTCTTTGTTTTTTTGCTCAAATGCGTTGTATAACTATCCTAAAATCGTGAAATTATATCGCAGGTACTGTCTCTATTCAAAGTGATATGTTTGGGACTAGAGTTTTTATCAATGAAGACATTCCAGAAGCTCAAGATCTTAGAAGAAGGTATTCAATTGTTTGTTTGGTACTTTCAGCTTTAACCTCTACTCTTGAATTCACTGTAAACTATTTTGCAGCTTCATACTACAAGAAGGAGCAGCCGCAACTTCAAGTGCCTTGTCTTCTCAAACCGTTTATCCAAACCGGTTGGAATTTCTACTCAATCTGGAAAAAAAAATGTGGATGAAGTTAGGGAAACTGAAATGGTAACTACAGTTAAAAGCTTCTTTAATACAGTTAAACATACTTTGTGATGTAATTGAATGACATTTGTCTTAAACAATCTATTTTGTTGCAAACAGCCAATGGATTGTTGTGTGGTGGGTACAATCGCACTACTTGAAAAAGAATTTGGGTGGTTTTATGTTGCTTGCCTAAAGTGCAACAAGAAAGTAATCAACAAGCAAGAGTTTTTGGAAGGTATGGATGTAGAACAACTTACTGATGATATAATGAATGCTCCGATTACCAGTTTATGGTGCCCAAAAGAGAAAGCAATAGCCACACAACTTATCCCTAAGTAAGTCATCAAAAACTGTTTTCTCCTTTTTAATGGATATGTTGTCATTGCAAAACAAATACTTCAACCAAGAAAGAGACTAATATTCATTTACTTTCTAATAGATTTAGGGTGACATTCAGAGTTCAAGACTCCACCGGCAGTGCCTCTTTCTTGATGTTTGATAGGGATGTATCGAAAATCATTGGACTTTCAGCAACTGATATTCGTGAAAGACAATTGAAGTCTGACCAGATTGAGACTTACCCATATGAACTTGATGCTCTGTTGAACAAAAGATTTGCCTTCAAAATTGCCATCTCAAAGTACAATCTTGATAAGAAATATGTTGCCTATACTGTGCTCAAGGTTTGCGATGATCCTGTGATTATCAACGAGTTAGGTTTGTTGAATCTGTGTGAGGTAGTGCCCCTAATATATTTTACGTTTCTTGCTGCTTACCTTATCTCTCCTCACTGTGTGTATAAACCATGTATATATCATATATGACAGGGCAATGAAGATAGTCAACTTGAAGAGGTGTCAACTGTCAAGCTGGATGAAGACTCTCAAACCGGAATGAGCTCCAAGGTTTGCCTTTTTTACCTTTATTCCAACCCATATTCATCAGTTCATCTTCCAATTATATTATAATTTAAATACAACTTATTTTAGCTTTTCTGTGATATTTTCGAAGGATGCTTTCTCTGTTACCGGCGAATCTTTGGCTACGGAGGTGGAGAAAGACACAGAAACCAGTCCACTCCAGAAAAGATCAAATAATACCCCTGGTTTTGAGTCCACAAATCAAATGCCCAACAAGATGCGCAAGATCAACATTGGAAAGGCTGATTAATTCTGTTGTCAACTGGTGTGTTCCTGAAAGACTTTTATGTTATGTTTAATATTTAGTATGGATATGTAGTCAACCAAGACTATGACATGGTTCTACATGCTTTTGATGTTCCGTAAAAACTTTTTCAAAACCATGGTGTTTTTTGTTGGGAAACTCTATGCTTTAATTTGCCAGTTGCTCCTTAGGAGCTTTGTATTGTTAGATCGATTTCAACACCATGGTAATTGAAATGTAAAACTCTATGCTTTAATTTACCACTTGCTCACTAGGAGCTTAGTATGCTTATATCTATTTCATTTACATAACTCAGCCAACTATTATTCTATGCTTATATTCTACAAATTGGCTCACTATATAAGCTATTTTAAATCAAAAGAAGTAGTGACTTTTTAAAATTTAATATATATATACTTGATCAAGAAAATAGACATTTATCCCAGTAGCATCAACCAAACTGATTTCATAACAAACAAACATAGTAGTTGTCAATATTTAAAGAAACACACATTGTTCTACTGCATACAATATTCAAAAGAAGAGGAGTTTACTAAAGCAGTCATCATTTTTAACAAACACGGAGATAAGCCCTTCCTCCAACTATCGCTTTATTTTTGTTAAGTGCAAATCTGATTGAATCGCCTACCATGAACCCAGTTCTACTGAGGAAATCATCCCAATCCCGCTTAATTACTACATGTGTCTGATTCCTAGGCCTCCGACGGTTATACTTGATCTTCAGTTTTGCCTTAAACTTCAAATTTCCATGACTAAGCACAACTTCTTTGTACACATTCAGACTATGGGACCGGACAAAACCAGTTGGTACAGTCTGCATTTTGTGCAACCATTTTATTTTATTAGTACATATATAAAATCTGATAGTGCTAACGAAAAAAATATTGAAATCCAAAAAATAGTTCAATATAAGTATACCATCTCTTTATGCGTTAAAGAATGAGCTTTGAATTTTAGAGTGAAGTATGGATGAATGAATTTCAAATCTGTATGTTTGTGTTTTTCCACCCTACATTCATTGACCACACGTTCACATCTTTCTTCTCTTTCACTTGCCACACTTTTCCACTGTGGATCAATTTTGAGGTCTTCCGAACCTTCCAAATATGAAATAACCAATGATGTGAAAATCAGAATTAAACCTAAAACAAACATTATTTGTAAACAAATTGTTTGAAAACTTAATTGAATTTAGCAAACCTACACCAATGTTTCTTTCATTAAATACATCTAGCAGGTATTTTCCTTGACCCACATTTGTAAACAACATGGAGAATCCCTTAACCACACCATTAACCATAACCACATTTTTCCACCCACTACCCTCAAATCCTGTTGGTGTCAATCTCTTTGTCCTTTTATTTCTTGGGTTGGTTTTATAAATAAAATCCGCTGCACCATCTTGCATTGGACCAAATATTTCTGCTTTCAACACCGGTTCCAATTCAGCCTCTTTGGTTAGATCATCAAAGAATTCAGAAGGAAGACACTGTCATTATAAATTATTAATTTGTTAATAATAATAAACTTACTAACTAAAACAGAAGTCTTCCTTGAATTAACAAATGAACATAAACCACCTGTTTGTAAATTGTTGTATCACCAGCTTTAACCAAACATCTGTTTACCATCATTTTGCCGGTGAAATCTCGCTTCATTTCCATACCAAAGGAATTCAAGCATATCACTTCGAACACATTCTTACGTAGTAACTTAAAACATAATTTGCTTATTTGTTCGTCAGCTAACACATTACTTCCAACAAAAAGGTTCCAAACAAAATATCCAATCTTCACCACACCTCCACCCATATCATAAACAAATACTGTGTAATCACGGTTCATCGAGTCTATCAACTTGATTCTGCTACACTTCTTACCCAGCTGATTTTTGAAAATTCTTGGCATGATCTATATTATATATTAAAACATAATCAACGTACATTATAATTATTATATCTAACTTCACTATTTAAAAGTTGAAACTTGGAATTTACTTACAAGGTATTCTTCAAAAGTATCATCACTAGGAACATCTACCAGAATATGAAACTTAACCTGTTCGATAATCAACACATTGATTAGATATTAGAAGCTACTAAGGTCCCTGTATTTTTCATATTCACTAAAATCTCACACTCCGTTATAAAAAATGAATCCAAAAATAATAATTAATACGGAGTATATTTTATAACTGTAAATTTTTTTGCAACATTAAATAATTATCAACATGGTCCTCACATAATAAGGTTCTGTCTCTATCAATTCATCTATTTCTGAAAAAAAAACCTAAAAAAATGTCATCAAGAAACCCTAAATCTTGATTTAGGTGTTAATTTTAAAAACAGTAGAGGTAGTTGTTCAAATTATTATATTAGTATAAATCAATACCCTAAATCAATATCTATTAATTAAATAGAAAAATTACATTACCCGATTCGATTTTCCCATTTTGTTGCTCACGAGAGATCTTCAATGGGATGTCGTGCTCTTATTACCCAAAACTTTAAGTATGAATTATAATTAAATTAGGTTCAGATATAAAGGCCACTACAATCTAACAAGTTGGAACCACACATTTGTTAAACAATTTTTCACTTTTACCCCCAGAGTATTAAAAATATCATCTTTAGTTAAAAAATAAACGAACAAACAAAAATTACTTAATAACCTTTATATAAATAAATCTGATTCTATGTATTTAAAATCAAAAAAAAATTTGGTTTTGTTTTATAAATTAAAATTGTACATGAAATAGAATGAAATATTCATAAAATTAAGATAACTCTCCAATTTTCCAATTAATTAAGTCCAACAATACGTTTATTATTTAAGCATTACATCATAATCCACTCACAACTTTGTAATTAATAATAAACGATTAAACTCAAAATATATTACACATCTCATTTGAATACCCATAAAATCCAAAATTACTTCCTATTTCAAATTTCTTTTCATCCAGATTCATAAATTCACATGTAAATTATTAAAATTTCAATGTACATCTCTATATACAAATATAAAATAGTTATAGAGATATAGACATTTAAATTAATGAAAAAATAGTTTCAGACATTAAATAATAACAAACAGAATCTAGAACATGTGATGCAAATTTAAAACATAATAATCCATGTTAGGAAAAAATATTAAAACAACACAATTCTAAATTTAAATAGTTCACATACAACGATTCTAAAAACACCATCATCATTTACTAATACATAAGGTTGGGTACACTGTTTTCTCAATTTTCTGGAGATGAACTAACATGTTCCACTTTGTCATCAATCACCTCTTCAACACCTGTTAAATTAAGCAATAGAACATCAAAATTTGTATCAATGAACTATAAAAATCCCGTGAAACACTTAAGAAACGTACCAGGTTCCACATAATCTGCACCACAAACACCTTCACTGTTGAATACATCAAGTCTGTACCGCCTGTTTCGTAAGTTTGTAAACTTTAATATGCACCCACTGACCACACCATTTTCACTACACAATTCTTCCCAAACACTACCTTCAAATCCAGCTGCAAGCTTAGTAATTTCTGGTGGAATACCATAGTCATGAAACCAAAGGTTCACCACATATTCTTTGTTACGACATATCAGTGACGTGGTCTCTTCCAAAGGTGCTACTTCATTAGCATTCGAATCCCAAAGTAAAAACACACCAATTTCCTATATGTGATCAAAGTAACACAAAATAATAAATTTCACATAGTCAATGACAAAAGTAAGATATTGCTCAATTCCCTGATATTATTAATTACACAACATTTCTTACCACACGTTTTGTAGTTTCCTCAGTTGCATTAAGTAAAACACTCCTAACCATAGCTGACCCCGATGGGATTTCACTGAAGTATGCACGGTCATCCGATCCATAAAACTGAACATAAAACGTAACTTTCTTTTTCCAACTAAAACAAATCTTCTTCACCAATCCATAGTTACTCGCCTTAAGAAATTCACCATACTCAGTAGCTAGTATTTTGAACATATGGTT
Organism: Erigeron breviscapus; assembly: GCA_034093135.1. Taxonomy (NCBI): domain Eukaryota; kingdom Viridiplantae; phylum Streptophyta; class Magnoliopsida; order Asterales; family Asteraceae; genus Erigeron; species Erigeron breviscapus. The sequence continues at coordinate 16,092,351 of CM067174.1, forward strand.
TCCCACCTTCTTAACCATAATATAATTTCGGACATTGCCTTCATCAATCAATTTCACCACTTCACAATCACTTGGTAGGATACTTGACAAAATTTTAGGAAGTTCCTACATGTTTTGAAAATCAATACAATAACCATATTTTCTAAGTATCTCACTAGATATTTTATCTACAATTAAACAATGAAATACATATATTAAATTCCAAATCTTACCAATCCGTCTGGAAATTCATCTACTTCACCACCGTGCACAATTACTTGGAAATTACTCTGAAAATGATATACACTTTCATAAAAATAAAAAACATTTGTAGAGTTAATTCACATGAAGAAATCAAAAAAATTCAGTTTTTCTTGAAACATATTATGATGTTAACATAAATTACCAAAGTTATGTTATTTTTAACTACATAACTTTAAATTTGTCTAGATCTATACTTTATTAAGTCATCCCAACACATTATTGTCCATTTTGAATTTAATTTTTAAAGATTACCTTTGATAATCGTTGTAACAAAAATACTCAAACAATATTCTATACACCTTAATCCAAAAAAAATCAAATTTAATAAATGAATTCAACTGACCGGTTCAACTATTGTCAGCACTTTAGTAGTCGAAGAAGAAGCAATACCCACATTAGATGGTGTAGCCATTATAATGTAATAATCTTTGTTGGTAGGTACAGATCTGAGAATGGGAGGTGGGCGATGGTTTTGTATTTTTGGCTGTGGGTAGAACAAGTAATGGCAAATTGGTAATGTGAAATTGTGAATCTCCAAACACAGGTGTAAACAATATAAAGACATCCTTTTTAAATACAAAAACAACTTAATACTTTATTTCATAGTACCACCAACTTTTTTGTTTTTTTTGGAAAAAGTGTCATTTTGTTTAATTTTTTTTCCAAACTCTCAAAATCAAAAATCACATGCATGCAAATGGACTTATAATAATGGGTTTAAATTTTTTTTACCATATATCATCTTATAACTCATTTTTCATCCATAATTACTTAATTAACATAATATAAGTGTAGCGAACCGATCTTTTTCATCCATAATTAACCACACACAACATGAAACAATCTGTTAGTCCATATTATAACACATTCATACTGAGCATCCAACTACTTAATTAACATAATATCGTTCTAAACACACAGATTACATAAGTTACCATACATAAATATTCGTGTCCAAAATTACATACCTAATTAACTTGCCAGTTATTGGATAACACACACATAATAAGTTTCATACCAACAGAATACACCAACATGAAGTTCTTACCAAATATGACAGTCTGCCAAGTCTCCAGGAATACATCTTTCAGACGAACCTTTTTTCCAATGTCCTCAAGGATTTCACCCCAGTTCACTTTCATCACCACATGTGTATCATCGCCTGGTCTTCTTATGTCCCAGCGTATTTTCAATTTGGCAGGGTACAAATGATTCCTAAAGTGAAGGTCAGCCCTATGATACTTTTGTGGAAGAAATCTACGAACAATATCTTTTGGGAAAGTCTATAAAGAAAACATATTTACGTAAATAGAAAAAGTTAGAGCATGTAACAAGAAAATTATGTTCAGTTTGTATCAATGCATAATAAATATATTAACAAGACATAAGTCAATACCAGCCAACGTTTCTTAACGTTAAATTTCTGGATTTCCAAGACAAAAGATCCTTCCAGTGATGCTTCAGCACTATCACTTTCATCAGCACATGAGTAGCAATTTTATGTGGTCCTATAATAAAGTACTCAATAATCATCAATTACTTCATATCGAAAAACACAACTAGAGTAGGTATTAAGGATTCTTACCAGAATCTAAACATTTCACAGAAAGACCTTCTTTCCTGAAGACATCGACACTAAAACTACCATCGATCATGTTTGTCACTTTAATTGTGTATCCATTCCTAAAGTTGTTCAGGTAACAAAATTCCTCCCATTTTCCCCCCTCAAAACCAGCAGCCACAGTAAACGGAACTAAAGATCCTTCAATGGAATATTTTACTATATCATACAAAACATCAACCACACACTCATGTTCTGGTCCAGTTAACTTGCACTGTTTGGTATCTGGTATTTCAGCAGTTCCATTCAATGAAATAAGGAAACTTTGAGGGAGTCTCTGAAAAAAGAATAATAGAAATACTTACCCAAAATTTACAATCTCATTCACAATTTATTAAACTATGAATTCTTTTTTGCAGAGTTTATGTTGTTTTACTAAAACTTACCTGTTTTTTGAAACGGGATTGTGTGATTGTTGTAACATCCCGAACTTTTCGTGTTTGACTATTTGACTTTCCGTTAGTTAACGTTAGGTTCGTTAAGTTATGTGCCTTATATGTGATTATATGATTAAATGCTTATGTATTTAATATGAAAAAGTTAAATGTGATGTTTAATGAAAGTAATCAAAGTGACGTTAAGTAATTAAGTGCTTGTTAGTGTGTTAAGACTCCCGGTAGAAAGATAAGCTAGGAAAGCTAAGTTTAGAAGTTGAGGGGTTCTAAGTGTAACATATTGGGTTGATGGCCAGGGGTTAGTGAGCAATTAGGCAGCCCTAATTGTCACAAAACTTTTGCATCGTGTGTGTGAAAAACCCCCAGCCAATCTCCCTCTCTTTCCAAGCAAAGATCCATTCGTTTCGTGCCGTCTTGAACAAGGATTGTTTAGATCTTGAGTCCCCTACGTAAAGTGCAGGTAATATAGGTATAATCCTCTTTGAAATCTGATTATTTGAGTCATAGATGAGTATTCAACCCAGGCCATGGGGTGTGGGTTGGGTTATTTGATTAAACGTTTACCAATTTCATGTTATTTGGGTGATTGAATGATTGATTCATGTTGTAAAGGATTAAAGGTTTGATTGATGGATTTAAGTCAGTAAAAGTATTGTGCGGTGCACAGATTTTGTGCGGTGCACAGATTTTGTGCGGTGCACAGATTTTGTGCGGTGCACAGATTTTGTGCGGTGCACAGATTTTGTGCGGTGCACAGATTTTGTGCGGTGCACAGATTTTGTGCGGTGCACAGATTTTGTGCGGTGCACAGATTTTGTGCGGTGCACAGATTTTGTGCGGTGCACAGATTTTGTGCGGTGCACAGATTTTGTGCGGTGCACAGATTTTGTGCGGTGCACAGATTTTGTGCGGTGCACAGATTTTGTGCGGTGCACAGATTTTGTGCGGTGCACAGATTTTGTGCGGTGCACAGATTTTGTGCGGTGCACAGATTTTGTGCGGTGCACAGATTTTGTGCGGTGCACAGATTTTGTGCGGTGCACAGATTTTGTGCGGTGCACAGATTTTGTGCGGTGCACAGATTTTGTGCGGTGCACAGATTTTGTGCGGTGCACAGATTTTGTGCGGTGCACAGATTTTGTGCGGTGCACAGATTTTGTGCGGTGCACAGATTTTGTGCGGTGCACAGATTTTGTGCGGTGCACAGATTTTGTGCGGTGCACAGATTTTGTGCGGTGCACAGATTTTGTGCGGTGCACAGATTTTGTGCGGTGCACAGATTTTGTGCGGTGCACAGATTTTGTGCGGTGCACAGATTTTGTGCGGTGCACAGATTTTGTGCGGTGCACAGATTTTGTGCGGTGCACAGATTTTGTGCGGTGCACAGATTTTGTGCGGTGCACAGATTTTGTGCGGTGCACAGATTTTGTGCGGTGCACAGATTTTGTGCGGTGCACAGATTTTGTGCGGTGCACAGATTTTGTGCGGTGCACAGATTTTGTGCGGTGCACAGATTTTGTGCGGTGCACAGATTTTGTGCGGTGCACAGATTTTGTGCGGTGCACAGATTTTGTGCGGTGCACAGATTTTGTGCGGTGCACAGATTTTGTGCGGTGCACAGATTTTGTGCGGTGCACAGATTTTGTGCGGTGCACAGATTTTGTGCGGTGCACAGATTTTGTGCGGTGCACAGATTTTGTGCGGTGCACAGATTTTGTGCGGTGCACAGATTTTGTGCGGTGCACAGATTTTGTGCGGTGCACAGATTTTGTGCGGTGCACAGATTTTGTGCGGTGCACAGATTTTGTGCGGTGCACAGATTTCTGTGCGGTGCACAATTTCTGTGCGGTGCACAGATTTCTGTGCGGTGCACAGATTCTGTGCGGTGCACAGATTTTGTGCGGTGCACAGATGATATGCTCAAATTTTCTGTGATTTTGTGCGGTGCACAGACTTTCTGTGCGGTGCACAAATGCTTTTTATGGTTTTGTGCGGCGCACAGGACTTCCATGCGGCACACAAATGGGTCCAGTTTGGTACCTAAGTTTTGTTTAGCTTATAGAACGATCTTATACTCATTATAGGTAGTCGGGAGCACTTAGCAAGCACCATAAGATACTTTAACTCGTTGGTAAGCTGTACCACACGTTGAGGGTTCAACAAAAGCATGGTTTTCATATTTTAACTTCCCTAACGATATCTTGTTGCTTATGGGTATTCGGGGTTACACGGGAGGTTATATGGGCTATGTACTTGACCATTGAGACCTGAAATGCAGTCCCAATGATATGTGATGTGATGTTATGCTATGAAGTGATATGTAATGTCTTGTGATGTAATGAAATGTGATTATATGTTGATAATAAATGAGATGTGCATGATTGTATGGCTTGTTCATCTAGTTCACTAGACTTATTAAGTTGCCATGACACGTGCACGTTTAAGGGCCCAAACGTAAAGATGTATATGTGATAATTGTTTAGGTAGTGTAAACACCTAAACTATATGTAATGTGAAATCGAGCTCGTAAATTAGATGTGAAAGTGTTAAGCTTAACCCGTACTTGCCCTTGCCCGGCGGGTGCATAGATGTGGTTGCTCGGGTGGCTCCTTGCAACATGGTCAAAGATGTGAAGAGTAATACGGGAGGTCTGACCAGCCCCACTTGTCATGTACATACGGATTACTCCTGGATTGGCTTGCCATTCCTTAACGACATTGATGGACAGCCGTAAGGTTTATTCATCTAGTCGGGTGTGACTTATGTCACCACCACAAAGATGTTTAGATGTGATATGTGAAGATGCTAAAGATGTATAGGCACATTTAGGATGATCTAATCTATATGAAAGATGTTAAATGCAATGATGTGATGTTTGAGATGAAATGTGCCTTAATGATGTAATACGACTTATATATAATGTTTTAATTGAGATGAAATGTGCCTTAATGATGTAATACGACTTATATATAATGTTTTAATTGGACAAACGTTTTATAAATGATGTGTTATCTTACTTAGCTAATTCGTTAGCTAACACTTGTTTCTTGAAATGTGTTGTCCCCTCAGGTTTAGCAAGTTTATGATGGATGATGAATAAAGAGCAAGGCATGGGTAGATTGCTTGATGATGACCATAGTTTACCCGTAGTGGCTGCTCGTTTTAGACTTTTGAATTATGTTAAGATGTTATTGACTTGTATCGACTTGTGATGGGTTGTTTTATGTTGGGCAACCGACGGATTTCCATTTAAACTAGTTTCAATGATGTGCCAAGTAACACCATTTAATGAATAAACCAAATTGAATTTATTGGTTTGGACTTTTAAAAGTTTATTCCGCTTTCTTTGACGCCGTTAGGCGAAAATTTTTGGAAATCCTTATTTTTAAATGATGGGTGTTACAATTGTCAACAAAGCACTGTGATTGTATGCTTCACCATCAGCACCAATTCTTTTCTCCAAATCCTCCGAGTCATAAAGCTGAACCTCAAATAAATATTTACCTATCATCTTGAAACATAACTTGTGGAAACATGGCTGGGTAGCAGCAAATTTAAGGAAGGCTTCCCATTTAGGACCATGGATTTTCTTTAAACCATTTTCTAGATGTTGTACCAAAACACGATAACCTTTTTGGTTGTAATCAAGCAACAAAAGACTGTCAAAAGACCTGGATAGAACATCATTAAACTGCCATGGCAATACCTATTTTAAGGGGAGATAAATTAAACAACTCAGTACAACATTTTAGGAAACTAATCTATTGATTTTTTGGAATCACAAGCAGCTATTGAAAATCTTAAACACTTACCAATCCTTTATTCAACGCAGGTGTTAGACGAACATCCATGATAAAATGGAAGTGTTCCTGTTTTTATAAAATGTTATATAAATAAATATCATCGGAGCTACAAATACTTATTACCATTTTTCACCCAATACATCAAAAATAAAATGGAATTAGAAATGCACCTAAAAATAACACTATACTAAGGACCACCCACAAAAAAAAAAATCCAAACACCAACATCACTTTTACCGGTCCCCACATCCCAAAATTTACAAAAAAAAAAGCAAGATCTCAATTTTTAAATCAATTTCAAAATTCAGAAAACCCTAAATCCAAAAGGGATGTAAGTTGAAAGTAACCATTTAATATAAGTTTGTACTTCTATTAAAAATCAGTATAACGATACTACATCCAAATAAAAATCAACTTTAGAGACCCAAAAAACCAATTTTTTAGTTCTGTTCTTATTATTTATTTTCCTAACTAAATTACAGAATAAATACTTAAATCATAAACATTAAGTCATTTAATTAACTAAAGAAAAAAAAATTATTTGAAAACTATTTATATATAATTTCCGATTTACTTACAGCCGTCGTCATGGTTCCGGAGATGGGGTGTTTGTTCTTCACTTCTCCTCAGGTTACCCGTTATAAAATTCCCCTATAATAAAAGATAAATGATCGGTTTAATAACTTTTACTAACATATATCTTATTGTTTTCCCCTCAATTATTACTAACCGTAATATATAATTCTATTTTTTAAGCCTATTACATGTGGGCCAACCAAAAAACACAAGACCATTTTGCTTCTGGATATTTTTTTTATGGGCTTCTTAAATATAATTTTTTTTAAAGCCCAAACAAAATAATACCCCTATATAAAGCTCAACAACAAATAATCCCCCTATTTTGTATTATATTTTTTTAATTTTATCAAACAAACAAATGTATTTTTAAATTTTTTTAGTATTAAAAGTCATGTGATTAAGTAAATGATATTGTATTTCAATACTCACTTACGTTTATAACCAATTGTGTGTAGCACCATGGTTCACATAAATCAATTTATGGTTAATTTGAGATTTTATAATGCTTAAAAAATGTACTTTTCTATATAAATTTAGAACATGTTTCTATATACAAATTTTTATTAGTTCATTTTATATCTTTGTAAAAATGTCATTCCCATTTTATGCTTCTCTGATTTGTTATAATAAATTGTTTTTTTAAATTTTTTAAAACGACAAATTGTTTTACCATATAGAAATCTGTTTTTAATTTTTTTAAACATCTAACAAAAAGGTGTTCCACAACCCCGGGTTTTACCCGGGATTTAGATCTAGTATTTTCTATATCTCAATCCAGACCCGGTAACATCCTAGTATCGGAAAGTAGCTAAGAATTTAACGTTGGTAACACGACCGGTATCCATTTTTTTTTCCCGGTTTTAGCCTTTAGAGATACCGAGTACCGGTCTCGTAACGGAAACCAGTTTATATGAGATTGGCATCGGTTTCATATTTTGATAATTTTTTAAAAACCGTTATTGTTGATACCGAGATCGATATGAAACTAGTTCGCGTTCTATGTTATCCCTATAACGGATAACCCTATCTCTCCCCCTCTTCCTTTTAAATTTTCGACTTTAAATTTAATAATGATTAAGCCCTTTTTTTATATTATTTTTCTCAATTTGTTAAAGCTTCACAATCTAACTTTTTCTTTAAATTGTTGGTATTTTTAATTCAAATTTAATTGTATTGAAATTAGATTTTTTTGTAAGATTTTAATTCAAATTTAATTGTATTGAAACCAATTTTTTTGTAAGATTTTCTAATCTTACAAAAAAAAAAAGCATTGGTAAGAAATTTAATCTTAATTAAAAAATTAATTTTTTTAACTTTTATTTTAATATGTATTAATGTTATTTTTTTAATTTTACTTTGAAACTGTATATGAATTGTTATGAACCAAATATTTTAGATATAAAAATATACTATAACAATAATATCTCTATCTCTATATTAAATAAAATAAGATTGTGATGACATAAATATTTTATAGAAATTGCTTACATGGCACTTCAAATCTTCTTGCAAAAGTTATTCTTTTTTTCATTTATTTATTTAATTTTATTTTATTTTTATGTTTATTTTATTTTTAATTTTACTTTTATTTTTAATTTTATGATGTCATAATACTTTAAAGAATTAATTTATCTATTTATTTTTTATTTAATGATGTCATAATTCTTTAAAAAAAATATTTATATTTCTTTTCTCAAAACTCTAATAATTCATATATGGTGTTTTACATTTTTGTCATCTATACAAAAATAACATATTTTTCAAATTATCTGCTAGATAAATATATATTTTGATTTTATCAAATACGTAAGTCTTTAAGAAAAAGTTTAAAAAAAGTGTTCTCCAAAATACACTTCTTTACCACATTACAAATTTACAATTACGCCACTATAATTTTCAATATGATATTTATAGATTCATCACAAAATAACAAAACCGACCTTAGCTCAGTTGGTAGAGCGGAGGACTGTAGTTGTCTAGCAGATATCCTTAGGTCGCTGGTTCGAATCCGGCAGGTCGGATTTTTTAAAATTATATTTTTTCACACAAAAAGACAGCATTTATAGGAATTCTTGTATAAACATAAAACACCCCATTATTTTCTTTACTTCACATATTTCTTGTATAAATATTTTGCTATAAACACATATATATATGTTGTACATGACATTTATATTATCAATGTTGTATAAATAACTTTCTATAAGCAAACCGAAACAAATTATTGGCTCCTTGTGCCTAACTGTTGCAAGCATACAACGTAAAATGTGGGATATGAACGAATACAATAGAATAGGGAGCAACTGTTATCGGGTCTGAAGAATTAATGTACAAAGGTTCCAATGGAGGAATGTCACCGGATGAATTCACTGTCAGTTCTTTTCCGTTTAACATCATTACTTTACTATGCAAGTCTCCGTTTTGTGGTGTCAAATGATACTCTTCTCGTGTTCTTGTTCTTGTTGCGGCAACCTTTGTAGGCTTTGGTTCAGAATGAGCGTGCTTTGTTTTATGCTGATGATGAGTATGGGATCTGTGCTTGTGTAGTCTCCAAGTACTGTTGACCGACAATTTTACGTCAATTGTAGTGACATTGTCTAGGTTCATTAGTACTAACGATGTTCCTTTCTGCAATACGTATAAAAGTGTTATAAGAAAGCTCAGTATGAGTGAAATTGGGGGCGGGTCAAGTTCTACGGTAGCAACGACAGAATGGTCAATACTCGGGTCAGAAGGGTTGGGCAATGGATCGACTTGAAGTGGGTTTTTTTTAGTACGAGTCAGAAATGGCCTTTGCTAGACCGGTTTAAACTTGTTTAATGTCATTATGTTCTTATAAACAATTACTACTTTAATTTTGAATTCATAAAAATGACTGTGTAGTTAAGTTTTAACCCCTTTTACCCGTTCCCCCAAAGGTTAACACTTCGATTGAGACTGTTTGATATTAAAATAAAATAAAAAGAACAATCCAAATCGACCTAAATGTACCTAGATAGCTCCAATGGGCCAGTCTGGGATTGGTTGATCCTTTGTCAACATTACAAATACATTTTAGGTGACTTTCAGTTTCTTTCACCCAAATAGCCCATTCCTCTTTTATTTCATAATTTTTATTTGACCCATTTGCGATAAAAACACATTCAAATTGCCTCATCATATGTAAATGGGTCAAACTTGCTCTGTTAAGCTGTGTTCGTGTTAGTAGAGTTGGAGTGTTTGCTCGAGTAATGTAGCGAACTTACTGATTCTTTTGCACAATGTGAATAAGCACGGATCTTTTTGGTGCCTTTAAAGCGTGTAGATAGAACTTTCCTCCCCATTAGTCGGTGCCAAAGAAGCGCACTGGTAAGAAACAAACAGAATTTCATTTGAAAATTTTTTACTTTTTTTAATACGTTTGAGCTCAAGATTTAGAGTCGGAGCTTAGTTATGAACCTGTAGTAGTCTGGATTTGGCTTAAAGGTGGTGGTATTGAGTAAACCATAGTTTCCTCCTATCAAAGTTTGTCTGCAGTATGTTTTCGTGTCATAAACAGACGAAATTCCCAGTTGATCCAAGTACCTGCATTAGTGATAAATATAGCTCCACATTATGCTCGATTCTTGTATATATGCTTGATACCTGTATGTATCATATGTATTGATGGTCGTTTTATCTTGGTTTTATCTTTTCTTTCTATATATTTAATACTAATTATAAAGAAGGTACAATAATAATTGTTTTTTTACCAGAAACTGTACACAAATGCATTGGAAACATTATTCTGGCCACTGTTGTAAGCCCCACCAGCCTCGCTAACCCAAGCAGATGCCGAAGATGCAGAAGTATTGATGGTGGATTCAAGTTGTTTGAAGGTATCAATCGACCCATCAAGATAAGATGGATCAAGAATTCTTGCAGTTAGGTTTCGATCAGCTCCTATTAAGACAAATGCATATTTGAACTTTAGGATTTAGATCAATGGTTTTTAGGATGTGCGCTTCTAAACTAATTTTTGATATTAAACACAGAGATACTAGAACAGCCTGCAAGAGATAGAATTGAACATTTTTTTTTTGTTTGAAGTTGTTAACCGTCGTTTTAGTTTTCTTTTATGGAAAGATACCTGAGCCGAGATTGTAGATGTGGTGAGAGATTACATTGAGGGTCTTTGATGTGCTGTTTAAAAAATTTGTAAACCATTTTGTGAGATAAAAACCTCCAGGTGCGATGATTAGTGGCTTAGGTTCAATAGCCTTGTAAGCACGGTGCACGATATTGCCTAGTCTTACTGTGTCACGAGCATACTGAGATGCTGATATACTTGTTCCGATTCCATTTCCACTCAGCTCATTCCCTGTTAGAAGATCAACTTGTAAGTAATGATAGTATATCTCAGTGAATTGTCCACTGATATTAAGGGTTGCAAAATGGGTGGGTTAGGTAACTCGAGAAAAACTTGTAACTAACTATGGGCTAAAATGGGTCAGGGTAGGTGGGTAGGGTAATCACTAAAATTTGAGAATTATTTAGTTTGGATCAGCATGGGCAGGGTCAGATCAGACTAATTACAAAGTCTGTGTTATTCGATTAACAAAAATCTTATCCATAATTTAACAAAAAGTATCTAAACCCTTATAGATACTTGCATTGAGAGATATATGCATTTGAACTCATTATATCATAACTTTCAATATGTTTGACCCGCTCACCATTTAGCCTGATTCTTTTCAGTTAAATGGCTGAACCCACATCGTCCCATTAGGTAGAAACTACAATCAAAAATGACCTTTCTGTATGTAAGTGTACACCACAAATTGTGATATCTAAAAGATAAGTTGGCTCGTCAAATTGCTTGGATAACATGCCCATGCTGAATTATTCAACTATTTGAGGGTCAATCTCGGCATACTATGGCTGGTCTAAGCCTAGTAGATGCAATAGACTATTCAACCTGAGCTTCACTCTAGCACGGCATAAAGTCAGTAGCTCAAGGAGCCATTTTTATATATGATCTTTGCGCTACATAACCTAACCTACCAAGCCTGTACAGGCTTTGGTGTAGTTTATATTATAATAGTCTGTTTTCATGAAGGTCAAAACTCAAAACAAATGTGTCGGTTAACCTACCAAGTTCCCAACCAAATACGGTATAATTCTTTTTAACTGTGTAGCGGATTAGAGCTTCAGCATTTCTTGAGTCCCAAGCTCCAACAGTAGAACCATTGGCTAGCACTGTCTTTCCCACGAGAACATTTAGTCCAAAAGTAAACACGGCCCTGTATGTAACAACAATTATAGCCCCAAAAAACATGAAAACATGTAAACAAAAAAACAATTGTTTGAATAGGTTACCTGGTTTCATGAAAGAATCTATTGAGTTCATCCCATCTAGATAGAGGCAAGCAGCCCTTGTTAAAACCGAATAACGTAGATGTGTTCTTAATGAAAGGATGGCAATGTTCATCAAGATTTTTGGTTTGGTAGATAACTTCATCTTGCAAAGTGCCTCCTAATCTGATCTTTAATGGAGAAAAAGCTGCATAGTTTTTCAACTCTTATTATGCTCTTACATTTCGGGTAAAAAAAGGTTCAACTTGTTACTAATGTGACAGTAATATGTTTCACCACTTATGCTCTTACCATTCGGGTAAAAAAAGGTTCAACTTGTTACTAATGTGACAGTAATATGTTTCACCACTTATGCTCTTACCATTCGGGTAAAAAAAGGTTCAACTTGTTACTAATGTGACAGTAATATGTTTCACCACTTATGCTCTTACCATTCGGGTAAAAAAAGGTTCAACTTGTTACTAATGTGACAGTAATATGTTTCACCACTTATGCTCTTACCATTCGGGTAAAAAAAGGTTCAACTTGTTACTAATGTGACAGTAATATGTTTCACCACTTATGCTCTTACCATTCGGGTAAAAAAAGGTTCAACTTGTTACTAATGTGACAGTAATATGTTTCACCACTTATGCTCTTACCATTCGGGTAAAAAAAGGTTCAACTTGTTACTAATGTGACAGTAATATGTTTCACCACTTATGCTCTTACCATTCGGGTAAAAAAAGGTTCAACTTGTTACTAATGTGACAGTAATATGTTTCACCACTTATGCTCTTACCATTCGGGTAAAAAAAGGTTCAACTTGTTACTAATGTGACAGTAATATGTTTCACCACTTATGCTCTTACCATTCGGGTAAAAAAAGGTTCAACTTGTTACTAATGTGACAGTAATATGTTTCACCACTTATGCTCTTACCATTCGGGTAAAAAAAGGTTCAACTTGTTACTAATGTGACAGTAATATGTTTCACCACTTATGCTCTTACCATTCGGGTAAAAAAAGGTTCAACTTGTTACTAATGTGACAGTAATATGTTTCACCACTTATGCTCTTACCATTCGGGTAAAAAAAGGTTCAACTTGTTACTAATGTGACAGTAATATGTTTCACCACTTATGCTCTTACCATTCGGGTAAAAAAAGGTTCAACTTGTTACTAATGTGACAGTAATATGTTTCACCACTTATGCTCTTACCATTCGGGTAAAAAAAGGTTCAACTTGTTACTAATGTGACAGTAATATGTTTCACCACTTATGCTCTTACCATTCGGGTAAAAAAAGGTTTAACTTGTTACTAATGTGCTGGTGCCACCACCACAACCACCACCACTCACCGCCACCACGTCTCTCAGCTGCCATCACATTATATGAGTATCCCTCTAGTATCTATCTATATATTTATTTATTTGTAACTATGACTTTGTTTAGTTCCTTATTTAATACTCGTATTTCAGTAAATCACATTACTTGTTTTATTCAATATTCTCATTATTCTCATTAATTATGTTACAGCAACATAATGATGATAAATTGATAACATTACAAAAATTACATGCATGGTATATGCAAAAACAAAAGTGATTATGATATATAGAACATGTTATGAAACTAACACAAAATGTAAAATATCATATATATATTGAAACAAAAGTATATATATAGCCATGTAGGGTAAGGTTCATATGAGATCCATTCATATCTGAACATAACTAATACTCGTATTATGTATAACTTGATATGTACATATGTGTACGAATTTGCTCACATATACCATTCACATGTAAACATTTAAAGTTTCCCAGTTCTCACATGAACCTTACCCATAGGAAAAGGTTCACGTGAGAACCATTTGAATCGAAAGAACCATGAGAACCTTTACATTAAAACTTATGTTCATATGTGAATGATATATAAGAACAGATTCGTTAACATATGAACATTTCAAGTTATACTTAATTATCATTACCTATGTTCAGCTGTGAACGGTTTCCACATGAACCTTACCCTGTATATAGCGCATGCACATACCACATTGAGAAGAGAAGAATGATCCCAGCTGCAAGTACCATCATCACACTTCTCAGGTGGCCACCAATCAATTGTTGCACATACAAAATTACTATCTGTTTCTGCAATCCTACTTTTACCATCAATCAAAACTCTTCCATTTTCACTCTTTGCAGCATCCACATTATAAATAAAGCTGCTAAAAGTGAACAACAACAACAAAAATACCCATAAACACACACCACCCTTTTGCATTATTAACAAAGAACCCATATATTTTGAAAATCTTGTTTTAAGTACAAAAAAGAATGAAAAAAATAATGATAAACTTATATTTAAGAAAGGTGGTGAAATGAATATATAGTGGGTGACATTGTATTATTTATAGAGGACCTTGAATGAGAGACGATTAATTAAGACAAAGATATACAATTTTGGTGTGTTTGAATTTGTGGGTGTTTTGAAGCAAATATAAAAATGATGAGGTGAAGCGGTTAGTAGGGTCCATTTGGGGGTGTGTTGTTTGTTCTTTGCTTATGGAAAGTGTAGAAAGATTGTTGAATAGAGAGGAAAACCAGATGATGTGTTCTTCAGGGTTTATGTTTTATATTATAAATAAAATAATTAGTTTGGCCAGAACAGAAAGTACCCGGTATTGTTCGTAATTGGACTACTTACTTTTGGCATGCATGCTTATTATCCAAGTTTTGCATATAGAAATTAAAATATTATTGATCTAGACTTATCCTACTTGGCAAAAGTTTTTAACTTTTGGATTGAAATTATCTAGTGTTCATTTTTGGCATGGGTAAAGTAGTTTAAAAATAGGATATATATTTTTATATCAAAAAAAATTACAGATAAAAGTATTTTTGAATTGAGTTAATTGCAGGATTCGTCCTTGTCGTTTACCTTTCGTGGATTACATCCTTGCTCAAGTTTTTTAGTCAAATACGTCCAAACTATCAAAACTAGCTAGTCGCACGTTTCATCCCTGTGACTGACGGCGTCTATTTTATCCCGTTAAGTCCAGTTACGTGCCTCGCATTTGAGGTCAGTTTCATCTTTTCCCGTCCACAACCCCAGCTGGCCCCCTCTTTCTCTAGTCTTATTCCATTTTATAGATAAAAAAAGTCAAGAAAGAGACGGGCTCTCTTGGAAAGAAAATAAGGTAAGAAAAACACAAAGCAACATTCTTATACAACTTAAAAATGATTATAAGTTAATTGAAAGCTTTGAAGTGTACAACTAATATTGTAAAATGTTTTTTTTCTAACATAAAAAGTAATTGGTAGAGTTATAAATATACCTAAAAATTTACTGTTCATATATAATATGACCAATAGTTAAGATTCAGAGCAATTTCACTATGTGAATCTCGGCTATTGATCATATGAGAGTATGTTGTGTCAACACCAGATTGATTTTTAGGTTTATTTGTAAGCTATCGAGTCAATCGCATATTATACGAGTATCATATTTCTTTTGATAATGTTATAGCTCTAATGACTACTATTAAGACATATTAAAATGTTGTACATTAAGATACTCATACTCTAAAAATACTTTCAAACGTCATGTACATATTACATAATCGTAACACTAAAAAATATGATTAAAATACTCAAAATTAATTAGATAAATATAACCGACCGCCGACCGGACTCACTTTTACCTCATGATATTCTGCATTTAAGGTCACTTTAAAACTTTTCGTTTAGATCGGATCATGCTTGCTGGTTAATTTCCATAAAAAGTATTCATGATTGCAAATTTATAGTTTACATTTATAATTTTGTATATTTATAGAGTGATGCATACATCACCTAGTATACATGTTATAATATAAACAAATACAATTAATGGCGGCCCATAAAATTAAGTTATGAATATTTATAACTAGAGCTGTTCCTTGAGCTTTACATTTGATCTGATTCCTCGTCGAGTCTATTTTGGGTAGTTGGATCGGGTGATGGCTAATTGGATATTGACTAATAACATCTTACGCATGGTTTGGCGTTTTGGGGACTTAATTATAAGACCTACTATTGGATGTTTGAATTCTAGTTTGGCATTGTATGATTTTGAAACGTTCCGTATTGCCTTTTTGCATTTAGACGATTTGGACCCATATTCAAGTGATGTTGTTATATCGATCTTTAGTCAATTAAACTACCTATTTAGTTGAGTAACTTTTAACTATAAGCTAATTAAGGCAGTTGCGTATTTTGCTTTTTTGAATTTATAAATCTACTTCAACCAACCACTTCACATACTTCTGGTATGTCTATTTATTATATATGTTTAGCAATTATGGTCCAAATCTAATACTAACGTACGGTGATTTTAGCAAATTTTCGGTATCTATTTATTAGTTATCACAGACATAACATGGCTGTTTGTTGCGTGAGGACACTACTTAATCAATTGCAAATCTTATCATTAGATGTGTTAGAGCACGTTAAGTGCATAAATTGTTGTCCGATGCAATAATTCTAAAAGGCTGAGAAATTCGTACATATATGTCTTACGAACTTTAAGTTCGTAAGAACTAATAAGTTCGTAAGTATATGCCAAACGAACTTTAAGTTCGTAAGAACTAATAAGTTCGTATGGCCCAGCACAGTTTGTACGAGTTTGACAGCCCAGCCCATGTTCAGCCTATAAATAGAGATCTTAGGTTTATGTTTTAGGTTGATGATTTAGTTGCAACGTTAGTCATTCACTAGGTTCTCAAGGTAGAGATCTATACCTTGAGATGCCGCCCAAAGAATCAGATGTCTACTCGTTTTATGTATTGTAATCTTATGATTAATACAAGATATGAGTTTTATACATCTGAATTTATCTCCTGTTCTTATTATCTTCTTGTGTATTTTCGTGTTCATCACCATTTTCATCATATAAACCTAAAGACGATTATAGATGGATTCCGCACATCTATGACTGTATAGATCTCGTGTTAAACGATCCGGGAACGTGTCTCAACACGTTTTCCAACATGGTATCAGAGACTTGGAGGAATTTTTCCTCAAACGAGATCTGAAAAATTAGGTTTTATTGATGAAAGATTCGAACAGTCGCTAAGTTCGTTTTGAATCTTGCAAAACGAAGATAGGAAACGAATTTAACCTAAATTCGTTCTGAAAGTTCTCAAAACGAAGATAGCAAAACGAAGTTAGTAGCTTTCTGATATAATGGTCTTACGAACTTACTTACTAAGTTCGTAAGAACTAATAAGTTCGTAAGTATATGCCAAACGAACTTTAAGTTCGTAAGAACTAATAAGTTCGTAAGTATATGCCAAACGAACTTTAAGTTCGTAAGAACTAATAAGTTCGTAAGTATATGCCAAACGAACTTTAAGTTCGTAAGAACTAATAAGTTCGTAAGTATATGCCAAACGAACTTTAAGTTCGTAAGAACTAATAAGTTCGTAAGTATATGCCAAACGAACTTTAAGTTCGTAAGAACTAATAAGTTCGTAAGTATATGCCAAACGAACTTTAAGTTCGTAAGAACTAATAAGTTCGTAAGTATATGCCAAACGAACTTTAAGTTCGTAAGAACTAATAAGTTCGTAAGTATATGCCAAACGAACTTTAAGTTCGTAAGAACTAATAAGTTCGTAAGTATATGCCAAACGAACTTTAAGTTCGTAAGAACTAATAAGTTCGTAAGTATATGCCAAACGAACTTTAAGTTCGTAAGAACTAATAAGTTCGTAAGTATATGCCAAACGAACTTTAAGTTCGTAAGAACTAATAAGTTCGTAAGTATATGCCAAACGAACTTTAAGTTCGTAAGAACTAATAAGTTCGTAAGTATATGCCAAACGAACTTTAAGTTCGTAAGAACTAATAAGTTCGTAAGTATATGCCAAACGAACTTTAAGTTCGTAAGAACTAATAAGTTCGTAAGTATATGCCAAACGAACTTTAAGTTCGTAAGAACTAATAAGTTCGTAAGTATATGCCAAACGAACTTTAAGTTCGTAAGAACTAATAAGTTCGTAAGTATATGCCAAACGAACTTTAAGTTCGTAAGAACTAATAAGTTCGTAAGTATATGCCAAACGAACTTTAAGTTCGTAAGAACTAATAAGTTCGTAAGTATATGCCAAACGAACTTTAAGTTCGTAAGAACTAATAAGTTCGTAAGTATATGCCAAACGAACTTTAAGTTCGTAAGAACTAATAAGTTCGTAAGTATATGCCAAACGAACTTTAAGTTCGTAAGAACTAATAAGTTCGTAAGTATATGCCAAACGAACTTTAAGTTCGTAAGAACTAATAAGTTCGTAAGTATATGCCAAACGAACTTTAAGTTCGTAAGAACTAATAAGTTCGTAAGTATATGCCAAACGAACTTTAAGTTCGTAAGAACTAATAAGTTCGTAAGTATATGCCAAACGAACTTTAAGTTCGTAAGAACTAATAAGTTCGTAAGTATATGCCAAACGAACTTTAAGTTCGTAAGAACTAATAAGTTCGTAAGTATATGCCAAACGAACTTTAAGTTCGTAAGAACTAATAAGTTCGTAAGTATATGCCAAACGAACTTTAAGTTCGTAAGAACTAATAAGTTCGTAAGTATATGCCAAACGAACTTTAAGTTCGTAAGAACTAATAAGTTCGTAAGTATATGCCAAACGAACTTTAAGTTCGTAAGAACTAATAAGTTCGTAAGTATATGCCAAACGAACTTTAAGTTCGTAAGAACTAATAAGTTCGTAAGTATATGCCAAACGAACTTTAAGTTCGTAAGAACTAATAAGTTCGTAAGTATATGCCAAACGAACTTTAAGTTCGTAAGAACTAATAAGTTCGTAAGTATATGCCAAACGAACTTTAAGTTCGTAAGAACTAATAAGTTCGTAAGTATATGCCAAACGAACTTTAAGTTCGTAAGAACTAATAAGTTCGTAAGTATATGCCAAACGAACTTTAAGTTCGTAAGAACTAATAAGTTCGTAAGTATATGCCAAACGAACTTTAAGTTCGTAAGAACTAATAAGTTCGTAAGTATATGCCAAACGAACTTTAAGTTCGTAAGAACTAATAAGTTCGTAAGTATATGCCAAACGAACTTTAAGTTCGTAAGAACTAATAAGTTCGTAAGTATATGCCAAACGAACTTTAAGTTCGTAAGAACTAATAAGTTCGTAAGTATATGCCAAACGAACTTTAAGTTCGTAAGAACTAATAAGTTCGTAAGTATATGCCAAACGAACTTTAAGTTCGTAAGAACTAATAAGTTCGTAAGTATATGCCAAACGAACTTTAAGTTCGTAAGAACTAATAAGTTCGTAAGTATATGCCAAACGAACTTTAAGTTCGTAAGAACTAATAAGTTCGTAAGTATATGCCAAACGAACTTTAAGTTCGTAAGAACTAATAAGTTCGTAAGTATATGCCAAACGAACTTTAAGTTCGTAAGAACTAATAAGTTCGTAAGTATATGCCAAACGAACTTTAAGTTCGTAAGAACTAATAAGTTCGTAAGTATATGCCAAACGAACTTTAAGTTCGTAAGAACTAATAAGTTCGTAAGTATATGCCAAACGAACTTTAAGTTCGTAAGAACTAATAAGTTCGTAAGTATATGCCAAACGAACTTTAAGTTCGTAAGTATATGCCAAACGAACTTTAAGTTCGTAAGAACTAATAAGTTCGTAAGTATATGCCAAACGAACTTTAAGTTCGTAAGAACTAATAAGTTCGTAAGTATATGCCAAACGAACTTTAAGTTCGTAAGTATATGCCAAACGAACTTTAAGTTCGTAAGTATATGCCAAACGAACTTTAAGTTCGTAAGAACTAATAAGTTCGTAAGTATATGCCAAACGAACTTTAAGTTCGTAAGAACTAATAAGTTCGTAAGTATATGCCAAACGAACTTTAAGTTCGTAAGAACTAATAAGTTCGTAAGTATATGCCAAACGAACTTTAAGTTCGTAAGAACTAATAAGTTCGTATGGCCCAGCACAGTTTGTACGAGTTTGACAGCCCAGCCCATGTTCAGCCTATAAATAGAGATCTTAGGTTTATGTTTTAGGTTGATGATTTAGTTGCAACGTTAGTCATTCACTAGGTTCTCAAGGTAGAGATCTATACCTTGAGATGCCGCCCAAAGAATCAGATGTCTACTCGTTTTATGTATTGTAATCTTATGATTAATACAAGATATGAGTTTTATACATCTGAATTTATCTCCTGTTCTTATTATCTTCGTGTGTATTTTCGTGTTCATCACCATTTTCATCATATAAACCTAAAGACGATTATAGATGGATTCCGCACATCTATGACTGTATAGATTTCGTGTTAAACGATCCGGGAACGTGTCTCAATCAGTTTTCAAGATGTATAACACATATGATCGATTTGCATACTTAGGTAAATGACATATGGACAAACAGTGTCGGACCCAGGACTGAGCGTGATATGGTTTTTTACCAGTAAGGATGTAATGGACTAACTAAATAAGACTTGTAACACGAAGTATACACGCCTTCGTCCTGAAGATAGGATATATTATTTATAAACCCTATTTATAATGTTGAAGATCGTAATATGGTTGATCATAACCTTGCTACATTATGCAAAACGTCTTCATATTTTTTTTATTTTTTTTGTGACAAATCGATTTTCCAAGTCAAAGTTTATCTATTGATGATTTTATGATAAAGGTCATTAGAGCACGATGAATTATAGAGCAAGAAATGATCTCTTAAGTCGTTTTAATTATCCATTTGGTATACCACAATATTAAGTTTCCACACGCTTTCATAGCCATAAGAAACATATTTTCAACTTAATAATTCAAGTCAAGTATTCAAACTTAAAATGCAATTTCATTTCCACAAGGAATGATAATTGCATGTAGTTAGAAAAAAAAAAAAAAAGTAATTGGATGGAACTCCCTGATCCCATTATCATTTGATACCCACTAATTCTCCAGTCAGTCTAGTGTCCAGGTGAATCTCAACTACTTAATAATCCCCTGATTATCTCAATTTTACCTTTGGCAAGACTCGAACCTAGGATCCCCCTGCGAAGTTACGGCTGGTGGTCACTAGGTTGTTACCCAATGGTTTAGAAAAAGAAACAATGATAACTAAGAGTTGTATTTTGTAGACATTTCGAGACTTTATGTCTAGGTTGATTTATAACTGTGAAGTGTTTCATTTTGGATTGATGATAATTAATAAAGGTTTTTAGATATCATGATGTATAATCCTCAATCCTAGTGAATATACATAATTTCTCAAGTCTTTCAGACTTTTTGATTTATTAAAAAAAATAACTATTTGGATATAAAATATTTTATGCTGACACATAGTAAATTAAATGTAAGACCGGTCGTAGTAAGGTGAGGAAGAGCTCTTCATCAACCTCTTCCTTGAGGAAGTTAATGCTACCAACCTCTTCCTCCTCTTTCTCTTCCTTGCATTTCCTATATAAGAAGGGTGTCGACGGGAGAGAGTGGGTCCGGAAGAGAGAGAGAGGGAGAGAGAGGTGGGGTCTCAAGCAAAGTTTTTTAATGTTTTTTGTTGAGGAAGAGATGTGAGGGGTAATTCTTGGGAGAGAAAAGCTGATGTGACAGTGGAAGAGATGAAAAAGGGGTTCTTTAGTAAGAGAGGCCTAAAGATTAAGATAGAGACGAAATGAAATCCATATGCAGTACCAAAAATTTTGGACGTGTTTGCAAAGTTACTAATATCATTTACTCAAGGATATATTTGACACTATTTAAGCATTAAAGAGGGTATCGAAAGTAATTTGAAACATTTGAAAGGGTGTATGATAGTATAAAATCGACCATTTTTTCTTTTTCTTTTTAAATCTTTTGGTTCAATGATATGTCTATTTATATACCAACTTCAATTATAAAAGAAACTCCTCTTTGAAAAAACTCTTATCTTCATTTTTTGTGGACATTTGTTTACACTAATATTTTAACCCAAGACCTAGAGGTCTCGATATCCACCAAATAAATACCAATCCATCTCCTTTTGTTGAGGGTAAGATGAAGCGGAGAAAGCGGGTTTAAATGTGCCTTTGTAGTGAACGGTAGCCCATAGTATCATCTTTGACGATTTTCGGATTTTGTAAATTATGATTTTATTATCTTTGTGTCCAACTAAAGTAACATTGGGCTGCTACATGATGACATCGCTTAAATAAGAGGCTATATAATAAGCCCAATAAAGTTTTGGGTCGTCTTATACCGAGTTAAATGGACTAGTTCATTTATATGTTAAATGAAACCCTCAAAATTAACATACTTTTGTCATCATAATTAGAGAAAATTACATTTTTCGTCCCTCAACTTGGCAAATTTCACAGTTTTGACCCTAAAGTGAATTAATTACAAAAAAACCCCTAAAGTTGGTCGTTTTTTTTCATTTTACACTCCGCGACCTAACGGAGTTAGATTTTGGCCGTTAACCCTTACACGTGCCAAACACGTGAGGGCATTTCTGTCATTTTCACCTTTAAGACCAAAAATGAAAAAATATACAACTTTAGGGACCAAAAGTGAAAACATATACAACTTTAGGGACCAAAAACGTAAAATAATTAAAATTTGGAAAAATGAACTTTTATATTACACATGTCCTTTCCAACTCTCATCTTCTTCTTCCTTCATCATCATCATTCATCCAAAAACCCAAAATTTACAACTCCCATCTTTTTCTTCCTTCATTATCCTCATTCATCCAAAACCCAAAATTTACATCTGATCTTAATAAAACTCATTTACAACAACTATAATCCTACAAATGCTAACAAACATCAACTATATAAATATGTATCTATTAGTTTTATATATTTATAGATTAAAAAAAAATACAAAAACTCAAACATACACTACAACCACCACCAAACTCCGGCCACCATTACCACCACCAAATTCTGGCCACCGTGAGCACAACAGTCATCGTTATGCTCATCCTTCATCGCCACCATATCTACCTATTACCACCACCACTATATACAGTGGCGGACGTATAGCTTAGGCAGGGTATACATTTGCATACCGTTTGACCATCCAAATTAGTGTAAAAAATTTAAATTGAGTTTTCTTTTGTAAATTTTTTATATAGAATGCATATCCAATGAAAATGAATGAAAATGACGTTATAAGAAAACTCAATGTAAAAATTTTTTTTCATGCATTCTATATAAAAAATTTTACAAAAGAAAACTCAATTTAAATTTTTTACACTAATTTGGATGGTCAAACGGTATGCAAATGTATACCCTGCCTAAGCTATACGTCCGCCACTGTATATAGTGGTGGTGGTAATAGGTAGATATGGTGGCGATGAAGGATGAGCATAACGATGACTGTTGTGCTCACGGTGGCCATAATTTGGTGGTGGTAATGGTGGCCGGAGTTTGGTGGTGGTTGTAGTGTATGTTTGAGTTTTTGTATTTTTTTTTTTAATCTATAAATATATAAAACTAATAGATACATATTTATATAGTTGATGTTTGTTAGCATTTGTAGGATTATAGTTGTTGTAAATGAGTTTTATTAAGATCAGATGTAAATTTTGGGTTTTGGGATGAATGAGGATAATGAAGGAAGAAAAAGATGGGAGTTGTAAATTTTGGGTTTTTGGATAAATGATGATGATGAAGGAAGAAGAAGATGAGAGTTGGAAAGGACATGTGTAATATAAAAGTTCATTTTTCCAAATTTTAATTATTTTATGTTTTTGGTCCCTAAAGTTGTATATGTTTTCACTTTTGGTCCCTAAAGTTGCATATTTTTTCATTTTTGGTCTTAAAGGTGAAAATGACAGAAATGCCCTCACGTGTAAGGGTTAACGGCCAAAATCTAACTCCGTTAGGTCGCGGAGTGTAAAATGAAAAAAACGACCAACTTTAGGGTTTTTTTTGTAATTAATTCACTTTAGGGTCAAAACTGTGAAATTTGCCAAGTTGAGAGACGAAAAATGTAATTTTCTCTCATAATTAATATAATGCAGGGAATGAACAATTAATTTCTTCCAAAGGTGTTCGAAACAAAAATTATTGTTATTGTATTATATAGATTATTAACCCGCGTAATACGCGGAAGAATACATTAAAAGTAATCAATGTGACACCAATAATCTACCCGATTATATTTAAATAGAAAAAACACGTTATAAGAAATCCCATAATCGTAAGAAAAAACCTCTTTTGATGATAATTGAAGACTTTTGAATAATTTGATTATTAAATTTTCAAAACATATCACAATTAACTTTTGTAAGAAATCAAAAACTTTAAAAATTAACATCTAAAATGACTTATCAAGCAATCACAGTTCTTGATTTCTTCAAATTGACTTTTGTTTCAATTTTGACTTTCGCTATTATAATTATAAATTAAAAAATATAGGCCCACAAAAGCTTTAAGTATTAATTATATATAATAAATATAGAAAAAGTCTTATTAATTACTTTTTTGTTTTCATCACTAATTTACATTTTTAAGTTTCATAAAAGAATAAATCTTACAAAATATTTAATTAAATAAAATTAAGACTTTTTAATTAATCATGATTATTAAAATAAAAATTATTACAAATATGTCTCTACAAAAAAAAAAATCTAAATCTAATCTATGTTTCAATTGATGATGGTAATCCAATTCACATAATAATTCATATCCACATCCTAAAAAATACAAACTATATTATTGATATAAATTAAAAATATATAAAAGATTCGTCTTTTTGGTAAATATCAAATTACCAGTTTGTTTTATTTCTTATATGTTTTATATTTGAACTTATAAGGTTTTTTATTTACATTTTTTTAATAATTCATTTTATTTCAAAAATATCGTTAACTTTCGGTGTATTTGACAAAAGACTAAATCTAGTATGTGGTATAAGTATAGCATTTATTTATTTTTTGGTTTAGATAAGACTACACAATTTTAAGCTGATTATACAATGACATATTCATCTTTATCTTTATTTTAAATATCACACAATGACATATTCATCTTTATCTTTATTTTAAATATCACAGAATGACATATTCATCTTTATCTGTATTTTAAATATCACAAGACACCTAAAGATTAATTAATCATATGTTTAATTTCATCAAATTAAAATTTACTTACGTAATAATTTATATATAAAGTAAAAATCATTGACCCACATAATATCTTATTTTATCTTAATCTTATCTTATCTTAATATATACTAAAAGGCAATTGACCTAATAGTTATTGACTAATCGCAGCTCTTATTTCTCAAAATTAGTTAAATCAGCACATGTTTAAATTAATTTACACTTTTTTGTTTTCTATCACCAATTTACACTTTAACCTAATGTCAAAATAGTTAATACTTTGTTGCATAATGTATATCTTATAACAAAATATACCTAAAAGTTAGAGAGTTAAACATATTAATCAATATTTTTATTTTATATATTATATTTATTTAAGACTTATTTACAAACAGTAATATATATCCGTGAACATATATATTAAATATATATATTCTTTATGAGTTTAGGAAAATCACGATATATATTATTATTTTTTAGTTCTTCAACCCGTGCTATTAAGCATTTCCTTTATAGAAACACAATTGCACCATCAAATCTTGATATGACATAAATAGTCAAAGATGTATAACACTTTCTTCAATAGTATTATATTTTTTTACTTTGATTATAATTAAATTTTTTAAATTTGAGTTTACCAGTTTGTTTTTCATATGTTTTTACATTTGAATTCATAATTTTCTTTGAATTTACATACACATAAATTTTATTTTGAATATATTGTAAACAATCCGTATATTTAAAAAAAAATCTAAAATTGATTCGTCATGACTGTCACAATGGCTTCAAAAGAATTTCAATCATTTAACAATTAGCTCAAAGATTAACAACAATAAGCTAAAATTTTGTGTTGTCCATTTTTTAAATTACTATTCACTTTGTGATAATAATCATGGGTTGGCAGTCACTTTGTTTTAGTTTAATACTTGTTTAAAACAACCAATCATTTAAAATAAATTTAAAATGTTATATGTTGTATTATATTTAATGCCTTGTAATTTACATATTAAAAGTGATATATATATATATAGGGTAGAGATCCTGGAAGAAGGTGTCTGAAAGAGAGAAGGTCCTATGGGCCAATTAACATGTAATTTAATTAAGTTTAGCATTTGACTAGTTTTGGGCAATGACATCATAAAAAAAATCAATGGTTAAATCATCATTAGACTAAACCATATAAGGGCTCTTACTTTTTCATTTTAGAATTTAAGAGGCTCTTTTATACTTATCTCCCAATAATAATAAAACAACCCCTAAATTCATTTTTAAAAAAGCCATAGCCTTTGGATGAGAAGCAAAATTGAATTCTAGCCTTGGATTACTTTGCTTGCATCATTTTACCATTTTTAGAATAATTCCTTAAATTACTAAATACTAAATTACTAAATAATAAATACTAAACTACATTCCTTTTTAATGAGATTTACATATCTACCAATAAACTAAAACAGGATTGACATGTTCTTGAAACGACACGTGGCATAATCCTTGATCGACACGTGTCCTTTTAATTTATTTATTTTGTTAAATTAGTTTTTTTTGTAACACCCCAAGCCGGAGCTCGAAATGTCACGGAAAACACATAGCACCCGGTGGAATTACAATAGAACAATCTAAATGCAAATATAGATTCGGTGAATCCAAAACATAGCAAAACAAGTAACAAAATACAACAGGAGCAAATAGCCATCAAAGTTAACATAATACATCCAAAGATGGCAAACGATCCTAAGTATAATGCAAGAGAAGGGTCAATGAATCCTTGATCCATGAGGTCCAAGTCCGGGTTAGACCGCAAGCAAGCAACTAAACACCACGTCCGGGGAGAACCTGGTTACCTGAAAAGTGTACTAAGCATAGTCAACACAAGGTTGGTGAGTTCGTAGTAATGGTCCATAAAGAACCATCAACAATAATCACAATATACGAATAGAGGCTAGGCATGACTTGCAGCAAGCCTCTAAGCAACACAATATCGTCCAGCAACAGGATTACACAAGACAATAAGAGTGTAATGGGAATGCACAAATGATGTATGAATCAATGTAAGTGCCAAATGCATGAATAAGCCAACATGCCTATCCTATGCGTGAACGCAGTCACCAATGCAACGATACCCTTCTGTCATAACAATGAACAAGGCTGTATCTCAAAAACATCGAGATATATATGTCTATATACTCGGGGTCAGGAACTACATCCCTAACGGGTGCATACATCTATGCACCAGGATGTCGGCAATCCCCTGCCGAGGGCTCATCAACAATGTATGCAATGCTTACAATCAAATGTAAATGCATGCTCATGAACCAACAATCAATGTACAATGAACCTGTGCCACCAATCAATATTCCTCAAACATAACCCAACAATCCAAATACGACAACCGTAAGCCAACGATCAATAATCAACAAAGTGAACCACTAGCCACAATATAAACCAACTATACGTACATATACTTCAGAGGATTCTACTTTCTTCAAGTCCCAGA
The DNA here is from genome assembly GCA_034093135.1 of Erigeron breviscapus. Classification (NCBI taxonomy): domain Eukaryota; kingdom Viridiplantae; phylum Streptophyta; class Magnoliopsida; order Asterales; family Asteraceae; genus Erigeron; species Erigeron breviscapus. Next base: position 16,119,920 of record CM067174.1, read on the forward strand.
TGCTTATGTATAGGGTCACCCGCAGCCTTCCCACCACATCTAAAACCCAAAGGAAGGCATAACCGACTTTCCATGTATGTACGTCTATCCTAATGTATAAGTAATACTTAACGAAAACACAACCCTAGTCAATCAAACGAAAAGATATGTCACATCAATCCAACAATCAAGTCAAACAAACAATACATCAATAAATACAAGTAAACACGCCAGGTTTACACTTTTCAGCCCGAATCCCAAGCGGGTAGGGAGATACGAAACTCACCTTGATCGGCAAAGAAGTTAGTAAAGGATTACAACCGAGTAACGGGTTCCACACGTCCACAACCTATAATTATATTCATCATAATAACATAAGGTCAACTCAACAATCTCAAACAAGTTGATTTAGAAGGGTTAAGTCAATTTGCAAACCCTAAATGTACTTACAACTTAAACGGGTATGAACAATGCGCATTAGACTCGACATTTTTAGAAATGAAAGAAGTTTCATACGAAATGAATGTTACTATAAGAAAGTAGACTCTCTCACGATTCCAACGATAGGTCATACGACTTGTTTGGACTTACGGATCAAAAGTTACGATCTTTCAAACTAAAACAGTTTTTGCTGCACTGGAGGAAAGGTGCGGCGCACCATTGAGGGAGTGCGGCGCACCAAGCCAGGTGCGGCGCACCAAAGAGGAGGTGCGGCGCACAAATCAACCAGGGAACCCAGTCCAAGCTTTGGTGCGGCGCACCAAAGAGGAGGTGCGGCGCACAAATCAACCAGGGAACCCAGTCCAAGCTTTGGTGCGGCGCACCAAAGAGGAGGTGCGGCGCACCTGCGCCCAGATCAGTTCCAAAACCCTTCAAACCCGAACCAAACTTAACCCAAACCCCATTTTTGGTCACCAAATCGCCTAGTGATGTTTCAAGACTCATTTTGAAGCTTATACAAACATATTTCAACATAAATAAACATAACCCCTATCTTAGTTTCGATTCAAAACATCAAAATCACATCCGAATCCTTCCAACCCTAATTAAACCCTAGTTTGACCCAAATCAAGATTTAAGCCGATTTAGGACTTGCAAACTTTCAAGATGACTAGAATTGCTTAAACAAACATAAGTAGGTACAAATGAGATGAATTAGGCTTACCGAAACTCTTCCTTGAGCTAGAACCCGAAATTAGGTCAAAATGGGTAAAATGCAAGAACTTGGCTTTTGATTCTCTAATAGGAAGCAAACGAGATGAAGATGGCTATGATTCTTGTATTATGGTAGATTCAAACACAATGTTGATGCAAGAAATGATGAAGAACAAAAAGGGTTCTTTTACTTGAGAGAGAATAGAAGAGATAGATAGTGTAAGAAAGAAAAGGAAGGAAAGGATAAGGGGGGGGGGAAAGTAGGCCTTGGGGCTGGTGGGTCATGGGCTACCCACGGGCCGACCCGCTCCACCCACAAGCCATAAAACAACGTTACACATTTAAACACCCATCAAACATATTATCGACTCAAATAACACACATTGTCATTTAATTCACCAAACGACCCAATTATTTCATTCAACTAGATTGTTAGTCAAATTACACAAAAAGTCAACGGGTCAAAATTCACGGGTGTTACATTATTCCCCCGTTAAAGAATTTCGTCCCGAAATTCAACAAAACCCTAATTAACAAATAAATGCGGATACTTCGACCTCATATGATCCTCTCTCTCCCAAGTGAACTCGGCTCCACGTCTAGCACTCCATCTAACTTTGACAATTGTGTAGCGTTTCTTCTTGAGTTTCTTTTCTTGACGGTCCATGATCTCTACCGGTTCTTCAACAAAGTTTAGGCTCGAATCAACCCTAATTTCGTCCATAGGCACATGATGTGTAGGATCCGCCAAACACTTGCGCAAATTACAAATATGAAACACATCATGCACGCCGCTAAGCTCTTGAGGCAATTCTAGCCGATAAGCAACTTTCCCAACCCGTTCAAGAATCTTGAAAGGACCAACATACCTTGGGGCAAGTTTTCCCCGCTTCACAAATCGTACAACGCCCTTCCAAGGCGACACTTTCAAAAGTACAAAATCACCAACTTCAAACTCTAGCGGTCTCCGCCTCACATCGGCATACTTCTTTTGACGCTCACGGGCCAATTGCAACTTCTCCTTGATTTGAGATATTACCTTGGTTGTTTCAATCACAATTTCCGGCCCGATGAGTTGACTCTCTCCAATTTCCGCCCAAGCTAGAGGAGAACGGCACACCCTACCATACAAGGCCTTAAAGGGTGCCATTTGAATAGTAGCGTGGTAGCTATTGTTGTATGAAAACTCAACTAACGGCAAATGGTCTTCCCAACTTCCACCAAAATCAATCGCACACGCCCTCAACATGTCTTCGAGTGTTTGAATGGTTCTCTCAGTTTGCCCATCCGTTTGAGGGTGAAATGCCGTGCTCATGTCAAGTCGAGTACCCATGGCTTTTTGAAAAGCTTCCCAAAATTTTGATTTAAAACGGGCATCTCTATCCGAAATGATAGAAATTGGCACTCCATGCTTAGATATTACCTCCTTGATATATAATCGAACCAAAGTGTCAAATTTATCGGTTTCACGAATGGCTAGAAAGTGAGCCGATTTCGTTAACCGATCTACTATCACCCAAATCGTGTCTCGGCCGCTTCTCGTCTTCGGTAGTTTGGTGATGAAGTCCATTGAGATATGTTCCCACTTCCATTCGGGCATCACCGGTTGTACCAACAATCCGGGTGGCTTCTTGTGATCAGCTTTGACTTGTAAGCAAGTAAGACACTCACTCACATACCTTGCCACATCCCGCTTCATGCCCGGCCACCAATACAATTCCTTCAAATCAAAGTACATCTTATCCGACCCGGGATGGACCGAATAAGGTGATAGGTGGGCTTCATTCATAATAAGCGTTCTTAAATCGCCGAAATAGGAATCCAAAGTCTTTCCACCATGTAAAGCCCGTTATCATTCTTTCGGTCAAATAGTTGCTCCATGCCATCTAGGTTTTCGTTTCCAAAGTTTTCCGGTAGGGTCGCTTGAATTTGGGCCTCAATAATCCGATCACGAATACTTGGCCCTACCGTGAGGCTCATAGCTCGAGCCCGTCTTGGTTTCACTCTCTCCTTTCGGCTTAAGGCATCGGCTACTACATTTGCCTTGCCCGGGTGATAACGGATGTCACAATCGTAATCACTAAATAGTTCAAGCCAACGCCTTTGCCTCATATTTAATTCACTTTGGTTGAAGATGTGTTGGAGACTTTTGTGATCGGTATAAATCACACATTTGGTGCCATAGAGGTAATGCCTCCAACACTTCAAAGCAAACACAACCGCCCCCAATTCCAAATCATGTGTCGGGTAGTTCTTCTCATGCACTTTCAATTGACGAGAGGCATAAGCAATGACTTTTCCCCTTTGCATAAGAACGCAACCCAACCCTTGCCCCGAAGCATCACAATAGACCACAAAATCTTCTATCCCATCCGGTAGCGTCAAAATAGGAGCATCACATAACATATCCTTAAGGGTTTGGAAGGCGTTCTCTTGTCTTTCGCCCCATTCGAAGTTTCTATCTTTTTGAGTCAAGAGGGTGAGTGGTTGTGCAATACGGGAGAAGTTTTCAATGAATCTTCTATAGTAACCCGCCAATCCAAGGAATTGACGGATCTCGGATGGCGTTTCGGGTCTTCTCCAATTCTTAACCGCTTCAATCTTGCTTGGGTCCACATGAATACCATCCTTGCTCACAACGTGACCAAGGAAGTGGACCTCTTCCAACCAAAACTCACACTTGGAAAATTTTGCATACAACTTCTCCTTCCTTAGTAATTCAAGCACTTCGCGCAAGTGCTTAACATGCTCCTCCTTTGTCTTCGAGTATACAAGTATGTCATCAATGAACACAATAACGGACTTGTCTAAATATGGTTGACACACCCGGTTCATCAAGTCCATGAACACCGCCGGCGCATTAGTCAACCCAAATGGCATCACGGTGAATTCAAAATGGCCATACCTTGTGCGAAAAGCCGTTTTGGGGATGTCATCTTCATGTACCCGGAGTTGATGATAACCCGAGCGAAGATCGATTTTTGAGAAGTGCTTAGCTCCTTGAAGTTGATCAAACAAGTCATCAATTCTAGGGAGAGGATACCGGTTCTTCACGGTGAGCTTGTTCAATTCCCGATAATCAATACACATTCGGAAGGATCCGTCTTTCTTTTTGACGAAGAGAACAGGAGCACCCCAAGGAGATTGACTAGGGCGAATGAAACCCTTCTCTTGGAGTTCCTTGAGTTGAGTTTGCAATTCTTGCATTTCTGTTAAGGCTAGTCTATAAGGAGCTTTTGCTATGGGCGCGGCTTCAGGAATAAGACTAATACGAAAATCAAGCGCACGAGTTGGAGGTAATCCCGGTAAGTCATCCGGAAAAACATCGGGGAATTCACAGACAATAGGAACGGTCTTCAATTCTACCTTTGTGGTGGTAGCACTAAAGACTTTAGAATTTGGGGAATCGGAGATTTCGCCTTGAACCCTAAGAATTTTACCGTTGGCCAAAGGTATCTTAACAACTCTCTCACCACAATCAATGGTTGCATTCACCGCCGTCAACCAATCCATACCCACTATAATATCAAAACTACCAATGTCAAGAGGCATAAGGTCAATGAAGAAGTCAACGTCCTCCAAAGTCAAGACACAATCACGGAGTATTTGGCTAATTCTAGTTAGTGACCCATTTACCATTTCAATGTCAAGCACATAGTTTAGAGCACATGGATGCACATCAATCAAAGGAACAAAGTTAGAAGACACGAGGCTAAAATCGGCCCCGGAATCAAATAGTACGGTTGCATAGAGACCATTAAGGAGGAAAGTACCTGCCACTATGTTAGGATCATTTCGGGCTTCATTTACATTGGCCGCAAAAGCTCGGCCGCGTGGTTGCACTTGGTGGCCTTGTTGTCCCCGGTTTTGATTAGGCCCGACCATTTGTAGTTGATTGGGGTGGACGGCTACTTGGACTTGTTGTCCCACCCATCGAGGACAATTATCACGGTAGTGGTCACGGCTACCACACACAAAACATTCACCTCTTCGTTGGTTGCCTTGAGGAGGAACGGCCCGAATAGGAGCCGCATTCATTGGGCCCGTTCTTGGAACTCTACAATCTCGGGAGAGGTGCCCGACTTGATTGCAATTAAAGCATGCACCACATTGGTTATGGGCGGGATGATGCTTGTTGCATTTCCCACAGAAAGGATGAGGCCCGGTATAAGGCCTCCTAGCCGGTTCCACCGCCGCCATCACCCTACCCCTATAAGCATTCTTGGGGTCAAACCTTCCCGCTTTCTTTACCCCACTAGACTCTCTTGTAACAACCCTCAATTTCCGACTAGGTCAATATACTTGGACTTAACTAGACATTCATCCCTAGAGGTCTATTAAGAGAATTTTCCTTTTTGACAATACGACATAGTAATAATTTCCCTCTAGTCCAACGAAATGCCCATAGATGACTAGTTATCATAGAAATGCCAAACACAATATTTATAACTATTCAAGACAATCTCAAAGTGATTAAATAATGACAATCTTATAAGGATGTAACTTAAACAAACAAAATCTATGTATCCAAAATTGATTCAACAACTCAAAGCACAACAATATACATCAATGAAATTTACAAGTCAATTACAAATGTGTACATACACATACACGAAATATGTGTATATATTTACATACTTTCATAAAAACTAATATCTACCATAAATCAAATAATACTTACACAATTTAAATTTATATCATTTAACCACTACATCACAATTTCTTCCAAAAATCACCCTCAACATGAACCTAGACCAAATTGGGACCATATTCAACCTCCACACCACTCACTACACCTCCTAACCAATGGCTATCACTCCACCACTTCTAGAAGCCAATGGACATGCCTCCTACTTCCTTTCTCCTGCCCATTCACGTTGCTATGCCCCCCTCCCACTTTCATTTGCATCAAACAACACACACACATCAAGAAATGCTCTCAAACTCTCTCAACTATCTCTTCCTCCTCTCCTCTCTTTCTTGGCAGAAAAATGGGGTAAAAACACCCCCAAATCTTAACAATAAATTATGAAACAATAACAATAACATAATAACATAGTAAGGGATCAAGCTATGGTGGATTGGAGCATGCATGGAGAAGCAAAACAGCCCCGAAGAGCTCTCAAAATCGTGATTCAACTGCTGTCCGAACAGCCCCCTTCCTTCTTGATTTCGAGCCATATGCAAGCCAAAATGGAACTCAAATCTAATCTAAACTATTGTAATAATAACCCTTCTTGTTGATTTATCATTGAGAGTCATGCATGAAGCCGATTGGGTGGTCACAAGTCTCAAAAATCAGCCCCATCACCACCATATTCGATCCATCTAAGGTTGTTCCCTCAAAACCGATTTCAATACATCTTTATCTATAAATTTTTCAATGATCCATTAATGTTTTTGAGTTTGACTATCAGTAAATATGTGTTTTGTAAGTAAATAATGCATTGCATGTTGAGAAAATACAAGATCTTTACATGCATGTTGTTTTTAGAATGATCAAGAGATGTTTTTGCAAGAATCGAGTAAATCAACTATGTTTTGTATAAATTCAGTTTAAAATGATGATTGATGATCTTGAAATTGTTAATAATCTGTATATTGATGTTAAAATAACACAAAAGTGAATGGCAAACATGTGAGAGGTGATTAAGAGTGTAAGATAAGCAAACTAAGTCATTGGTGAGTTGTTTGGACCAAAACACTTTCTGACAGAATCCATCTTCTGTCTTGGAACGGATAAACTGAGCTTGTGAGGGCAGATTCAAGAAAAACTTCCAAAATAAAAGTTGTAGATAAACGAGTTAAGTTTAACCTCCAACTGGAATTACTTAAAAATACTGAACGAAAAGAAAGATATGATTTTTCTACTGAAACTAGTCAAAACTGTAATTTTGTATGAATATTTTATAAACTTTAACAATTTTTATCTCCTAAACCAAAAGGGTCCAGGAGGCCATACTTGGTGGAAAGTAAGTCCAATGTGTCCTAAACTTAAAATAAAATCATGGAATTTTTATTAAGAGCAAAACCCAAAGAACTTTTATAAAACTTTCGAGTATGCAGAACAGTGGCTGTTTTGACCACTTCCAGTTATAAAAATATTTAGAGGTAGTAAACATTCTTTATAAATTAAGACAAAATTCACATAATAAGTGGACACATATAGGTTGTTGTATAAAAATCGGGAGGATCCAAATAGTTAGCTTTAACCCCGAATTAGTGGTCAACATTTCATAAATCTGTTGTATAAAACAGAAAATTGTAAGTAAATCTTATAAATTGTATAATGGGCTATGTAATGAACTAAGGAATTAATGGGCTAAACCGGCCCAATTAGTGAACCCAAAAGGACCATAAATCAGTAGGCCCACTTGGCCCAATAAACCATATAGCCCAATAACCAATAAAACCCACTAAGCACATAACCCAAATAAGGTTAAGCCCAATAACTAATTTAAGCCCAAAGCATCTAAAAGCCCATAACACTTAGGCCCAATTTGGTAATGGTCCATAACACTTAAACGAATTTCATAAACCCGGATAATCATAAGATATATCGAGAAGTATGTGAGTTTGAAAGATAAGTGAAATCAAAGTAACATAAAAGATAATTAAGTGGAATGGACATAAGTAAGTACGTTAACCAAACTATAATTGATATCACAAATGCTAATTCGTGCTAAACTCGGTTACACATCAAATAATTAATAAGGATAATATAACTTAATATGGCAATCCCATATGATAACCTAAGATGCCAAACGAAACCACAAATGAAGGCAAGTTACCGAAATTCTAACAACTTATAACTACGTGTATAATGAAAGTAACCTTTTACACCACAAATCTTTACAACCAAAAAGATGTGAATACTAGCAATACACTTGGATCCCATAATTGATAACAACATAATAAAAGTGGCATTTCTTAGTGATGGCTTAAGATAGGAACTTACGTATATTAGTCCTATCGTAGGGATAGTCTGGGCTTTGAGTATGGTTGAGGACCACGATGGAATATTTGATCAAGGGAGCTATAGATGGGAAGTACCCATTTTGGATAAGTGAATATAATATGCAGCATATCAAGGTGAGTCATAGCCCCCTTTCAAACTCTTTTATGTGTTTTACTTTCGGGGTGAAAAGCATGATAAACAAAATTGTTTTATATAAATGAATAGTTCTTGAAAGAATGATTATGAAATGGGATATATTGTATGTTCAATGTGTTATAAGTTATGCGATGAGCTTGAGTTCTGTCAAACTGTATCATCTTCGGTACACTACTATTAACTCCGAAAGGGGAGGCCTGTAGTTAGAGGGTTGCGCAACTAGAGTCGTCCACTCACCCACTAAATAGGTAACGGTGGAATGTTTGGTCTGCCTTGGTGGCCACCTTCATTGCCAGTCCGACCCGAGCGGTGCTCTAACTATCTTATTATATTATTGGTCGTCTCCATGGCACGACCCCAATTGTGATTAAAGCACTTGATTGACAGCTTGTGCTCGGAAATGAAATATTATGTTGTTTGGGACATGTAAAATGGTCGTAGTAGTGGCTCAAGCATATACTCATCGAATTATGCCTTTGGGCTGAATGGAAATCATTATTATTGTTGTGGATGGAAATTATTGATGAACATACGGTTTGGGTATTGGACCTTATATGAAATCTTGAAAGTTATTGAATTTGGCAATATTGAAGTATTGATGACCAAATGGTTTTGGTATGATGAACGATAAATCGATTGATATGTTTTTTTTTTCTCTCTCGATAAATGTGACAAAAGAGAACTTTATAAATTACCATGGATTCCTCAACTCTTGAAATGGATACGTAACGGAATGTACTTAAAAACCTATGCACTCACCAACTACGTTTTCGTAGTTGACACTTTTTCTTCATGCTTTTCAGGAATTAGCGTAAGCTTTGAGGAATTATATGCATCATGATTATTTGCATTGCACTTGGGAGTCAAAGATCAAACCTTGTGACGGGCAATGGAATCCGCCCTGATCATTGTAGTATATCATCTCATGTATTTGTTATTTGTTTCGTGGACTCAATATTCAAGTATGGTAGACGTATTGTACTTGGAAATTAGTTCACATGCTTGTGCATTGTAAAATTATTTTTATCACAGGAAGTTATGGTGAATGTTATTTATAAACCTTTGCTTTGAATACTCGACTTTCTGTACATCTCACCGTTCCGCCTCAGTTGGGGTGTTACATCATTCAATTCCTTCATTCTCTTGTTATGATTGCTTCAAGTTAACATTACCTCAAAGTTTGGCTCACCACCACGGCTCCCCTACCACGGCCTCTACCACGGCCTCTACCACGGCCTCTACCACGCCTCTACCACGGCCTCTACCACGGCCTCTACCACGGCCTCTACCACGGCCTCTACCACGGCCTCTACCACGGCCTCTACCGTTTGACGCTGTACCTCAGCCAAGTTTGGCTCAGGAGCTCTACCACGACCCCTACCACGGGCCCTACCACGGCCTCTACCACGACCTCTACCACGACCTCTACCACGGCCTCTACCACGGCCTCTACCACGGCCTCTACCACGCCTCTACCAGGCCTCTACCACGCCTCTACCACGGCCTCTACCACGGCCTCTACCACGGCCTCTACCACGGCCTCTACCACGGCCTCTACCACGGCCTCTACCACGGCCTCTACCACGGCCTCTACCACGGCCTCTACCACGGCCTCTACCACGGCCTCTACCACGGCCTCTACCACGGCCTCTACCACGGCCTCTACCACGGCCTCTACCTCAGCCAAGTCTCAGGAGCTCTACCACGACCCCTACCACGGCCCCTACCACGCCTCTACCACGGCCTCTACCACGGCCTCTACCACGGCCTCTACCACGGCCTCTACCACGGCCTCTACCACGGCCTCTACCACGGCCTCTACCACGGCCTCGACCTCCCTGTACCTCAGCCAAGTTTGGCTCAGGAGCTCTACCACGACCCCTACCACGGGCCCTACCACGGCCTCTACCACGACCTCTACCACGACCTCTACCACGGCTCTACCAGGCCTCTACCACGGAGCCTCTACCACGGCCTCTACCACGGCCTCTACCACGGCCTCTACCACGGCCTCTACCACGGCCTCTACCACGGCCTCTACCAGCCAAGTCTCAGGAGCTCTACCACGACCCCTACCACGGCCCTCAGGTCTACCACGGCCTCTACCACGGCCTCTACCACAGCCTCTACCACGGCCTCTACCACGGCCTCTACCTCAGCCAAGTTTGGCTCAGGAGCTCTACCACGGCCTACCACGGCCCCTACCACGGCCTCTACCACGGCCTCTACCACGGCCTCTACCTCAGCCAAGTTTGGCTCAGGAGCTCTACCACGACCCCTACCACGGCCCCTACCACAGCCTCTACCACGGCCTCTACCACGGCCTCTACCACGGCCTCTACCACGGCCTCTACCACGGCCCTACCACGGCCTCTACCACGGCCTCTACCACGGCCTCTACCACGGCAATACCTCAGCCAAGTTTGGCTCAGGAGCTCTACCACGACCCCTACCACGGCCCCTACCACGGCCTCTACCACGGCCTCTACCACGGCCTCTACCAGGACCTCTACCACGGACCCCTACCACGGCCCTACCACGGCTCTACCACGGCCTCTACCACGGCCTCTACCACGGCCTCTACCACGGCCTCTACCACGGCCTCTACCTCAGCCTTTGGCTCAGGAGCTCTACCACGGACCCCTACCACGGCCCTACCACGGCCTCTACCACGGCCTCTACCACGGCCTCTACCACGGCCTCTACCACGGCCTCTACCTCCCTGTACCAAGTTTGGCTCAGGAGCTCTACCACGACCCCTACCACGGCCTCTACCACGGCCTCTACCACGGCCTCTACCACGGCCTCTACCACGCCTCTACCACGGCCTCTACCACGGCCTCTACCACGGCCTCTACCACGGCCCCTGCCACGGCCTCTACCACGGCCTCTACCACGGCCTCTACCACGGCCTCTACCACGGCCCCTACCACGGCCTCTACACGGCCTCTACCACGCCTCTACCACGCCTCTACCACGGCTCTACCACGGCCTCTACCACGGCCCCTACCACGACCTCTACCACGGCCTCTACCACGGCCTCTACCACGGCCTCTACCTCCCTGTACTTCCGGTTGAGCTTCCGGTTGAGGCTCTTCTTCTTCAGTCCTATAGTTTGTTCGTACTCTCCTTGGTCTTTCCATTTCTATAAAACAAGTGACACATTGACCCGAGAGTTAGTCTCAAATGCTCACATGTTAGTCACACAAGTAGTCATGCCCTCATACCGATACCACATACTCAATTCATAACATTATGCTAAGGCAATAGTGTTAGGATCATAAGGGGTTTTCACATATCATAACATCACGTTGCATTTATTACCATATTTTATCATTAAATTAAGTACCCATGTTCATTTCATCATGTCATTAAACAACTAACACGAGTGATTCAAGGTATAATCCGAATTCGATATGCTCTCTAGTTATTGACCGGGTATGTATACAAGGTGTACCAACGGCTAACCTTCCACCCAATCAACTTCCATTAAGCATATCGGTTCCTTATTATACTTTAAGCCACACGTGCGCAATCCACGATGTCATGAACTTGCTATAATATCGGGTAACCATAAAAGAGTTGATCGGGTTCTTTTAGGGTTGCCACAATATTATACTAAGTTAATGGCATCCCTTCATTTTGCTCTAACTCATCACATTAGCTTCAACAAATAACAACAACAAATCATAGTAACCATATTCATCACGTTGAATTCAAGCTATCACACAAATGGTCTTGACTACGAACTCACACGGGGATTCACAAAATTCATATTGCACACGAATTTCCTAACCATGCATGCTATATGAAGAGTTTTAACTTAAGCCGTAGTCTAGGTCAAACCGCCTAATTCTCTACGACCACGCATGGGCCACCATTCTGTAACACCCCAAGCCGGAGCTCGAAATGTCACGGAAAACACATAGCACCCGGTGGAATTACAATAGAACAATCTAAATGCAAATATAGATTCGGTGAATCCAAAACATAGCAAAACAAGTAACAAAATACAACAGGAGCAAATAGCCATCAAGTTAACATAATACATCCAAAGATGGCAAACGATCCTAAGTATAATGCAAGAGAAGGGTCAATGAATCCTTGATCCATGAGGTCCAAGTCCGGGTTAGACCAGCAAGCAAGCAACTAAACACCACGCCCGGGAGAACCTGATTACCTGAAAAGTGTACTAAGCATAGTCAACACAAGGTTGGTGAGTTCGTAGTAATGGTCCATAAAGAACCATCAACAATAATCACAATATACGAATAGAGGCTAGGCATGACTTGCAGCAAGCCTCTAAGCAACACAATATCGTCCAGCAACAGGATTACACAAGACAATAAGAGTGTAATGGGAATGCACAAATGATGTATGAATCAATGTAAGTGCCAAATGCATGAATAAGCCAACCTGCCTATCCTATGCGTGAACGCAAGTCACCAATGCACAGATACCCTTGTTTATGACAGAAGGGTATCGTTGCATTGGTGACTGCGTTCACGCATAGGATAGGCATGTTGGCTTATTCATGCATTTGGCACTTACATTGATTCATACATCTTTTGTGCATTCCCATTGCACTCTTATTTGTCTTGTGTAATCCTGTTGTTGGACGATATTGTGTGCTTAGAGGCTCGCTGTAAGTCATGCCTAGCCTCTATTCGTATATTGTGATTATTGTTGATGGTTCTTTATGGACCATTACTACGAACTCACCAACCTTGTGTTGACTATGCTTAGTACACTTTTCAGGTAACCAGGTTATCCAGGACGTGAAGTTTGATTGTTTGCTTGCTGTTGAACCCGGACTGACTTATATGGATCAAGGATATATATACACTATAATCAATATATATACATATATACATATATAATCAATAATAATTTATATATATATATATATATATATATATATATATATATATATATATATATATATATATATATATATATATATATATATATATATATATATATATATATATATATATATATATATATATATATATATATATATATATATATATATATATATATATATATATATATATATATATATATATATATATATATATATATATATATATATATATATATATATATATATATATATATATATATATATATATATATATATATATATATATATATATATATATATATATATATATATATATATATATATATATATATATATATATATATATATATATATATATATATATATATATATATATATATATATATATATATATATATATATATATATATATATATATATATATATATATATATATATATATATATATATATATATATATATATATATATATATATATATATATATATATATATATATATATATATATATATATATATATATATATATATATATATATATATATATATATATATATATATATATATATATATATATATATATATATATATATATATATATATATATATATATATATATATATATATATATATATATATATATATATATATATATATATATATATATATATATATATATATATATATATATATATATATATATATATATATATATATATATATATATATATATATATATATATATATATATATATATATATATATATATATATATATATATATATATATATATATATATATATATATATATATATATATATATATATATATATATATATATATATATATATATATATATATATATATATATATATATATATATATATATATATATATATATATATATATATATATATATATATATATATATATATATATATATATATATATATATATATATATATATATATATATATATATATATATATATATATATATATATATATATATATATATATATATATATATATATATATATATATATATATATATATATATATATATATATATATATATATATATATATATATATATATATATATATATATATATATATATATATATATATATATATATATATATATATATATATATATATATATATATATATATATATATATATATATATATATATATATATATATATATATATATATATATATATATATATATATATATATATATATATATATATATATATATATATATATATATATATATATATATATATATATATATATATATATATATATATATATATATATATATATATATATATATATATATATATATATATATATATATATATATATATATATATATATATATATATATATATATATATATATATATATATATATATATATATATATATATATATATATATATATATATATATATATATATATATATATATATATATGAGATATGATATCAAATGTATATAGATAGTTATATGAACATTTTTAAGCAATTATATAGTCATATAAATATATATAATATATATATATATATATATATATATATATATATATATATAGGGTAGAGATCCTGGAGAAGGTGTTGAAAGTGAGAGAAGGTCCTATGGGCCAATTAACATGTAATTTAATTAAGTTTAGCATTTGACTAGTTTTGGGCAATGACATCATAAAAAAAATCAATGGTTAAATCATCATTAGACTAAACCATATAAGGGCTCTTACTTTTTCATTTTAGAATTTAAGAGGCTCTTTTATACTATTTAATCTCCCAATAATAATAAAACAACCCCTAAATTCATTTTTAAAAAAGCCATAGCCTTTGGATGAGAAGCAAAATTGAATTCTAGCCTTCGGATTACTTTGCTTGCATCATTTACCATTTTTAGAATAATTCCTTAAATTACTAAATACTAAAATACTAATGTAAAAGTATTAAACATTCAAGTGTTTTGTTTCTTTACTGCTGCTAAACAAAAAAATAAACAAACAAACGTTTTTGGTTTCTTTTGACTTCGACTGTTTCAAAGATGAATAATGACTTCGACTGTTGAAAAGCAAAAATAAAAATATGGTATACATTTACGTTTGGATTACTATGGATATTTTCATTTATATTTTAGTTTCATATTTTCGGGGGAAAAAATCAAAAGATATACATAATAAGTTTTGTTTATGTCCATATTTTTTTATTTTTCATTATGAATTATGACATAAGCGAATTTTAATTTGATGAAATCGAAGCCTTATTGGTTAATAAGTTATTAGGTCAGTTGTCTTTTAATATATATAAAGATACATATAAAAGAACATAACACGGTGTCAGTGTAAGCATATGTCAAATTCTTAATGTGTTCATAAGTTATCATTTAAATACGAGAATGGATAGTATTTCTCATCTACTTTTTACGATATGTTTTTCATTTAATCTAATACACTTAAAATTTTAGTATCTTATGTAAAGAATTATTGATTCATAAATAATCATATAAATACTTCATATGTAGATTCCATTAAATTTTTTTTAATCTTATCCCTTAATTTCTTTCAAATGTCATCATTTTATAATTAGGTTGATTTTTAATTGATTTTTAGGTTGATTTATCATTATCATTTATCAATAAAAAAATGATAATTTAACCTAAATCATTAACCTAAAAAACAATTTAAACATTAAAAATTTGACATGTGAATTTCACTAAAGGTGTATTTCGTAGCGGAAATGAACGCAAGAAAATGGAAATGAAATAATTTTCTTGTTTGGTAGAGAAAAGACGTTGAAGACACAGAGATATAGATTTCTTGGAAAATAAAATACTTCATGTTTTATTTTCATCATATTTTGGAAGAAATCATATTCATTCAAAGAATTTCTTCGTGTTTACATATTGAAAAATAAAACGACTTTAAACAAAAAAAGGTATAAATATGTGATTTTTGCACATTTCCATCAAAATCTGAAATAATCATCTCATCTTCTAGCCTTCTTTCACGTATGATTTTTGAGAATTTTTGTTTTTTCAAATGCTACTTCTCCATTTTGTTAGAGAATGAGTATAATTATGAAGGCCACATGCTCACATTCCATTCTTTGATTCTACTGTTAGAACCTTATTTTTGGATCATTTTTATTGTATTATTTTTGTTTTGATTTGCAGAAGTTGAGCGACTCATGGTGGTTGGGTTCATTTCCAGTTATAAATTAAATAGATGTAGGTTTAAATTAACTCAATGTTGTATGTTGTGTACTCTTTAAAATGTCATCATCTTATGATTAAGTTGATTTTTAGATTTTTTTTAGGTTGATTTATCATTATCTTTTATTTATAATTGTGCATCTATAGTATTGTAAAACATTAAAATGTCATTAGTTATATATGTTCACCTGCGTATTACGTGGAATAATGATCTAGTTTTTATATAAAATCAACGAGCTCGTAAATATGAATATTCTAAAGGGTTTCTCTCTATATAACTAAGAGAGGATATGCCATTGATTATGTGGTAATTATCTCTATTTGACACCTAGATTTTTGCTTAGGTGTCATTTTATCCTATTTTTTTTTTTTTTTTCTTTTTTGTAACATTATTTGATTTAATATATGTGTTGTCATGTTGTAATATTTATTAACTATTAATAATTAATCTTGGAAAATAAAATTTCAATCATCTTAGGTTTTTTGCTTAGGTGTCATTTTATCCTATGCTTTTGATTTTTTTTCTTTTTTGGTAACATTATTTGATTTAATTTATGTAATGTGTGTTGCCATGTTGTAACTTTTATTAACTATTAATTACTTTTGGAAAATAAAGTTTCACCATTTATTTAAATTAAACCTTTTTATTATATACCTTAGAGAAGATAATTTTACTCTTAATTGACATTCAAAGTTAATTGTCGCATTAGATTTTTGATTATTTGTCATTTTATCACAATATTTATTTTATCTTCATGTCATGTATATAGTTATGGCATACTTATTAGTCCAAGTCATAAGTTAATTAGTGAAAGATTTGTCAATCAATATCAATATAACATCTTTAAAAATATTATTTGAATTAAACTTATTTTCACGTTATAAAGAAATCAATTTGATTTTTTCACATCAATATATCAATATTTTGTTTAAATTATAGTCTATAATTTATAATAAAATAGCTTAATTGTTTTATCTTCTAAGTTATACCTCATGCCTTATTGTAATTCAGCAAGATTTTTTTTTTATTGATCTCGTACTTTTTTTTTCTTTATATGGTCAATTCAATTAATTATGCAACTTTTGTAAAAATGAAATATTGTATTCAGAATTTTTGTTTTATTCACGGACTCACAGTCAATTATACGTCATACTTGCAAGAGTTAAGAATAAGAAATAATTGAAAATTTTGGTAAAAAATGAGATCGTTGTGTATTATACAACCAAAGTAATTTTGTCTTTTAAAAGACATTAATAGATTTGTAATTTGTATGATTACTTTAAGGGTTTTATTAAATCTATTTCTTTTTTATTTAGTTATTTCTTTATTAATGAATTTACATATTTAAAATTATTTATCATTTCTTTCTATATAAGTTATGAGACATTCTTTCTCTTTTGTCAAGTAAAATTTTTACTATGTAGCGTTTTGTTGTTAAAACAAATTCTTTAAATTATATATGTAGCTATACGTGTAATAAAAAAAATCGAAAAATTTTAGTAATCATTCTACCATAATATTTTCTAATAAATTTATTACATTATAGTTTGTAATGGTCTACAAGTATTAAAAATAACATATACTTATCTACTAATTATAATATTCCCACTTAATTATTATAATGGTTACCGTCCAACGGACGGGTTTAATCTAGTTAAGTATATTTGGCAAAATTGATTATAGATGGTTTTTTACCTTTTTATTTTATTCCAACCTTTTTGTAGCTAGGATTTTTATTCCAATATTTCTTAAAATCTTTTTATTTTAAAGACTTCTTTAAAAGTTCTCGAGGGTTTAGGTTTTTCATTTTTCTTCTCAATACCATATACAAACAATGTGTTATATTTTTAAACCGGTTTTACTTCTAAAAGCATCGATCTTTAAGATTCAAACATACCTTACATTTAATTTTTTAAAATATGGCCGGCCTCGCTAGTCATAACTCATAAACTAACCCCATCAAATTGTAATCGTCCTAATCAAGTACTATAATTATCTATCTAGTAGGCCATCATCCAGTCATCCAATATTAATCATAATGGTTGGAAACTTGGAATGACAACATTGAGTGACTAAAAAACAATACCTAAAGACAGTTTTAGTTTTAAAAATATCTTAAAACCAATATATTCCATTGATTTATCTCATATAGATACTATTCCTAGTCTTCACAGCAAAAAATATCAACATATTGAATTTAATATTCAGGTACATGTATCTATATATCTATTTATGGCACAGGGTAACACGACCAGGAAAAGGTCAACCCGACCGGGACATTAGCGGCGACGTCGCCGCTAATACTCTGTTACTGACGGGGGGCCGCTAATATTCTGCCAGATTAGCCGTTACTGACATGGGGGCCCGCAGTATTAGCGGCGACGTCGCCGCTAATGCTGTCTGGTCGGGGTTTGACTTTTTTGGCCTGGTGGGCTTACGCTCCTCGTTATATCTTTGAAATATAGAAGTTGACTATCCTCAATCAATTTGTGGATGCCATTCATTCCATTAATTTCATGTCTGCAGCCACTATATATTATAACTTAATATAAAGTCAGAAAAAATGTGTAACAATATACCCTTACAATCTAAAATATGGTAGTCCCAAAAATAAACTCAAAACAGCCAGTTTGGTATCCATTTTTCTATAGTCACACATTTCATCTTTTTAGCCTTGTTATATTTCTTACTATGACCCCCATATGTACTTCTGAAGGAAACGAGACCGATCAGCTAGCATTGTTGTCGTTCAAGTCGATGATCACCCAAGATCCATATGGCGCTCTAAGCTCATGGAACGCTTCTTCCCATTTCTGTAATTGGAACGGTGTTACGTGTGGGAAACGACACAAAAGAGTGACTAGAGTACGCCTATGGTCCCAAGGCCTAACAGGTTACTTGTCTCCTCATTTAGGAAACCTTAGTTTTCTTAGTATACTTGTGATTTATAATAATAGCTTTCGAGGAAATATCCCTCCCGAACTTGGTCGTTTATCAAGGCTAAGTTTACTCAATCTTTACAATAACCAATTCGAGGGAGTTATTCCAACGAACTTGTCGAGTTGTTCCAACCTCGATACACTTGTGATTTCTGCTAACAAATTAGTTGGAACCATACCTAAGGAGATCAGTTTTCTCACAAAACTTAAAAATATTGTTATCGACGAAAATAACTTAACAGGTGGAATCCGGCCCTTCTTTCTTGGGGAATCTTACATTGTTAGAATCATTCTCTGCTTTCAGAAATCCTTTAGGTGGGAATATACCGGACACGTTAGGCAATTGGAAACGATTAAAAGAACTTTATATCGGTGTTTGTGACTTAACTGGAACCGTCCCTTACTCCATTTATAACCTCTCTAGCTTAACTGATATTTCCATGGCTGAAAATCAGCTTTCGGGTAGTCTTCCCTCAACGATAGGTGCAACGCTTCCTAATCTAGTGAGACTTCAGTTAAGTAATAACAACTTAACTGGACTACTTCCAGTCTCCATATCCAACTGTTCAAAATTAGGATTTATTGAAATCAGTAATACTTACTTAAGTGGCAAGTTGGATGTAGACTTTTCGAAACTAACAGATCTTTATCAGATAACTTTAGAGGGAAATCTTTTTGGAAGCGGCGAATCTGACGAGATGAAGTTTATTGATACAATGAAAAATTGCAGCATGTTACAAATAATTGCTCTTGGTTATTGTAGATTTAAAGGATTACTTCCAACATCAATTGGTAATTTTTCTAATCAACTCTATTATCTAGACTTTACAGGAAATCAGTTATATGGAAATATCCCTTCTAGCATAGGTAATCTAGTTGGCCTTACCAATTTAAATCTTGGAGTTAACCGATTCACAGGAAACATCCCATCTACTATTGCTAAGCTTCAAAAACTACGAGTTATTGCTGTGACAACTCGTATTTAATTAACATCGGGTTAGTCCTAATCTCAATTAGACAGTCATTTGACGTGGAACTTATTAGACTTATGGACTTTTGACTTAGTCAAATTAAACGTATCTGGATGGCGTAGACTATTAGCTATTTAGACGAATGCCGAGTCTTAAAATAACGTTAAATTAAGATTTAAAGGTTATAATTGAACACAGTAAATAGACTGTCTAAACTGAATATTTCTAAAAGTTTAGTTTATTTATTTTTATTTACTTGTCTTAACTAAAATGAGACGAGGGAAAATACCTTTACCTTATATTTTGACTTTTAGGTCAAACGGTAATTAATCGTAAGCATTTTACCAAATTAAGGGTATTAAAAATATCACAAAAAGAAGCCACATGGGCTTAATTTGGTTTGAAAGGCAGAGAGGGAAACAACAAACCCCCCCATCACCCCTTTTCTTATAATTTCCTGACAAACACACACACACACACACAGAACACACACAAATCACCAAAATACTTTCAAATCCTCCCAATTATCTATCATATCATCATCAAGAATATGATTTTGTTGGGCAAAAGAAGTAATCATCTATTAGTTTCAAGGGTTTATCATCATCATCACCATCTTCATTTTAGTCAATCTCTTCAAAAACCCATTTTGGTAAGTAACTTTCTTCTCCAAACTTTGATTTGATTTAATTTCCCTTTTCAAGTTTAATTTCGGTATTTTTAAATGAATTAGATAGCCATGGAAATGAAATGAGTTTTGGTTTGGTTAACCTAATTAGATTTTGACTTAGAATTAGGTTTTGAGGTCTAAATGATTGAAATGGCGAAATGGTTGGCGAAATGGTATGTTTCCAGGTCTATTGCACATGTTGAAACTTGTTATAATGAAAGGAATTTAGTCGAAAAACAATTTGGGCTTTCCTGCATATTTGCACCTGCTGGTGCTGGCTGCAGAATGAATCCACTGCGGCGCAGTGGCTAGGGCTGGTTTTGTGCATGATTAGCTCACTGCGGCGCAGTGAGCTTGGCAATGGCCCACTGCGGCGCAGTGCCATTGTACTGGTCCCTAGGTTTTGGATAGACGTGGAGACTAGAATGCTCTTATTCTCGGACTGCTCATACTTTTAGCTCTGTTATCGCTAAGGTGAGTTTATGGCGCCCTTTTTCCTTTACTTTGGGCCTGAAAGCATGTACTGTATACACGACTACTTTGTAAATGATTTGTCTTTGTCTACGCCATGAGATTTGGTAAATGAAATCATTTGTCTTATATTTAGGTTAGACTTCGGTCTGAACCGTCTTGTCTATATATTTAGGTTAGACTTCGGTCTGAACCGTCTTGTCTATATATTTAGGTTAGACTTCGGTCTGAACCGTCTTGTCATTATATTTAGGTTAGACTTCGGTCTGAACCGTCTTGTCATTATATTTAGGTTAGACTTCGGTCTGAACCGTCTTGTCATTATATTTAGGTTAGACTTCGGTCTGAACCGTCTTGTCATTATATTTAGGTTAGACTTCGGTCTGAACCGTCTTGTCTATATATTTAGGTTAGACTTCGGTCTGAACCGTCTTGTCATTATATTTAGGTTAGACTTCGGTCTGAACCGTCTTGTCTATATATTTAGGTTAGACTTCGGTCTGAACCGTCTTGTCATTATATTTAGGTTAGACTTCGGTCTGAACCGTCTTGTCATTATATTTAGGTTAGACTTCGGTCTGAACCGTCTTGTCATTATATTTAGGTTAGACTTCGGTCTGAACCGTCTTGTCTATATATTTAGGTTAGACTTCGGTCTGAACCGTCTTGTCATTATATTTAGGTTAGACTTCGGTCTGAACCGTCTTGTCATTATATTTAGGTTAGACTTCGGTCTGAACCGTCTTGTCATTATATTTAGGTTAGACTTCGGTCTGAACCGTCTTGTCTATATATTTAGGTTAGGCTTCGGTCTGAACCGTCTTGTCATTATATTTAGGTTAGACTTCGGTCTGAACCGTCTTGTCTATATATTTAGGTTAGACTTCGGTCTGAACCGTCTTGTCTTCATATCAGGGTCGGACTTCGGTCTGGACCGTCCTGTATTAAATAACTACAACAAACGACGATTGATCTTTTAGTCAAACACACTGTAAACTCACCAACTATTTCGATAGTTGATCCTCTCAAATTTCATGCTTTTCAGGTGACCATCAGTAAGTCTTGGAATCGTCTTTGGCATTATAGGGCCAATCTTTTGACTTTGGACGTACAATTAGCATCAGACATTGAGGACTCTCATGCTTTTGGCTTTAATTGTATTTGACTGTCCAATTTATTGAACTTGTATTCTGTGGGCCTAGTTCCAAATGAGGATGACTTATATCCGTATTTTGGGGTCCACACTTTGAACGATTGTACTTGTATTGACTTGTATTGGTATAAATGGATGTAATCTCTATTAACCTTCTGATTAGTATGCAATTCTTTGTTAACCCTGTATTTCCGCTACAACGGGGTGTGACAAAAATTGGTATCAGAGACAAGGTTATAGTTAATACCGAGTTTTTCCGCTTGAAAAACTCAATCTATAGCCATTTCGTTTCTAAAGGGAATCTAAGTCTATTTAGGTTTAGGATACTTATTTCAGGAGTTATATTATTTGTCTATAATTAGACCTAACTTGATCAACTACGTCCCGATTATGTAAAATAATATAAGGCTCGAAATAAATATCTTAGATTTTGTATATACGTTATAGTTTGAGCTATATTCACAACATACTGTAGATGTGGTGGGAAGGCTGCGGGTGACCCTATATATAAACATTGAAGGTATGTTAGGAATAGAAACTCAAATCGTATATGTATGCATAAGGTTTATATACGTGATAGTTTGGATTATATTAACAGCATATTTAAAATGTGGTGGGAAGGCTGCGGGTGACCCTATATATAAGCATTTCAAATATGTTGGTAATAGAAACCCAAACCAAATGTGTGTAATCTAGACGAAGATTTCTTTAAAACTCAAATTGCGTACTGTATCATCCATTTGAGACGTACTGCCATATCCATTTGACTTATATGGATTATTTTTTTTGACTATCTTTTCAGACTAGTCATGTCGGATGGAGTTAGCTCAAATGCTGTTGTACCTTGTACACCTCCAGTTCCTGTCTTGGCAAACTCCATTCCTTATGTTCCTGACTCTTATGAAGAGGAACCAATGGAGGAATCGGGCAATGAATCATGCCCTATCAATCTTGTTTCATCTTCCAGTGAATCTGGAGGCGAACATGTGTCTATCCATGTTCAATCATCTGTAACACCGGTATCTCCTTATCAGAGAAGGACTACCGAGGGAGCTCATTTGCCTTATGCTCCTAGAGACCCTTATGCTCCTGGTCCTTCTGCGCCAGTTCAGGGCAACAGTGGACTTGGTCTTTCATTCTTTCAGGGAGATCCATATGCGGCGGGTCCCTCCAGAGTGCCTGTCTACAACCCAAGTGCTGTTATGCCAGTTGCATCTGCAGCTGATAGGTCGGAATATTATCGCCGACAATTGTCAAGGATGAACAATTCCCTCATCTGTACAAGGGAGAAAATAGAGAATCAAGCTCAGGCGTTGACTGGAGCTTATCAACAGGCGGCTGAGGCTATGTCTGTTGCTAGAAAGGGGAAGGAAACTATTGGGAGGTTGATCTGGATACTGTCGGTTGTGGTGGTTTTGGTGGTGGCTTTGCTAGTCGTTGTTATTTGCAAGATGTAATTTTGTAATAAGTCTTTCTATATTGTAAGCCTAGAACTTATAACAACTCGTACTTCTGTACTTTGAGTTGTAATCTTTTGGTGGATGTATTTCCCACGTGTCTATAAATCGTATTGCTCCGACTAAGTAGTCTATCGTTGTGGACGAAGTTTCCCACATGTTTTTGGACTGTACATACCTGACTATGTAAAATTTTGAACATCAATGAAATACGATTGTCTTTTGGCTTACTTACTTGTTCAGACTATGTCAACTGCTTATTCTTAGCTCTAGAAATATGATTTTTCATATTTTTCTTGTCTTGTCTAATACATAAATTCATACAAGTCAGCAATTTGTGACTTGCATGGTACTGTCATCTGTCTTGCAAAGCTACTTTCTATTTAACCTATCAAGAAAATCTCTAAATGACATTTTTGTTCATATCTTAGACTTATGGCTCCTAAGACGAAAAGCAAGGTTCAGAAAAAGGCTCCAGTCAAGAAAACTGCACCAAAGAGAGTTACTCGATCCACTCCTTTGAATAATGAAGCTGAACAGGAAGAACCTGTAATCCAGCAAGAACCAGAAACTGCTACTGTCCAGGTGAACACTGGTCCTGGACCTACCCCAAATACTGGCGGGGATAATAATATGGCAGCATTTGTGACACAGCAACTGTTGGCCGCCATGCCTACTTTAGTTGCTCAGATCACGGCAAGCATGAACGCCAATAATAATCATCATACTGATAATAGTAACAATGTTGAACCTACTACTGAGCAAGTTGTTCCTCGAGCTCAACTTCGAGTGGGTGACTACAAGACCTTTACCTATTGTAAACCAAAGGAATTTCATGGTACCGAGGGTCCGGTAGGTCTAATCAACTGGCTAGAAAGCATAGAGGCGGTGCTTCATATTAGTCGTTGTGCCGAAGAGCACAAAGTGGAATATGCTTCCACTCAACTTCAAAAGCACGCTCTATCATGGTGGAACGAGCAGGTTAGGACCCGAGGTCGAGACCAAGCTAATAGGATACCTTGGTTTGATTTTAAAAGTATGTTGATGGAAAAATACTGTCCTAGGGAGGAAATGCAGAAAATGGAAGGCGAATTTTGGAATCATAATATGGTCGGGCTAGACAACGAGAAATACACTACTCGTTTTCACGAGCTGACTAGACTAGTTCCTCGTATGGTAGATACGGAGGAGAAACTAATCGAGAGATACTGTTATGGCTTGTCACCTGATGTCCGAAGATTGGTAGCCGCTTTTAATCCTATGACTCTTCAAGCGGCAGTTAGTGCAACCAACCGGATGGTGATAGACTTGAAAAGAACCACTGGTTCTTCTGTTGGAACTGAAGTGGTCAAGAGAAGGAGTGATCATGCCTCCGGTAGTGGATATGGTGGCGGTGGAAATGGCAAGAGGTTTAAGACTGCCAGAAACTTTGCGGTAGTTACTCAGGACGTCACGAGGTACACCGGCACAGATCCTAGGTGTAATAGGTGTAATCTCCATCACAGAGGAAATTGTCCTATTTGTCGCCGTTGTAAAAGGGCGGGACATCTGGAGAAGTTTTGTAAGGGCAAGACACAGGCTCAATGCTACGAATGTGGGAGCGAAACCCATCTGCGACCTGCATGTCCAAGACTCAATCTGAACCCGAACAACAATGCAATAGTTCCAGTAAGGAACCATGCGGGGAATAATCAAGCAAGGAATCAAGATGGACGAGGTAGAGGCCGAGTTTTTGCTTTGGATGCTGCTGATGCACGACGTGATCCCAACGTTGTGATAGGTACATTCATACTCAATAATCATTATGTTTTTGTGTTATTCGACTCTGGAGCTGATAAAAGCTTTATATCCTTAGAATTTAAGTCTCGTTTTGGTATAGTGGCTATCCCCATGAAAGACACTTATATTGTCGAATATGCAAACGGTCAAAAGTATATTGCTAGAGACCATTTAGTAGATTGCAATTTGACACTATCTGGCGAAACCTTTAAAATAAATCTTATTCCCATAGAACTAAGTAGTTTTGATGTAATTGTTGGAATGGACTGGTTATCTAAGGTTAGAGCTGAAATAATGTGTTACGAGAAGGTTGTTAGAATACCCCTTCAGAATGACAAAACCCTAGTAGTGCAAGGAGACAAGTCAGGGAAGGAATTGATTTTAGTATCGGCGATAAAGGCGAATAAATATTTACAAAAAGAATACCCTGCCTTCTTGGCACTAGTTATTGAAAGGAAGCCGAAGGGTAAAGACATTCAAGACATCCCAGTAGTTAAAGATTTTCCAGAAGTATTTCCTGAAGATTTGACGGGACTTCCACCTCACAGACCAGTTGAGTTTGGAATAGACTTAGTCCCTGGAGCTGCACCCGTGGCCAAGGCACCCTATCGTCTTGCGCCGTCAGAAATGCAAGAATTATCCGAACAACTTCAAGAGTTGTTAGCTAAAGGACTAATTCGCCCAAGTTCATCACCTTGGGGAGCTCCGATTCTATTTGTCAAAAAGAAGGATGGCTCTATGCGCATGTGTATAGATTATAGAGAATTGAACAAGTTGACTGTCAAGAACAGGTACCCTTTGCCTCGTATTGACGACTTATTTGACCAACTGGAAGGTGCATCGCACTTTTCCAAGATCGATCTCAGGTCTGGGTATCATCAACTCAGAGTTAGAGAGACAGACATTCCTAAAACAGCTTTCAGAACTCGTTATGGACATTATGAGTTTTTGGTTATGCCGTTTGGTTTAACCAATGCACCAGCCGTATTTATGGACTTAATGAATCGAGTATGTCGACCGTATCTAGACAAGTTTGTCATCGTGTTCATTGACGACATACTGATATACTCAAGGAATAAAGACGAACATGAAGGTCATCTGAGAACCATTCTGCAACTGCTCAAGGATCAGAAGTTGTACGCGAAATTCTCAAAATGTGAATTCTGGATTAGGGAAGTACACTTCTTGGTCATGTAGTGAACAGGGATGGGATCCACGTAGATCCATCTAAGATTGAAGCAATAAAGAAGTGGGAAGCCCCTAAGACTCCGACAGAAATCCGTCAATTTCTTGGACTGGCTGGCTATTACAGGAGATTCATTGAGAATTTCTCTAAGGTTGCTCAACCTTTGACTTTATTAACTCAGAAGACTAAGGAGTTTATTTGGCAGGATGCCCAAGAAAAGGCATTTCAGACGTTAAAGGACAGGCTGTGTAATGCTCCTATTCTAGCGTTACCAAATGGCATTGAAAATTTCGTGGTATACTGTGACGCCTCACATCAGGGCATGGGATGTGTACTTATGCAGGAAGGTAAGGTCATTGCTTACGCTTCTAGACAGCTCAAAATCCACGAAAAGAACTATACAACCCACGATCTAGAACTCGGAGCGGTTGTCTTTGCATTAAAAATTTAGAGACATTATCTGTATGGTACCAAGTGTACGGTATTCACGGATCACAAAAGCCTTCAGCATATCTTCGATCAGAAAATGCTGAATATGCGACAACGACGATGGGTAGAATTACTCAGCGACTACGACTGTGAACTCAAATATCATCCCGGTAAAGCCAACGTTGTTGCTGACGCGCTAAGTCGAAAAGATAGAATTTCACTATCTGTCATAACAAGAGCAAGTTCTTATCTTGGCTCGTCATTAAGGGATAGAGTTTTAGACGATCAAAACGAAGCCCTACGGCCAGGGCGAATCGAGAAGGAAGCATTGTGGAATGCTGAACGGTTGTTTGAATTGGATGGCGATGGAATCCGACATGTTAAGGGCAGAGTGTGGATTCCCAAATATAATGGACTTAGAGAACTCTTGATGAACGAAAGTCATCGATCTAAATATTCAATCCATCCTGGTGCTGACAAAATGTACCATGGACTGAAGGACTTTTATTGGTGGCCTGGTATGAAAAGAGATATCGCCACTTATGTCTCGAAGTGTCTAAATTGTTCAATGGTCAAGGCGGAGCACCAAAAGCCTTCTGGGCTGCTCCAACAACCCCAAATTCCTGACTAGAAATGGGAACAGATTACTATGGACTTCATTACGAAGTTACCTCGAACCTTGAAGGGTTACGATACTATTTGGGTCATTGTCGATCGATTGACGAAGTCTGCTCATTTCATTCCAATACGGGAGAACTGGAAGATAAGGAAATTGTCTCAAATATACATTGAAAGGATTGTATCTCTTCATGGCGTTCCTTTGTCTATTATCTCTGACCGTGATGGTCGTTTCACTTCACAATCATGGCGATATTTTCAAGACGCCCTAGGCACTCAACTGCACCTGAGTACGGCTTACCATCCACAGACTGACGGACAAAGTGAACGTACCATCCAGACTTTAGAGGACATGCTTCGGGCATGTGTCATTGACTTCAAAGGTAGTTGGGATACCTTTTTGCCGTTAGCTGAATTTTCATATAACAACAGCTATCACACTAGCATCAAATGCGCGCCTTATGAGGCTTTATATGGACGAAAGTGTAGATCTCCTGTCTGTTGGCTTGATGCTGGAGAACGTCGTTTATTTAAATATGGACTAGTTCAGAAGACTACAGATCAAATTGTCGAAATTAGGGCACGGCTGAAGGCGGCTCA
The DNA here is from genome assembly GCA_034093135.1 of Erigeron breviscapus. Taxonomy (NCBI): domain Eukaryota; kingdom Viridiplantae; phylum Streptophyta; class Magnoliopsida; order Asterales; family Asteraceae; genus Erigeron; species Erigeron breviscapus. The sequence continues at coordinate 16,148,543 of CM067174.1, forward strand.
AGATCGTCAAAAGAGCTATGCCGACCGTAGACGGAAACCACTTGAGTTTCAAGTGGGAGACAAAGTCATGTTGAAAGTGTCACCTTGGAAGGCACTGCACGTTTTGGCGTACGAGGGAAACTTAGTCCTCGTTATATCGGACCATTCGAAATTGTTCAAAGAATTGGTTCCGTGGCTTACAAGCTCGATTTACCTAAGGAGCTAGAACACGTTCATCACACATTTCACATTTCGAATCTTAAGAAATGTCTGACTGATGAGACTTTAGTCGTACCTGTCGAAGAGCTGCAAGTGACTGACTCTCTTCAATTCGTTGAAGAACCTGTTGAAATTTTAGACCAACAGCTCAAACAACTTAGACGTAGTCGTATCAAATTGGTCAAAGTTCGTTGGAACTCAAAACATGGTCCCGACTCGACTTGGGAACGTGAAGACTATATGAGGAATAACTATCCTCATCTTTTTACTGAGCAAGACTTGATTTCGGGACGAAATCCTTAGAAGTCGGGGATGCTGTGACAACTCGTATTTAATTAACATCGGGTTAGTCCTAATCTCAATTAGACAGTCATTTGACGTGGAACTTATTAGACTTATGGACTTTTGACTTAGTCAAATTAAACGTATCTGGATGGCGTAGACTATTAGCTATTTAGACGAATGCCGAGTCTTAAAATAACGTTAAATTAAGATTTAAAGGTTATAATTGAACACAGTAAATAGACTGTCTAAACTGAATATTTCTAAAAGTTTAGTTTATTTATTTTTATTTACTTGTCTTAACTAAAATGAGACGAGGGAAAATACCTTTACCTTATATTTTGACTTTTAGGTCAAACGGTAATTAATCGTAAGCATTTTACCAAATTAAGGGTATTAAAAATATCACAAAAAGAAGCCACATGGGCTTAATTTGGTTTGAAAGGCAGAGAGGGAAACAACAAACCCCCCCATCACCCCTTTTCTTATAATTTCCTGACAAACACACACACACACACACAGAACACACACAAATCACCAAAATACTTTCAAATCCTCCCAATTATCTATCATATCATCATCAAGAATCTGATTTTGTTGGGCAAAAGAAGTAATCATCTATTAGTTTCAAGGGTTTATCATCATCATCACCATCTTCATTTTAGTCAATCTCTTCAAAAACCCATTTTGGTAAGTAACTTTCTTCTCCAAACTTTGATTTGATTTAATTTCCCTTTTCAAGTTTAATTTCGGTATTTTTAAATGAATTAGATAGCCATGGAAATGAAATGAGTTTTGGTTTGGTTAACCTAATTAGGTTTTGAGGTCTAAATGATTGAAATGGCGAAATGGTTGGCGAAATGGTATGTTTCCAGGTCTATTGCACATGTTGAAACTTGTTATAATGAAAGGAATTTAGTCGAAAAACAATTTAGGCTTTCCTGCATATTTGCACCTGCTGGTGCTGGCTGCAGAATGAATCCACTGCGGCGCAGTGGTGTGGGCTTAGCCCCACTGCGGCGCAGTGGCTAGGGCTGGTTTTGTGCATGATTAGCTCACTGCGGCGCAGTGAGCTTGGCAATGGCCCACTGCGGCGCAGTGCCATTGTACTGGACCCTGGGTCGATTTAGCCCACTGCGGCGCAGTGAGCAAGGTTCTGGCTTACTGCGGCGCAGTGGATACTCACTGTAAAATTTTTGCGAATCAATTTTTATACATTAGTAACTTTTAATCCGAAAATCCGAATATGTTTATTTACTTTGGTTGGTAAAATGAAAGTTTGAAACACATTCTCGGTAAATGGCATTCTAGGGTCTATAGCTAAGTAGTGGTACGTAGGATACTTGTCGTCGTGAGATTTGATCCTCACCATTCGTGCTCATATCCTAGGTTTTGGATAGACGTGGAGACTAGACTGCTCTTATTCTCGGACTGCTCATACTTTTAGCTCTGTTATCGCTAAGGTGAGTTTATGGCGCCCTTTTTCCTTTACTTTGGGCCTGAAAGCATGTACTGTATACACGACTACTTTGTAAATGATTTGTCTTTGTCTACGCCATGAGATTTGGTAAATGAAATCATTTGTCTTATATTTGCCATGAGACGGCTGTCTAAAAATGTGTATACATGTCTTATGAAAATCGATCTATATGTCTTGACTTGCCATGTTGTCGGCTGACTAAACTGTTCCTTGTGTTTTGACGAACTAAAATGATCCCCCTCATGTAGTTATTTTTAGGTTAGACTTCGGTCTGAACCGTCTTGTCATTATATTTAGGTTAGACTTCGGTCTGAACCGTCTTGTCTATATATTTAGGTTAGACTTCGGTCTGAACCGTCTTGTCATTATATTTAGGTTAGACTTCGTCTGAACCGTCTTGTCTATATATTTAGGTTAGACTTCGGTCTGAACCGTCTTGTCATTATATTTAGGTTAGACTTCGGTCTGAACCGTCTTGTCTATATATTTAGGTTAGACTTCGGTCTGAACCGTCTTGTCATTATATTTAGGTTAGACTTCGGTCTGAACCGTCTTGTCTATATATTTAGGTTAGACTTCGGTCTGAACCGTCTTGTCATTATATTTAGGTTAGACTTCGGTCTGAACCGTCTTGTCTATATATTTAGGTTAGACTTCGGTCTGAACCGTCTTGTCATTATATTTAGGTTAGACTTCGGTCTGAACCGTCTTGTCTATATATTTAGGTTAGACTTCGGTCTGAACCGTCTTGTCTTCATATCAGGGTCGGACTTCGGTCTGGACCGTCCTGTATTAAATAACTACAACAAACGACGATTGATCTTTTAGTCAAACACACTGTAAACTCACCAACTATTTCGATAGTTGATCCTCTCAAATTTCATGCTTTTCAGGTGACCATCAGTAAGTCTTGGAATCGTCTTTGGCATTATAGGGCCAATCTTTTGACTTTGGACGTACAATTAGCATCAGACATTGAGGACTCTCATGCTTTTGGCTTTAATTGTATTTGACTGTCCAATTTATTGAACTTGTATTCTGTGGGCCTATTTCCAAATGAGGATGACTTATATCCGTATTTTGGGGTCCACACTTTGAACGATTGTACTTGTATTGACTTGTATTGGTATAAATGGATGTAATCTCTATTAACCTCCTGATTAGTATGCAATTCTTTGTTAACCCTGTATTTCCGCTACAACGGGGTGTGACAATTGCTATGTATGAGAATCAACTTTCAGGGTCAATTCCAGATTCTTTCGAAAACTTAACATTGTTGCTTAGAATTATTTTAAGATCTAACAGATTGGAAGGACAGATTCCGTCGAGCATGGGAAACTGTCGTAATCTATTACTGATATCTCTTAGTGACAATAGACTCACAAGGGAAATACCTAAACAACTTCTTCAACTTTCATCTCTATCCGGAATATTAAATCTTTCTCACAACAACTTGTTTGGTTCACTTCCATCAGAGGTTGGAGACCTCAAGAAGTTATCTAACCTAGATCTAAGTCATAATAATTTATCAGGTAACATTCCTAATAGCCTTGGTGGTTGCACTAAACTATTTTACTTGTCCCTTAAAGGAAACTTGTTTCAAGGCATGATACCGCCATCATTAAGTTCTTTAAGAGGGTTGGCGCTACTCGATCTTTCTCAAAATGATTTTGAGGGTGAAGTACCAGTTGTAGGAGTGTTTGCCAATGCAAGTGCATTCTCTGTTCTGGGGAATAGAAGTGCAAGGAGACAAGGAAACGACGTAAGAAAAATGAACCTATATTCGTAATCATCATTGTGGTAGCATCCATACTTTTCATCTTAATTTTGTGCTTTTTGTACGCTTGGTTCAAGAAGAAAAACAAGGGTCAAGAGCCTCAATCGCTTCACTCACTTGATCAATCATCTCATTCATCACCAATGAATGAACGATTCTTGAAAGTTTCATATAGTCAACTTCTTGAGGCTACTAATGGCTTCTCTGAAGATAACTTGATTGGAAAAGGTGGGTTCAGTTCCGTGTATAAAGGAACCCTTGATGTGGATGTTGGCTTTAAATTTGTTGCAACACTACTAGAAAAAAACACCTTTAATGACACCGAATGCGTGTCATAAAAAGGGTCAGATGACACGCTTTTTGGTGTCATAAATCGACCCGTCATAAATTTTTATGACACGCATTTTCAGCGTCATAAATTTATGACACGCTTTTATGACACCCTTTTACGACACGCATTTTATGACATTATTTTATGACACCGTATTTGCGTGTCATGGTTCAATTTTTTTTAAAAAAAATATTTTTTATAAAATTATTAATATCCACACATTAAATAACAGTTAATCTAGCTCATAATACAAATAAATACACAAATAGCAAAAGAGCGCATTTCATATATATCAAAACAATGCGTTTCAAGTTGGGACCTTGTAAATGCAATAAAAAGGAAACCCTCATAAATAACTTCATAAAAGGCCTAACACATAAAAGCTTAGTTGAATCACATTTGTCTCTAATTTCATGTATGTAGAATCTCATAAGTAGAACATTAATAGAAATCTTCAAAGATGTTTCACAGACGACAACGAGAACAAAAATAAAGGCTCTTTCTAGTACCAAACAACTTGCCAAATTCAGCAGATTTGCCACTTGTGTTATGCTATAATCTACTTGGTCTTTTTTGCAGCCAACTGACTCTCAGACTGGACAAGCACAATCCAGAATGGTTGGGAGTAGTTAGCAAAAAATATTGATGTCAAGTACTTGTAATAAATAAAATGAAAGTAAAGATCAATTAAAACCATAAGCTACCTCTTTCTTGACGGGTTCTCTCCTTCTCAGATAGAGTCAGCTCAATATGACAAGGAGAAGGCATGTAAGCTGCAAAATAAAACAGATTAAATATTAGACAGACACATTGGCCCATAGTAATCAAAAAAAGATATATACCTGCAACCCGTAGGAGCCATTTGACTCATAACCCTTTTCAATACGAGTATTTGATTTGGCCGATTAGACCAGTTAGAGATAAAATACAAACTAAATCAACCCATTCAAAACTAAATACAAGAATTATATTCTTTTTGACTAAAACATTCACCTTTTTCCTCAATTAATATCACAAATTGATACATATCAGCATGAATAAAAAGACCATACTATATCATTTTTCCCTTCCTATCCAACTCAAGAACATAAGAAAAAACTAAAGCATGTTAATTTTTTCCTTTCAGCTCAAAATGTGTAAAATTCTGGGTTTAACAGTCTCCAAAGTTGAAACTAATAGCTTATGTTCAAACTTAATAACTTCAAGTCCTTAACTTAAAATTTGCGCTCTCCCGACACTTTTATGAAGAACAGGAAAAATATATACATAATTACATATGAAAACAAGATGAATTCCAAAGCTGGGAAAACTGTGACAGCATATAATAAATCAGATAGATTATAAACAAGATTATCAAGCATTAAATTAAACCTATTTAACTGAACGGCAGAAAAAGACTCCATGCTCTGATTACTTAAATATCATACTTTAGCCTATCTAGTAAATTATTCAACACAAGAAAGTCAAATTAATCTAAACATACCCAAACAATATTTCCTGATGCAATACTAAATGTGCTATAATGAATTAAAAGAAAAAAGTATGAACAGGACTAACCTCATGCTCAACGGCTTCACCAATATGTAAAGCAGCCTGAACCACTCTAGCACCACCTTGACCACCACCAGTCATCAACAAACTCATCAACTTATGCATCGTAATAATCGTCATCATATCAGCAGGCAGTTGATCAAACTTTGGAGCATAAGGAGACTTGGGTGATGATGGGAAGTCATCAAAACCAGAGGCATCTGATTTACCACCCTGCAGGTAATGTTTTGAATTATATTAATACATTATATGGAGAGGTAATTGAGCTGCAATGTTTCGATTTTGGGGCTTCGATTTTAGGGCTTCGATTGTAGCAGCAAAGAGGATTTTGTAGCAGTAAAGATTATTGTATTTTTGGATTTTGGATTATTGTATTTTTGTAGCAGAAAGAGGATTTTGGATTTTGGATTTTTGGATTTGTAGCAGAAAGGGGATTCGGGGATATACAACATCTCGAACTGGTCGATCATATGGATAAACTTTAAAAGATTTAAAAAAAAATAAGACGACACTTAGCATGACACGCAAACAAAGTGTATCCCGTGTTACACTACACTTTTTTATGACACTAAAAATTGCGTGTTATAAACCCTTCAGATTATACAAATTATGACAGTATTTTTATGACACACGTTTTTGCTTGTCATTAAAATGCGTGTGTCATAATTTAAGTGTCATTAAAGGCTATTTTTTTAGTAGTGCAATCAAAGTTCTGCATCTTGAAATTCGAGGAGCTCACAAAAGTTTTATTGCGGAGTGTGAAGTGTTGAGTAGTATTCGACACCGGAATCTTTTGAAGATAATAACTTTATGTTCAAGTGTAGACTTCCAAGGTAATGACTTCAAAGCTTTAGTATACGAGTTCATGCCAAATGGGAGTTTGCATGATTGGCTGCACTCAAGTAAAAGTAAACGTGGACTGGACCTTCTTCAACGAATAAATATTCTCATCGATGTCGCATATGCACTTGATTATCTTCTCAATCAATGTGTAACAACCATTGTTCATGGTGACTTGAAGCCTAGCAACATTTTACTTGATGATGATATGGTGGCTCATGTCGGAGACTTTGGTTTAGCTAAATTTCTTGGAACAAACTCAAACCAAAACAAAGAGTCTTTGGGGATTAAAGGAACCATTGGGTATGCACCTCCAGGTAAAGTTCTTGTTTTCCCAAATTCAAATATATTTATGTATAGGATTTGTTATATACATAACATATATACTTACAATATTAGTTATTCATTCACTTTTGGGATATCTTACCTTTTTATGAGGTCGATGTGATATAATTTGGGTTGGTATTTTGGTAACTCTGTATGACTTATGTTTATTATCCAAAATTACGACTAAAGTTAGAGAATTTTTGCATCACTATTACAAGTTTATAAGTCAAATGTCATGTTATATTTTTAGAGTATGGTTATATAAGACATTAAAAAAGAAATAAGTGGTCTCCTAGATGGATATAGCTTTCTTTGAAGTAAATGCTTATAAGTTGCAGAGTATGGTATGGGGAGTGAGATGACAAGTAGCGGGGATGTCTTTAACGATGGCGTCAATCTTCATCAATTTGCGTACATGGCCTTGACAAACGGGGTAAACGATGTTGTTGATGGTAACCTTCTAAATTTTCACCAAGAAGATACAATTGATGGTATTGCTATCAAAAATAAAGTTGCAAAAGCAAAAGTAATAGAAGACTGTCTAGCTTTAACCATCAAGATTGGAGTATCATGTTCCATGGATTTCCCACCGAGACGTATGAATATAAAGGTTGTTGTCCATGAGTTGCAACGTATTCAACATGCACTACATAATATTTGAGGTATATATATGCTAGTTTTAATATGTATGTCCTATGGCTATATACGGCTTGTATGAATGGATTCTTATAATTGTTTTGTTTTTTAAACATTATGTTTAATACTACTATCAAGTATATCTCTAGATAACAAGATAACAACATACATCCTCCCATTATAGCTCAGTGGTTGTTGGAGGTTTCGAGTTCGAGACATGGGAAGAACATTTAAAGGAATTTCACAATAAAGTCCTCCAATGAAGCAGGTTTGAGTAATTAAATGTCGTGTCTTCGGGCGGTTTAGTTGGGAGTTTACGTAAGCTAGATCCTCTGTTGCGAGCAAATGATCCACACCTTTCAAAAAAAAAAATACATCCTCCAACTCAAGTCCAATTCTAACAATCATAAAAGATAACAATCATCATCGTTAAGACAAGATGAAACAGAAAGATTAAGATCAACTCTATTCTCTATAGGCCCACTTGATGAACTGAGCCCACTTGATGAACTGAGATTAGTTCAAGTCCATTTAAGTAATTGATTATCAAACTCAATGCGAATGTGTTTAGATGCAATACCTTCTTATTTAATTGTGATGGTATTGCCCCGAACTACACTCCCGATTTTGATAACTGATGTTGAATTGTATTCTAGGGTTTCACCTTTTCGAGGTCCTTTTTAGATTATTAGCTTTATTTTTGAACGACATTTCTTCCTTTATTGTTTGTTATTTGCGGGTTTTTTTTCTCTCTATATATCTCTTTGTGGGGATTATGTTTTAATTCTGAATCGAATACGAGAGAGATGACGGAATGGAAGAGTTTTGATGTTAGAAATGGAAATTTAAATTACGTTTTCGGCGCTTCGTATATTAAGGTTGACATATTGTGTATGGTTAGGAAGTAAGGCTTAATTTGGGTCGATTTTGAACCAAAATCGAAACCCAAATTAATCTGTTCGGTTTTTCATTTTTAAAAGTTCTTAGCGTTCAATTTTGGGTAGTTTTCCAATACACTAAAATTTCAATTGTCTAACAATAATCCAAATTATTCATTAAAAAAGAAAATTGTTTATTCCCTTAAATCTTAATCTCCCACAAAGGCACAAAGTGATTAGAAATCAAAATGAATAATGATTATTTTCTTTCTTTTCCTTTTTTTTTTTCATTTAAAAAATTAAACTTCAGATTAAAGACTTTATTTTTGAAAGGCATATGTATGTTCATGCTTGCTCCCTCAAAACAGATAAATAATCTTTTCCATGTGTTTTGTCACCAACCCTAAACTAAATCCCTAAAAGACAATGCTTAGAAGAAAACCAACCGTAATCGGAGTCCACATCGAAGACAAACAAGAACTTGAAGAAGCCCGCCGCCGTGCCGCCGCCGCCGCCGCCACCGCCACAACCACCACTTTCAATCCAACAACCACCGGCGCCACCTCTCTCCTCCACCACTTCAACTCCACCTCTTCCTCCGCCACCAGATCCCAACGCATCGGCCTTTCCACAACCACCCAACAACAATAATTAAAAGAAAACCTATTCAAAAAAAAATAAAAAATTCAAGTTTTAATTTTTAACAAATAAAATGGAAATTGAAGTAAAGATTCGGATACCCAATTCAAAATCTTGCAAAACCCTGATCTCACTTTTGTCTCCTTTCCATTTAAGAACACACAACCAGCACAACAATTTCTTTGACGGCGCCGCCGGAGAGCTTTCCGGCCGCCGTGCTGTCCTCCGTATAAGATTTTACAATGACCCAGAAAACCCAAAATGTGTAATTAGTCTTAAAGCTAAAGCAATACTTGAAAATGGTGTGAGTAGAGTTGAAGAAGATGAAGAGGAAATCGACCCGGAAGTCGGTCGAAAATGTGTGTCTGACCCGACCCGGTTGAAAGATTTAGTTGGGTCATCAAGAATTATGAAAAGGGTCAAAGATGAGTTTTTTGGTAATGGGGATGAGTTAGGGTTTGTGGGGTTAGGTGGGTTTAAGAATTTGAGAAATGTGTATGAATGGAAAGGATTGATGATCGAATTAGACGAAACGAGTTTCGAATTCGGGACATTGTATGAGATTGAATGTGAGAGTAGTGAACCTGAGAAAGCTAAGAAATTAATAGAAGAGTTCTTGAAGGAAAATGGTGTTGAGTATTCGTATTCGGTTGCTTCTAAGTTTGCCATTTTTCGATCCGGAAAGTTGCCTTAGTAAGTGACGTGATTGATTTTGTTTTGTTATACTATAAGTTTGCTATGGTCTTTTTGTTGAACTGAGTTATTCGCTTATGCAAATGCTGTTTGGTATTGACTGGTTTATATAGTTATAGATTGTAGCTATATTGTTTATACCTTTTGGTATTTGTTATAATGAATGTTTAAGAATTTAGTTATTTATAATCTAGCAATATGATAGTTGAAGATTTTGAGTTTTTTGGAGCGTATGATCGGCCTTTTTTGATATATTTGGATTTATTTGTTTTGTAGACCTTTAGTATTTTCGTAAGCTGAATATGTTTGAGATTTTTCATCCCCAAGTTGTAATACTAGTGTTAAGTGAGACTATTTACCTAATGGTTGTCAGCGAGGAATTATTGATTTGTAAGATGTGTAAAACCATAATTTTTTGTATATCTTGTGTTGGGTAATTTGGGAAGATAGTTGTTGGTGACCTGTTAGCTTAAGGGAACGTGCATTTTGAGGGACTATATTATGTGTGATACTTTCATTCTGGTAAAGGTTTTTTTCCTCCATTTTCAGTATCATATACCATGGTAATTTTTCCAGTTTGGGTAAAATTTTACATGGTTCTGATGATGTGACATGTGACATTGTAGCTGACTAGATTAAAGTTTTTTTAAAAAAACAGATGTTTAAAAGGGTTACCCAAATTGAGCATATGTGCACAGAATGTTACCCAAACTGAGGAAATGAGCATAGTGTGTTTACTCAAATTCAAAATACTGTTATGTAGTAGTGTGGCATGGAAGAGGTAGCTAGCTACCGAATAAGCTGGTCAATGTTCCGTAATGTAAAAGTTTTCATTTCAGTCTGTTAATTGGAATCAGGATTTTTATTCTTAAAGCAAACTAAGTGGTTTCCTTGATAGTTATAACCCATTAAGAAGGTAATTGGATGCTAATTTGTTACGTTATTTAGGCTTTGCTCTCTTTGGGGAAATTAAAAAGAAATTTACCCAAATCGAGGAAACAAGCATAGTATGTTACCCTAAAATGCATTTTTTTCTTAGTTCAGTCTATAACTAACCTTCAAGCTGTGAATAATCGTGAACATAGATGAATATTGACATCATGGAATTCAAATATTTTATTGAAGTTCAGTTAGGAAGATTAGAGATAACCTTTCCGCCTGCCCGTTATCTTTATTAAGTTAGTTTTTGTTCATTTCACTTAGCAGACACTCACACATTTATATGCTATTCTTGGTGGGTAGCAATCATAAAATCGATGTAGCTAGTTTCATGAGGTCAAAATCTTTTCGATATGTGTACACTTCTTTACATGTCTCATAAGTTAGATATTGTGTCTTAACTGGCTTTGCATATTGTTGTCAGGTTTGCAAATGGAACTTGAAAGGAAGTAATTTGTAGCAACTAGCAATATCTCCAAGTATGGTACATGCTTTGTATGAATTGCTCCAAACCATTTTATTTTTGTATGGCATTAAAGCCCACATATCGGATACATTTTACTGTTTGAACCATGTGGTTTTAATGCTTGATTGATCTTTGTTCCTTTTCTTTTCTATCGTCTCTGTATCATTACTACTATTGTTTGAATCTTAAATTCATCAGTTTCATTGTTTCACTGATTGGTCTTATATGGAGACAACTGAAGCTCATATTCTGCAAAAATTTTGATTTTAGATAAATATGAGCTCAACATAATTATATACTCTGTATTGGGCAAATGATATATGAAAGCATTATAGATTAAGTATTAAGCATTTATACTGCAAACAAGAGCAGAGAGCGAGACCCTGCAATTTTAAGGTTTAAGGGTAAGGGATATGTCACCATCAAATTTAAGCTCTGTTATTTTCTAGGTTGCAAACTTGAGAGCTTGAGAAAGCTAGAGAATTGATTGACAGTTTTTTTTTTAAGGAGAATGCGGATGAATGTTTATTTATGGTTCTGCTTTTGCTAAAAAAAATTTAATCTGGGGATCCTCTTGAGTCCTTGCCTCCTTGTTAGTTAAATCATTGATATCTTGAATCATCAAGTAGTTTTCAACTTCTCACGTTCGAGTCAATGGGAGTTTGTATCATCCGTATTGTGTTGTGATAAAGTAATTATCCATGGTGGTAATGATTATAATCTTTTATTTAAGTCAATTAGAGTAATCGCAATGGTCACCACATGACTCACTGGGGACGCATGCAACACATGACCATGAGCCCAGACCATTGTGTATGACTTGTGGTCCGACTCATGGTGGAAGCTTCATGGTGCCAGCGGAGCTTTTTTTTAAGACAAAAAATATTAGGTCTCAGACTAGTATTTGATTAGTAGGTAAGTTGAGACTTGAGAGTGTTGTGTAGAATCTGTGGTTAAAAAGTGATTGGGGGAATTTTCTAATGTGATGTTGATCAGAACTAGTAGTGACTAATGGATGCGTCGACCACTGTGAATGAACTTAGGGCTAGGCAGAAATGTGGTGTCAGGTTTCGAGATTGAATCTGATACTCCTAGCTATGCTCTATTTACCGGCTATTTAGAAATAGTTGAGTTTATGTTATCAAAGTATATAACAATTGCATCTTATCAGGCTCCAAATCCAAGCTTGTAGACTATGTTCACTTCAGTGATACGGACAAGTAACTCGTGGATAATGATATATGGAACATTTATGTGTGTAAATAGTCCATCACCAAAGTATAATCATGAAATTACCTTCTAGTACACACATGTTTTCAGTTCTTAGCGAGTTGTAAGCTCTTAAATACCTGCTTTCGACAATGTTAAGCTTTGGCTAACAGGATTTGAGATGAAGAGATTTGTCGCAATTAGCAATCAAACAAGGTTTCACATGCTTATGTCAATGCTCTAGACCATGTCATTGTATCTCAAAACAAAAGAATTAAGCTGCTCCATTCTTATTGGCGTAGAAGACCATAGACGGAATAAGCGCTTGGAATTGCAAATGTTTTATGCTACTTAGCTTTTTCCTTGGTATTTGTTGTTTATATCCATTGTTTTATAAAACTCTTTATGTTTCCTTGGGTTCGATTAGAAGTACCTTGTCGTCAATTGAGGCCGAGTAAGCTTGTGTAAGCCATCAAATTGATCACAACACTCATAACTTCGCATTTGTTTCATAGCAGATATGTTATACGTTTAATACTTGTAGCTACATATTTGTCTGTTTTAGAATGGCAAACTCTCTTATTCCTACTCCTCAACTACACGAATGCTTGTGATGAAACCCACTACTTCCTAAAAAAAACCCCCAATAATCCACTTCTACAAACATACAAAGTGGGTCTCGAACCCGAATAAAATACCCCAAGGTCAAACACCTTACATATTTGTCTTATTATATAAAGCTTTTACTATTGAGCATTATTGTAACCATGAGCAGAGTGAAAGGACACTGCAAATTTAAGGGAGAGCAGCCTGGTAGTTGTTATCAGTTAAAGTTCTTATGAATTTATATGAAGCTTTAAATATACTATACCCTACAATTACCTGGTTTTGACTGTTGACTACTAGGTACATGAGAGCCAAATCTGAGTGAGCTTGTTTGGCTCAAGGCCTGCTTGTTGAAAACAAATCAATCCAGGCTCCTTTTTACTAGGGCTCCTGTCAATTGTGTTTCAATTTTGGACTTTATGCATGATTGTCAATATTTTCTGATAACTCACCCTTTTCGGAATTGAGTACCCTTGTTGTCATTGTAGCATGTCACACTTTTGTCGAAGGTCTTTCAGAAAACAGTCTTTTTACCATCCGGTAAAAGAATGACATATTAGTATATTACATCTCACATATTTCATACCTGGTCTTTGAGATTGGGTAATGTTGTCATTGTTGTCATAATCATCCATTTTGACCCAAAAGGAAAGAATAATGGAAAGACGAACTCAACATTTTGGTTACATACACGTAGCGATTTCAACACATTCACTTGCAAATATATCAGTTTGGGTTCTATAAATACAAAAATCTACAAGGAAATCAAGTTAAACATGTTGAAAATTATTCAAATTCCACTTTGAATGCATAGCATCTCATATATTATTTTTCCAGAAGTGTCAATATTGTTTGCGACTAGAAATGATATATGGCCCATTTTATCACATCACCTCCAAGCAAAAAGATCGACATGAATACATGAAACATCAATACCATGTACTCGAGTTGTGCCAATGACATGCCCATCGAAGACAGTCACCGATCTTTTCCAGCAAGAGACGAAGAAACACAAGACAACCAAGAAATATGATAAGCTAAAACACAAATCCCAGAGGATTATTCATCCCAAGGAATGAAATATATGCATACCAATCTATCCATAACAACATAGTCTGAAAACGATTAATGATTCTAAACAACCAATTTTGATGAATTAAGATCCTACACCTTGAAAAACCACAAGACAGAGCTAAAATGCTTACCCTCCCTACTACATACTCAAACTCAGCTGCTGGACACCCAATATTTTACTTTCTCTTCTTAGTTGGTGGCTCCTTCTCTTCCTCGTCCTCATCTTCTTCTTCCTCTTCTTCCTCATCATCATTGTCGTCATCGTCATCGTCATTACCCTCATCGTCATCATCGTCGTCGTCGTCATCGTCGTCATCTTGGTTACCATTCGCCTCAGGATCATCATTAGGGTCTGCCTCTTCGTCATCCTCTTCTTCTCCAGAGAAGTCCTCATCTCCAGCGTCATCATCATCTGGCTCTACTGCATCCTCATCCTCATCATCGTCATCCTCTGTGTCACTTCCGTCTTTGGCTTCAGGTTCAGTCTTGTCCTTTCTGTGAAGCTCAGAGAAAGCAAACCTGCAATAACAGAAGATTCAATTAACAACTGTTTATTATGCAACGGTTCTTGATAACAGGGAAGGTTAAAAGTTCAATAAAATATACCTCTGGTCATTTCCGTTCAATGTTGGAGATGTAATTACATCATTAAGCAGAGGTGCCGTCTGCATAAACAGAGATAAATAAATTACAAGTAGATATTTTCTTTTTGTACTATATTAATAATGACGGAATCACGTCCAAAATTTTAGGTAGGTTAATAACATTTTTCTGCTGATCATAACAGGTCAGGTTGGTTGAATCTGCAATTTCTTTTGAGTGGTAAACATGGTAAAATAGAAAACAAATTACAAGGTTTTTTACATTTTGGACAGCTTAAACCCATTGGACCTGTACTGAACCCATCTGACATGATTTCTTTCTAAGTTGAAACTTTTAGGGCGCGTTTAGTTCGAGAAAATGTTTTCTAGTTTTCCATTTCCAATTTTCTAGAAAATGAAAAGGGTTTTCCATTTCTAGAAAACCCTTGAAAATTTTGAAAACGCGTTCAAAATAAAAGATGGAGTTTTCATTTTCCATTTTAGAAAACTAGAAAACATGTTCAAATTCACTTGTTTTCTAATTTTAGGTTTATGAAAGGTTTGGAAAATAGAAAAGTGAAAACAAAAACTGAAAAAAACAGTTTTCTAATTTTAGTGCAAAAGTTGGAAAACGGAATTTTCATTTTCTAGGAAAACCTTTCTAGAAAAATACAATTTGAACGCGTTTCTTGTTTTCCATTTTTTCTTGGAAAATGAAAATGGAAAACAGGGGAGTTTTCTTGAACTAAACACACCCTTAACGTAACCCAAATCAACTCATAAGTACCACTATGAAATCTCGTAGCAACAAATATAACTAAACGTATGTTAAGCTTTTGCCTTTGACACAATGGTAATAACAAATCGAATAGAAACTACACAAAGATCGGTCAAAGAAACAACAAGATAAGCCAAACAGATATACTTATATTCCTATATACATCCAAATTAAAACTACAAGCCAAAGAGAACAAAAGTATATACTATTGAAACATTACATAGCAATAAAATATGTGAAATTTAACATCTTTTTTAATTTAGCAGTGTCCTTTTCAGTCAAGCTTAGCTAAAAGCAATTCAAAATATCTCAAATTTGGAATACATCTTATTTAACTATCAGCCATTAATCTATTAGCTAAAGAAACCGAACATAATGAAGAACAAATTAGCGTAAATCTTGAACTTCCAAGAAAAAAAACCTTAGAAACAAAAAATGTATCACAACTAAATAATGACTAAAACATTAAACATCTAATAAGTATGGTTCTTGGATTAGCTTATTTTTCTGGCTTATCTGCTTAACGAAATCTCAATATAGTCGTCATAAACTGATAATAGCTTCTTATATTTACCCACTAATTGCTTGTTTAAACACATGAAAATTAGTTCATTGACTTTTTTATAAATTAAAAAAAAAAAAAAAAAACAGCAATAAAAATAAGCCAATCCAAGAAAAAGTTTAAAAAAAAAAAAACACAATTCAATGTAGTTGTTTCTCAAAATTATATGATTAAAAAACATTACATTAAACCCTAAAAGCAAACCCACAATTCTTTAAAACAATAATAATAATAATAATAATAAAACACAATTAAAATCAAGCAAATATAAATACATAATATATATATATATATATATACACACTATAAAGATATATAGATATATACCATAAAGAGAGCAGCCGTGAGGGTTTGAGAAACAGTTTCAGCAAACAAAGAAACCATTTTAATCTGCAAATCAGAGCAACTCAAAGATTTCCCAACTTCCATTGTGTACAAAAACCAAAACCCACAAATAAAAATACAATTTTTTTTGAAAAAAACCCACAAAGATTTTTTGTCAAAGTAATTTACTGAAACCCAAGTGTTTGGTTAAAAAGGAGTAGGAAATAAGAGAGTGTGATGGGCTAGGGTTTGGATATGTGAATTTTGGGGGTGTGTTTGTTAGGACAATTATTTTACTTTTATATTTTATTTTTTATTTTTTTGGAGATTTGAAAGTACTAGAAGGGTATTGCTAGGGTTTTGTCAAGGTGTGAATTGTGAGATCGTGGAAGAGTAAAGGGGTGTAAATGGAAATTATTTTTTTGAAATTGTGGATTGACCTTGACTTATTAAGTTTTTGGTCATGACGACTAACCTTACCCTTTGTGATTTAAATTGTAGTAGACTTTGTATAGATCCTTTGTCTACACTCTATACATGATTTATTTATGAGGTTTTTAATATTATTTTGAATCTAATCTTACACTGTATTCTCGGGTCTTTTTTTAAAGGATAAGAAAAGAGAAGATTGGATAAGGAAATAAAAGAAAAAAAATTATATATCAAAAAGACATTCTCGAGTTACATGGAAAACTAATGAAAAGAAAAGAAAATACAAAGTTAATAGTGTTCTTGAGTTAGAAAGAAAAAAGAAAAGAAAGGGAAAAAAGTTATAATTTTACAATTATGTTATTTTTTTCATAAGGTTGTCATTAGTTAATAAGGATAAATTAGTAATTATACCCATAAGTTAAAAAGTTTCCATCCAAATCCTCCCAAAAATGGGAGGAAAGTTTTTACATCAAAAAGGCCTTAGTTTTCTTTTCTTCCCCTTTCTTTTCTTTTTAAAAAAAAACTTAAGAATACAAAATAGAAGAATTTTCTTATCCTTTCCTATCCTATTCTTTAAAAAAAAACTTGAGAATGGAGTGTTAATCTTATCTTAACATGTATATACTAAAAGACACTGAACTAATAACTTATTTACCAATCATAACTCTTGATTTTATCAAATTAAAATTTGTTGATGTCATAATTATAATTATAAAAATTAAAGTTTACAATTTAATGATATATATACACTTAATGGATATATATCTAAATAAAGGTTTAAAACATACGTACGTATAAATCTTTAATTTGTTTATTCCTAAACTAATAATATAATATCTAATCTATTTCACACGTAAAATTTCATACATCACAATATCGAGATTCACATTTATTTCAATTACTGGCATCTTCGTCTTTTTTCTCTTTCAATTATATATTCACCTTATTATTTATTTATAATTAATTTTATTGCATAATGTCTATCTAATAACAAAATATAGCTAAAAGTTAGAGAAATTACAACATTTGGATTAATACGAATTAATATTTATATCAATATTTTATTTTATATTATTAATTGTAATCAAACTAATTGTAATATTGTTGTTATTAGTAATTGTAATCAGACTATAATTAGGATAATCATTGTTGTTATTAGTAATTGGAATCAAACTATATTTAGGATACAGATTCCTTTTATATAAACCAAACATTACAAATAAAATAACAACACACAAAATAATTGAAAACTCCACGAACCAGTTGCTACTTTTATTGTTCTTAACAACAATGGCAAACGAAAATAAAATTACCTTTTTGCAAGACATAAATGAGAACTCGGTCAATTGTGTAATCAAGGTTAAGATATTGCTTCTCTGTAGAAGTTTGTGTAAAAGAAACCCTGCATCTAACCTTGATATGATTTAGCATTCAGTATTTACATTTGAATATCTCAATTATTTTTTAAGTATATTTTTACATTTAACGTATAAGTATTTTTTTTTGTCCATATACTAATTCTTATATTGATAATGTTGTAAAACCCGTGTATTTGACACGGGTCTAAAATCTAGTAATTTAAGATAATAAGAATCATTTGAATAACTCCAACCTTTATTATGATATGTATCCGATTAATTAAAAATATGTAAATGTCAAATAAATTCATGGATCATCCTTTATAGCCATCACGTCTATCTCAATACATACAACTTACCACATTAGTATATGAAAGTTAATACACCTATTTATATTGGGATACATATAATATTCGTGAAGAAATATTTGATACATTTCAAAGCAATTGGCCTATATATAATACTACATATCAGCAGCAAATGTAAACAACATTCCAATTGATGGAATTCGGTCATTAGCACATTCCATTCGAATACAAATAATGACATATTTAGGGAACTTGAGCCAATCCATTTGAGTAAAAATAATAGTAATAATGTAGTTTTACACTAATCATACCATGCATGATTGTATTATTCGCACTTCTGTAACTGTAACATCCCCAACTTTTCTTTACTAGTTGGCTAATGCCGTTAAGTCAATATTGTGTGTATCGTTAAGTCTATTCTAGATTTAATGCTTATATGTAGTTAATGTGTGTTATGTGTGAGGCTTGTAAGCCTAAATGTTAATGTAGTATAAATGTGTGTAATATGAAGGGTAATGTCTATGTAGTGACATTTAATGAAGGATTAATGTTGTATGTGGTCAATAATGTAGTTTGTGACCAATAATGAAGGATTAGGAAGCTTAGGGGTTAGTTTTGACAGGTGTGCAAAGTCAAAAACGGGTTTAGAGGTTTAAGGGTTGTCATTAAGAACCTTATGCAGATTTTCTTACCCTCAAATAAGCCCTAGTTGATCCCCTCCCTTCCCTCTCTAGTTCTCTCTAGATCTTGTTCGTTTTGGAGCCGAATCGATCGTGTATTGCGTAGATCTTGGATCTTTATCACCAAATACAGGTAATATAGGTATTCCTCAGTTGAGAATTGATTGTGTGAGTCTTATATCAGTCTTAATCCAGGCCATAAGGGTTTGGGTTGGGTTATTTGATTAAACGTTCGTCAATTTCATGTTATTTGGGTGATTAAATGGTTGGTTTATGATGTAAAGGATTAAGGGATTATTAGGTTGATTAAAGGTAATGATAGTGCAATTAAAAGGATTAATTTTAAGTCCCCAGGTTGGATTTGGGGTATGGGTTCGTATGGAATTCGTTTGATCAAAGTGTAAAATTTAGTTGCTTGTCTGCACCCCTGGTGCGGCGCACCCATTATGGATATGAAGTTTCTGGAGAGTTGGTGCGACGCACAATGTGGGAGGTGCGGCGCACCACTGGCCAGTTTGGTTTTTGGTACACCCCGATATGCGACGCACCAAGGGCTGGTGCGGCGCACCTGTCTTTAATCTAAATTCCCTGGAAGTTTAGTGCGACGCACCAAAGGGTAGGTGCGGCGCACCCTTAATTGTTAGAAAATTCCCTGGAGGATTGGTGCGACGCACCACATGGAAAGTGCGGCGCACCATATGCCCAGATTTCACAAAATGTGTCGCTTAGCTTATATTTCGATCTTATACTTGTTCTAGGTTATTGGAGACACCTAGTCATCGTTGTATTGTGCTTGTAGCTTGTTGTTAAACCGTATCGAGGTAAGATACACTACTTTTGTCACGCTGAGGGTTCAACAAGCAAAGGTTTCATACTTATAACTTCCTTAACGGTAACTTATGATATATGTGGGTATCTCGGGTTATACGGGAGGTATTATGGGTTATGTAGTTGACCATGAAACCTGAAATGCAGTCCCTAATGTAGTGAAATGAAGTATTGCTTAATGTAGTGTCTTATTATGCAGTTTATGTAAGTATTACGAAGTCTCTTATTATGCAGGAAATGTAGAAATGAAGTATAATGTAGTATGTGTTATGAAATGAAGTATAATGTAGTATGTGTTATGAAATGAAGTATAATGTAGTATGTGTTATGAAATGAAGTATAAAGTAGTATGTGTTGTGGTAAGAAGGGTAACGTAGTGTTTTTATATGAAGTAGCATGTAGAATCTTGAAATGCAGTATGACGTAGTTTATGTTATTGTGTGCATGTATTAATGGCTTGCTCATCTAGTTCACTAGACTTGTTAAAGTTGCCATGACACGTGCACGTTTAAGGGCCCAAACGTAAAAGCAGTAAACGTAGTAAATGTTTAGGTAATGCAGTCACCTAAACTAAATAATGCAGGATCGAGCTCGTTAAACTTTGATGCAGGAAAGTGTTAAGCTTAACCCGTACTTGCCCTAGCCCGGCTAAGTGCGTTGACGTAGTTGTTGCTTGGGTGGCTCCTTGCAACATGGTCTTTATAATGCAGGGCGAGTAATACGAGGGGTTTGACTAACCTCCACATACGGATTACTCTTGGATTGGCTTGCCATTCCTTAACGACGCTTGATGTACAACCGTGTGGGGTTTGTCATCTAGTCGGGTGTAACTTATGTTACACATTAACGCAGTTAATAACGTAGTAAAGCAGTTAACGTAGTAAAGCAGTTAATGTAATAAAGCAGTTAAACGTAGTAAAGCAGTCAATGTAGAAAGCAGTTATGTGGTTAATCGTGTGTAATGAAGTAATGCAGGATAGGCACATTTAGGATGATATCCTATTTGATATGAAGTTGATATGCAGTTTTGTGTGTTGTGTGTGGTGCCTAATGAGCTTGTCTAATAATGAAGAAATGTTTTAATTGGACAAATGCTTTTAAATTAAGTGTGATCTTACTTGGCTATTCTTATAGCTAACACTTGTTTCTTTAATGTGGTTGTTCCCTCAGGTTTAGCTTGATGGACTAGTGACGCAGGACTTGTGAGCTTGGGTAGATGCAATGAAGGAGCCTTAGCTACCCATAGACGATTCTTTCTTAGACATTTAGTTATATTTCGTACTTAATGTCGAATTTATGTAGTGTCGTGTGAACGGTTGTTTTATGTTGGGCAACCGTTGGGTTTTCATATGAACTATTGTTTGATATGGCATGTAACACCAACAAAACGCAGAAACCGAAATGTTTTATTGGTTTTGACTTTTAAAGTCTTTTCTTCCGCAATTTGACACCGTTAGGTGAAAGTTTTTGAAAACCCATATTTTTAAACGTCGGGTGTTACAGTAACCTTTGTAGTTGCCTCAACTTTCATCTACTTTGTAAAAACAAAGTCAAAGTGTGTTTGTGCATACAAGTTTTAACGATCTATTTTATATGAAATTGTAGTTTTTTTTATTAATAGTATTCAAAAAGATTTTAAAAAAAGAATAGAACAGAAAATGTGAAGTTTGATAATTTACATAAAAGCGTAATTATTGTTAATGAAATGAAACAACTAGATCAATGAGTGAATTTTTTAACTGAGAACAATGGAAACACATAAACAACATAATATGTTAAGTTAAGCAAAGCTGAAAACAAAGTAAAGGAAATAGTATAAAAAAAAAAATCTAAGCGATGATAACACTGACATTCTTAGATACAAAATGTCTTTGTCACACTTAGACGAATTTGACGGATGTGAAAAAGAAGAAAAGGGAATGAAGTTTATCACACTTGATGTCATTTAACACCAGCAATCACGACAAAAAACATCAATCACATAGTACTTCATCACTATAGGTTCCCGTTTAGTATAAGATAGAGTGAGTAGTAATAGATACCAGCAATTGGGGATTATTGCAACAAAAATATAGCGATAATTTGTGTGGAGATGATGAAGATGTTCTGAAGATCGTTTAAGCTGAAGTATTATTCTATATTTGGGAAATTTCTTTCGACCCGGACCGTGTGGATTTCTCTTTTAATTTCTTTACTAGATTAGGATAAGACCTAAAATAAGATAATAAACTAATGGAATACGGACAATATCAAAAATTACATTTTAATTTTACATGTATTATGTGTGAAACTAGTTTTTTGACCCCGGGCGTTACCCGGGATCGACGCTGCGTCATGCAAACATATATACATACAACATTACCTAAAAGTCTGAAACTAAAAGTTTACTATAAGGGGTAGAAACTAAAAGAATAGGTGGCTAAAACCAAGAGTTTAATGGTAAAAAACTACACTTAAGTTTGTATACAAAAAGTTAGACTAAAGTTAAAAAACCTAAAAGTTAAGTGGTAAAAATAAGTTAAAGTAAAGTATACTTGTATACAAAAAGTTAGACTAAAGTTAAAAAACCCAAAAGATAAGTGGTAAAAATAAGAAACTCTAAAAGTATACAATCTTAAAAATTAAAAAAAAACAAAAAAAGACAAAATTGCTGACGTCAGCATGACGTCAGCGAAAGTTACTGTAGCTAAGGCTGTTCTACTTTGTATATATACAAGAAATTTGACCCCGGGCGTTGCCCGGGATCGACGCTGCGTCATGCAAATATACATACAACATTATCTAAAAGTTTGGACACTTAAGTTTGTATCCAAAAAGTTAGACTAAAGTTAAAAAACCCAACAGTTGATTGGTAAAACTAAGAAACTTTAAAATAGTGAAAGTTAGAAACCTTAAAATAAGAGATAGAAAGTAACAAAAAAAAATCATGATTAAAGTTAAAACCCAAAGTTAATTGATAAAATTTAAAAGTAAACTAAGTTGTATACAAAAAGTTAAGTAGTAAATTTTTTTTTTTAAAATATACAATCGTAAAAAAAAAATAAAAAAATAGCTGACGTTAGCGGAGTTACTGTAGCTAAGGCTGTTCTTTTTTGTATATATATATATATATATAATATTTTGACAAAACTTAAAGAAGAATAAACATCTTTTATCATCATTTGTTAGAAATTTAATAAAACCCCCAAAAAACTCAGTTTACAATAAAAAAAAATTTCTAACACATTTTTATGACATGTCAACTCTTATCCTTATTATTGGAGTAATGCATCTTATTTTAAGGGCAATTCTATTCAGACACTATGTGTCTAAATAGACACACCATCGGGTATGCAGTGTAGAACACTATACGTTACGTTTTATGCCAAAAAAAAACCTAGATGCATCATCTAGACAAAGAGCTAGTGTCTGTTGAGGTCCCACCACTTTTTACGCAACGTCTATATAAATATGCAGCCTGGAAAAGGTGTCTAAATAGAATAAGCAAGGAGGGGCTGACACCCGTCATTCCTCTGACTTGTAATAAATGCTCTATCAGACGTAGCATATACGAGTAGACGCTGAATATAGAAACAGGCCCAAGTTTTTAACTAACAAAATGGGCTCCCGTTGTTGTAACATCTCAATCTTTTTATTTAACGGTTGACTAGAGTCGTTAAGTCAACATAACGTGTCGTTAAGTCATCAATAGATTTTATGCTTATATGTAGTTAATGTGTTATACGTGCGAGACTTGAATGTCTTATTAATTGATGTAGTAACGTGTTTAAAGATATAGAAATGTGCCTTTTGAGGTGTTTGGAGGGTTCATTGAGTTGTATATGGTCCGTAGAGGTGTTTTGGGCTAATAATGTGACTTTACGAAGTTTAGGGACCAGTTTTGACATGGTGTGAAAGTCAAAAACGAGATTAGGGTCTTTGAGGGAGTCATTAGTCTCTTTTTACTGATCAAATAACTTTTCTCTCAAGCCCTACCACCCCTTTGATCCCCTATCAAAATTCTAAGCCGAAAATCCTTCAAACGTGTGATTTAGGAGTGATTGATCGAGTATTTTGCATCCCCATTGTGATCTTCAGGTAGTAGAGGTATATTGATTTTGATTTTGTGTCTTTTTGATCACATGAGTCGTTAGAAATCAGATCTAGACCATTGGAGGGTCAATTGATGTCGAAATAACGTTTGTTTTAATAATGCAAATCATGAGTGGTTTAATGAAGGAGTTATTTGCATTATAATGGTTTGAAAATGAAGGATTTTGATGTATGAAAGTCATGTATTCGATTTGGAGTCGTTTGGATCTGGTTTGGTGTGTAATCGATCGAAGTTGTGCAGAATCGGGGTTGGTTGCGGCGCAACTAGGTAGCTGCGGCGCAACTGGTTTCCAGAAAGTTAAGTTGCGGCGCAACTGAGATCCAGAAAGATAAGTTGCGGCGCAACGTGGTATGTTGCGGCGCAACAGTGTCAGGTCTAAAATGGTTTAACTTTTGAACCTCCAATGCATAGTCGTTGTCATGGGTCTTGTTTTTAGGTGTGAGGTCTAAGATATGACCTTAATAACGTGAGTATTAGTGTGTCTAATGGTCGTTTACTATATATAGGTAGACGAGACTATTTGCTTTGCACGGTAACATAGTTGCCTATTGTCGTGCGCTTCTTTGAGGTAAGATACACTACTTTTGACACGCTGAGGGTTCAACAAACGATGGTTTCATAATTATAACTTCCAATTGGTAACATATGTTGTTTATGGGTACATGGGGTTACACGGAAGGTAATATGGGTTATGTACGTAGTTGACCTTTGAGACCTGAAATGCAGTCCCTCATGATATGTATTGTAGTGCATGTTATGAAATGACGAAGGATGTAGTGCTATGTATGATGTATAATGTAGTGTTATGATATGCAGTAACTTATGATGTTATGAGATGTAGTATATGTTGTTGATTGTTGTTATGTGCATGATTGTATGGCTTGCTCATCTAGTTCACTAGACTTGTTAAGTTGCCATGACACGTGCACGTTTAAGGGCCCAAAACGTAAAAGCAGTTAACGTAGTAAATGTTTAGGTAATGCAGTCACCTAAACTAAAAGAGATGCAGGTTCGAGCTCGTTAAAATGAGATGCAGAAGTGTTAAGCTTAACCCGTACTTGCCCTAGCCCGGCTAAGTGCGTTGACGTAGGTTGCTTGGGTGGCTCTTTGCAACATGGTCATTGAGATGCAGTTGAGTAATACGAGGGGTCTGACCCGCCCTCATTTGTCTTGTACATACGGATTACTCGGGGATTGGCTTGCCATTCCTTAACGACGTTTGATGTTCAACTGAATGGTTGTCATCTAGTCGGAGTGTAACTTATGTTGCACATTGACGCAATTAAAAAGTAGTAAAACAGTTAAAACGTAGTAAAGCAATTAATGTAGAAAGCAGTTATGTGGTTATATGTGTGTAATGAAGTAAAGCAGGATAGGCACATTTAGGGTGGTTCATCCTATTATGAAGTATTTGTGTTTGATGTGTGTTGTGCCTTAATGAAGTATTTAAATCCATAATGTTTGAAATGACAATTGTTTTATAACTTGAGTGTTATCTTACTTAGCTAATTCGTTAGCTAACACTTGTCTTTTGAAATGTGTTGCTCCCTCAGGTTTAGCGTAGCTGAGGTTGTTGATGAAGATGAGTGAGGAATGGGTAGAATGCTTGATGAAGTCCTTAGCTACCCATAGATGCTGAATTTTATAGACATTTGTTTATGTTTGTCTTTAATGGAGTTGGATTATTATGTAGTCGGTTGTTTTGTGTTGGGCAGCCGACGGGTTTCTATTAAACTTTTTTTGATGATGCGATTAGTAACACCATTGAATAAGTAAACCAAACAGATTTTAATTGGTTTGGACTTTTAATGTTTTTTCCGCTTTATTTTGACGCCGTTAGGCGAAAATTTTTGGAAACCCGTATTTTTAAACGAAGGGTGTTACAGTTGTTGTATTTAAAAGAAAAACCATAAATATGAATGATTTGTAATTTTATATAAAATGAATGTGGGTGACGCATAACCCGGCTTTATTTTGTGTCGGTTTATTGGTTAAGTGGAGTAGACAGCTTGATAGGCGTGTATAAGGGATGTTTAAAAATATATTTGATTAAACAAGATTAAATATGTAGAGCATTTATTACAAGTCAGAGGAATGACGGGTGTCAGCCCCTCCTTGCTTATTCTATTTAGACACCTTTTCCAGGCTAAATATGTTAAATAAATTCCATATGGATCTTTTAAAGTACTTTACATATAGTAATAAACAACAATTCACTTACCAAAATTCAAAGAAGGCTTTAATAAAAATATTAACTTTCAAAACTTTTATTATTAAATATATGTTTGATCAATTGATCATATTACATATTCTTGATTAATCAATATAAATCTTAAACACGACAATAAATTAATAAATCAGTTGTTTTTGGGAAAAAAAACAAATAAATCAATAGATGACGGGTAAAAAGAATAGTTTGAAGCTAATTATAACCGTATAAATTTCATTCTAATTCTCAATCCATTTACCTCCATTTTATCATAGATGTTTAAAGTTGTTCTAAGTAAAGTTGAATTTAGATTGTACAAAGATTCGATTAACTTATAGTTGTAATTGCTT
>CM067174.1:16175971-16271853 GCA_034093135.1 Erigeron breviscapus
CTTTCAGAAACTGGAGGAAGTACATCAGCATTGCCAGTTTCTAACATTGGTACATCAGTGGCCGGCTGGGCAGATACATCAACTGCTAAACCTTTTCCTTATCAACAACATTCCCCCTATCACTTACATCACCAGTTTTCCATTCTTTGCTCACCAGCTTCAGTACTGGCAGCCACAATCATTTCCCTACCTGTTTGACTTCCAGATGGATTACTTTCAGTTTGAGTTTGTGCAAGAACTGCACTTCTTTCCCCCTTGGCAGCATCTAGACCTGCCCTAATCACTTCCCATTCAGAATGGTGAGCTGGCAACCGGTCAAGAGGCTGCCATGATTGCATGTTCTTGCATTCTTTGAATATGGTGCACATCATCCTGAAAGATCTCCATAGGTGGTTGGTTTCTTTAGACTGGGTCAGAACATTTGCTGCAACTTGTTCCTGACCAGTTTTTAGTTCATTCAAAATCTTGGAATCTTCATCCAGACCAGAAACCACCTTATCCTTGACTTCTTCATCCTTTTTCTTCAAACTTTCTACTTCAGTTGTCAGTTTATCCAGAGACTGAGCATGAAGTGATACCTGGGTGTTCAAGTTATCAATGTTGCCCCTCAACTGGTTGATCTCATTTGTGAGTGGGGCCAGATCAACCTGAGGAGTGGCCAGCTTGGTGATCTCAGACACCACCTTTTCTATCAATTGTTGTTCTCTAGCACCCAGCGTATCATCTATTTTCTGACCAACTGAAGTCATTAACTGCTGCCCAAGTTCAGTCACATTCAACCCAGGTTTGTCAACCAATTCTTTTACCTGTTTTTCAATCTCCCTTAAATCCACTTCTGATGTTCTAACAGTGTTGCCCAGCAAGTTGGAGATTGAGGTTGTGACCTTGGACTGAGTGAGGTCAAAGGCTTCTTTTAAAGATGTTGCCAGATTGTTGCAGCTAATGACCAACTCATTCAGCTTCTTCAACACCAAGTCTTCATTTGATGAAAACTTGTTAATCCCCAGATCAACCACTTTAATATTTGTCAAGTGATCCTTGTGGTATCTGGAGAAAGACTTGGTGTTTTTGTCAAGTGTCTTTTGAATCTCCTCCACCCTGGTGAGAAGGTTTTGGAGATCGGCTTGTACAGAGACAACTTGACTGTCCAGTGACGGAGGAGAAGGTGTCACTGGACCAGCAGCAGTTTCTACTGGAGCAACTGGAGGAGGCAAACTTAGAGAAGTCTCCCCAGTTGACATCGCAGCAGTTGAAGAAATAGTAGGAGTGGTGGTAGAAGAAAGGACTGGAAATTCAATGTGTTGTTCATGCTGAGAATGCTCAGGTGTGAACAACGGTGGCGGTGGGGGTGGCATTTCTCGAAGGAGTGAGAACTGCCCAGATGGTGATAGTGCCATACGTCTGTTTCCAGACATATAGTTATAATTTGGGAATGGAATATCTGTAGGCTCATTTTGTTGGGATGGTGAAAGTGAAATTGATGCATCTGGAAGCGAGACTGGAGATGAAGGGTTTTGATCTTGTACAGAAGAATCAAAAATCTCCAAGTCTGAAGCAGTACCTTCAGAATCCGAAGACTCAATAAGGATTTCCTCGTCATTAACATTCATGTCCAGATCCATGAATGTAACTGAGGGCTGACCAGATGGGTCAGTCTCCAGATGACCTTCCCCAGTTTCCTGGTTGGGTGCATCTGTTGGAGGATCAGATACCGAGGTATATTCACCAGGGATAGATGTTATTGGAGTTGCTTCAGTTATGGTTGCTCTATCCTCAACCATAACATTAGACGAACTGGAGGGTCCCTCATTATTTTGAGGCCCGCCCGGTTGTCTTTCTGACTCACCTTCGATTGGTGCATCAGTTTTTGCGAATACCAGCCGCATTCGATCTGGAATCTCGACCTCTCCAGCTTCAGATACTAGAGAGTCTAGATTCCTCAACAAATCTGGGACAGTGTAAGGTGAATCTGTGCTTGAATAAGCTTCACTGCCCAGAATCTGAAGAAAACAAAGAGAGAGAAACCTGGAGAAGGGGATGCAAAGTCCCCTGGTGCCCTTCAGTTTTTGAACCAGGCTTCTATAAGGATATCACGGCAAAATCCACTCTCAATCCATTCCACAAGCAGTATGCCATCTCTGCCTGTGCAGAGTTAATCTGGTCAAGTCCACCAGAACTCCCACCCATACTTTCCACAAGGTGGATGAAAAAATACCTCCATGAAGGTGTAAGGCCCTTCATGGTCATCACACCTTTTGTTTTCAACACCCCTTTCTCCAGGCACTCCTTATGTCCCATTTCAAGGAGGACCTGGCGAAAATTAATGTTTGGGGGGATGACAACTTGAGATTCACCCTCTCTCCAGTAGTTGAGGTGTAAAGCATCCCTCAACACATCTGCTGATAGGGTACACTGGACTGTTCCACCTTTTAATGTGAAAGTGATGGAAGAACAATCAGAAGAAAGAGCAGTGTACCAAAACTCACACAAGTAGTCGTGAAACATCTTGCGTGGGTTTAGATAGAATGAGGGTCCAATTGGAGAATCCTTCAAAAATTTGGATTCTTCCAATAAGGGTATTGGACCCTTGGGTTCCTTGTAACTCGCCATCGGATTATTTGGAAGTAAGTTTGATGAGCGAAGTGTTACCAGGAGCACCAGGTGCCTGTTTGACATCTGGTGAAGGAGCATATGGGACAGTTAAGAGATATTTACATCTCTTGAACGGGATGATTTAGGTGCCATTTGAAATTGAATTGAAATTTAGGAATTAGGGTTCTTGATTTATGAAGCAGAGAGAGAAATGAAGCAATTTTAGATGATTGGGAAGTAAATGAAAGAATGTAAAGGGAAGTAAATGTGATCGGAGTAAATAAGGGTATTTATAAGGAATTCAAGATCCCAATGAAATACCAAAAATTATATTTTATTAACAAAATCAATTTTGTAGATATTTTAACAAAATAAGTTTGAATTTTGAAATAAAAACATAATTAACCGTGTCAGCATTAAATGCTACGACGGCTTAACTTACCCACGCGCCCACTAACATTAATTTTCCCAATGAAAACAGTTTTCATTTACCAAAATGACTTTAAACACGTCAGATGACGATGTCAAGTGGTTTAAAACACTCGAGTACCATCACGTGTCACAAATATTGACCAAGTATTTCTAACGTTATAAAAATAAGACAAGACTGAATCTGGTCACTGGAGGATTAGTCCAGTGCCAGTTTCCAACTGGAGAGTTCTCCAGTTGCCATTTTCAAACAAAAACGAATTTTAGTCAGAAAATTATTTTTGAGTCTTTCCCCCTAAAATGATGATCCAGAAATCAATTAGTGCCAAGATAGTATCACAAAGGCGTTCGATAGCCTGGCAAGCAAAGATTATCTGGACCTCCTCAACTGGAGAACTTCATCAGTGTCACTGACGCGTTCATAACAAAATCTCCAGTTTTAAGGATTTAACATTCCCAGTTTGCTGATGAGATGTTTAAAGGTTTTCTCATCAAGAGGTTTTGTAAAAACATCAGCGAGCTGTTTGTCAGTGGGGATGAAATGTAATTCAATGTCTCCTTTCATAACATGATCTCGAATAAAATGATACCTGATGTCAATATGCTTTGTTTTGGAGTGCATCACTGGGTTGTGAGATATAGCAATTGCACTGGTGTTGTCACAAAAATTGGGGTCCTTGTATACTTTTGACCATAATCTAGTAACTGGTTCTTGATCCAGAGAATCTGGGCACAGCAACTGGCCGCAGAAATGTACTCTGCCTCAGCAGTGGACATAAAGACTGACGTCTGCTTCTTGCTGGTCCAACTTACCAGTTTTCCTCCAAGGAAATGACAACCACCAGTTGTTAATTTTCTATCTATCTTACAACCTGCATGATCTGAATCTGAATAACCCATTAGATCTAATCCTGAGCCTTTGGGGTACCAAAGACCAAGATTAGGACACCCTTTCAGGTATCTAAAGATACACTTTACAGCGTGCAAGTGTGATTCTTTTGGGTTAGCCTGAAACCTGGCACATAGACATGTTGCAAACATTATATATGGTCGACTGGCAGTTAAATACATCAGTGAACCAACCATACCACGATAGTCAGTTATGTTCACTGGTTTGCCAGTTGGGTCAGAGTCCAAATTTAATGGTGTTGCAATAGGTGTGTTTTTCGATGGGATAGAATCATATTTGTATTTTCTTAACAAATCTCTGACATATTTTCCTTGGTTTATGAAAATTCCATTTTCAGTTTGCTTAATCTGAAGACCTAAGAAAAATGTTAATTCCCCCATTAAACTCATCTCATACTCAGATGACATGATTTTAGAAAACTTTTTACACATTGCATCATCAGTTGAACCAAATATAATGTCATCAACATAAATTTGTACCAATAAGATATTACCTTTTTCTTTCAAGATACATAAGGTATTATCTATTGCACCTCTTTGAAAGCCATTTTTAAGAAGATGTTTAGTTAAAGTATCATACCAGGCTCTTGGGGCTTGTCTAAGACCATACAAAGCTTTGTTCAGTCTATAGACCCAGTGAGGATGCTTCTCATCGATGAAGCCTGGAGTCTGCTTAACATACACAACTTCTTCCAATGTTCCATTAAGGAACGCACTTTTGACATCCATCTGGAAGACCTTAAACTGCAGATGGGCTGCATAAGCCAAAAATATTCTGATGGCTTCAAGTCTTGCAATTGGAGCAAAAGTTTCATCAAAGTCAACGCCTTCTGCTTGACAATAACCCTGGGCAACTAATCTGGCCTTGTTTCTTACACATGGCCATCTTCATCCATCTTGTTTCGGTAGACCCATCTTGTACCAATGGGTTCTTTCTTTAACACCTGGTGGACAAGGAACAAGCTCCCAAACATTGTTCCTTTCAAACTGGACGAGCTCTTCTTGCATAGCTTCCCCCAGCTTGGGTCTGCCATAGCCTCGTCAATCTTCTTCAGTTCAATTAAAGATAAGAAGGTGACGTTTAAGCATTGCTCACTGGTGGCTCTTCTAGTCTGAACCCCACTATTTGGATCTCCCACAATCTGTTCAATTGGATGTGCTCGAGTCCATCTAGTGTATTGACTAGGCTGGTGTAAACAATATCAGTGCAAGTCACCTGGTCGATCTTCATCAGAGTCAATGAGGTCACGATTTGCATCATTAAATTCTTCATTAAAAGGCATTTCTTGAAGAACTGGAGAAGTTGGAGTTTGAACTGGTGCTGATATTGGAGTGGCACGTACATCAGATCCAATCACCAATTCTTGTGGTAAGTTGAAATTGATGGAGGGATAGAATGATGTGTCACTGGTGGTGCTCTTCTTCTTAACTGGTTCCAATTTGTTGTAACTGGAAACATCTTTTGGTGAAACAACTGACTGATGAACTTGGTCAGTTTCACCAAAGTTTATTGGAATGACTGGAGAAATATCAAGGCTTGGTCTCTTGTTGATTGCTTCAGTTGATTCATCGAATGTGACATGAATTGTCTCATGAACCTTTTGGAGTCTATAATTATAACTCTAAAGGCCTTTCGAATATCTGAATAACCTAAAAATACCCCTTCATCAGCTTTTGCATCAAACTTTCCAAGCTGACTGGAATCGTTTAAAATATAAACTGGACAACCAAATACATGAAAATATCCAATATTTGGTTTACGATTCCTGAGTACTTCATAGGCAGTCTTCTTATGTCTCTTGATGTAGACTGACCAGTTTTGGGTGTGACAAGCAGTTGCAACTGCTTCAGCCCAAAAACTGGTGGGAAGACCTGATTCAGATAGCATACTTCTGGCTGCTTCTATCAGTGTGCGATTCTTTCTTTCCACAACTCCATTATGCTCTGGAGAGTGTGCTGATGAGAAGTTTTGAGAGATGCCAGTGTCATTGCAAAATGTTTCAAGTACCTTATTTTGAAATTCAGTACCATTATCACTTCGCAACTGACAAACTTTTCGAGTATACTTGAGTTCAATTCTTTTGATGAGAGAGATGATTTCAGCAGGTGCATCACTTTTGGATCTGAGGAATACCACCCAATAGTATCTGGTGAATTCATCGACCACAACTAGAGTGTACTTCTTTCCAGCTCTAGTTTGAACATTCACTGGACCAAAGAGATCCATATGTAGCATGTGAAGAGGTTCAGTGATGCTAAAGTTTTGCCTAGTTTTGAAACTGGCCCTTTTCTGCTTGCCCATCTCACACCCTGGACATGGCTTTTCTTTATTAAAAGAAATTTGTGGTATCCCATCAACCAGTTGTTTGCGAGACAACTTGTTAATATTTTTGAAATTAAGATGGGATAATCTTTTATGCCACAGCCAGTTGGTGTCCTCATCAGCCTTGGTATAGAAGCACTGCTCTTTTGGAGCTGGTTCCATATCCATGATGTACACATTTCCTTTTTCTTGGTGCAACCATCACCACTTTCCAATCCTTATTAAATATGGTGCCTTGAGCAATATCGAACAAAACTCTGTAGCCATCATCACAAAGTTGGCTGACACTGATCAGGTTGTATTTCAACCATTCACAAATGCAACTCTTTTGAATTCGACCTGTCCGTTATTGAGTACACCATATCCTTCAGTCTTTCCACTTTGATCATTACCAAATGTCACTGTCGGTCCATCTTGGACAGTGAACTCTTCAAGCAGGGGCTTACATCCGGTCATAGTCCGGCCAGCAGCGCTGTCCAGATACCAGATATTTTTCTTTCGATCGCCCTGCACACCCACAAAAATCATCAGTTATTTTTGTGAACCCATCTTTTCTTGATGGGTTCACTGGACTTCTCTACAGAAGTCACAGTTGATTGTTGTGGAGGTAAACTGAAGACTACATCTGGATCTTTTTCACCAGATCTAGGTGCAGGAGTAAAAACGATTGGTATTTGATACCTGCTCCCCTTTTTCTTATCAGATTTAGTTCCAGATGGAACATTCTTTTGTTTTGGTTTGAAGGGGGTTTAATATTTTGTTTTAAAACTGGAGGTGATGAACCTCCTTCCAGATTTTTATTCCGGGCAGTACAACTCTGAACCTGTCGAGACAAAAGTTGGAGTTGACTTTCCAGTTTAAACAAAATATTGTTTTCATCAGGCTGTTGAACCTTGGACCTTGGTTCAGCTGGAGTTTTAGTCTTTTGAGTCTTGGGCTCCTTAGACTTCTGAGGTAAAGGCTTGTTACCAGTGGCCTTTTTAACTGGAGCACTAGCCTGTTTGGCTCCAGGTTTAACCTCAATGGGGGTGGTCTCATTGGGTTCAGTTTCAACAGCTTCAGGTTGATCATAAGAAGTTTCAACCCTGAGAGCTGGAGGCAATGCATGAAGATCTGGTATGAGAGCTGCCATTTCCAGATCTCCAGATTTCCATGCATTCTTCTGGGCATCAATAGTTCTAGAAAATGCATCATAGTTCTTTCCAGATGCTTTTACCCATGACTTGATAATCTTTTGCTCTTTTTCAAGATCAGAAACTAATTTTTGATTATCAAATTCTAAAGCCTCAATTTTTAAAACTGACTCCTTGAGAGCCAACTGACACTTTGTAAATCATTAAGTTGTGGCTTAACATTGTTTAGTTCAATTAAGATAGTGTCTAGATATCTTTCACTATCTGCTCTAACAGTTTCCACAAAAGCCAAATCACCACTTAATGATTCAGCAAGGTCCAGTTTCAGTTCTGGATCCACCTGATTGTCATAATCACATACCTTCTTCAAAATGATGTCCACCCATCTTCCAGTGATGACATCTTCTTTTGCCACATGCTGCTGTTGATCTTCCAAGGCCATGAAACACATGTCCCTTTCCTCTTCTTCATCAGCTGATGAGTCATCAGAGTACTCCCATTTTCCCTCAGTTTGTGCCATCAAGCACTGATCCTTTCCTTTTCCATGGACAAGAGGGCAATCTGGGCCTTAAGCTTCTTATATTTAGCTTTGTAGCTATCATCAGGCCGATTGAAATTAGGGACAGAGGGACCAGTTTGGTTGTTCATCTGACTAGATCTGCATTCCTTCATAAAATGACCTTTCTTACCGCATTTATAGCAGGTAAGATTGGTTTTATCCAGAGAGCTGGAGTTGGAAGCATTGTTTGGGCCATTAAATCTTTTAGATTTATGCTTAAACCTATTAAAGGTTTTAGCAATCATGGCTACCAGATCATCATCGTCAGTTTCATCACAACCATCACTGATTTCAGTGGTCAGGCCAGAGTTCAAGAAACTGTTTAACATCTCCTTCATTGAGTGTGCCTGGACACTCTCTGCAGACATTAAAGCAGCACAAGGTCGCTCAGTTACACTAGCAACCTTGGGACTCTGGGCATGGTTCATGGCATCCTGCTCAGCCACCAGTCTTGCAGCATTATTATCTTCAGTGAATCTGAAGGCTCCATAGAGCGATGCAAGAGTATGGCTGTGCAGGGTTTTACCTTGTCTTAAGACAAGAACCATATTTTCCTATTTGGAAGGAAGAATATCACAAAACTTCTCAAGAAGAATATCCTTATCCTTCTCTACACCCAAGCCTCTTAGCTGATTAATGAGGCTAGAAAATCTGGTGTATGTACCAGTTAGACTTTCATTGGGCAGAGCAAAGAAGGATTCATACTTCTTGTTCAAGGCAACCTTTCTGGTGACAATAGTGTCATCACCTCCTTCAAACTGAATAACTAATTCATCCCACATTGACTTGGCACTGGGGAACAACACAAGTGTTGGAATTAGATCTTCAGGGACAGCTCCAAGGATCATGTTCTTGATTCTGGTGTCCAGATCTACAAGTCTACGATCCTCATCAGACCAGTGGTCTTCGAGCTTTTCTCTTAAACCTCTTCTTCCAGTTGGATCTAGAAGAGGACTTACCCCAAGAGACATGGGTATATATGGTCCATCCTTAAGGATTTTCAACATATACCTCTCTATCCCACCGAAATGCAAAAGCATTCTGGCCTTCCATGTACCAAATGTCTCACTATTTCCATCAAATTTTGGAACAGGAGTGTTAGAATAATGTACATGGACGTGATTTGGGGCAGTAGGAGGAGGAGGGTTTGTATTAACATTTAGAAAAGGTGGTGTATTAGTATTCAAAGGGTTTTCACCTTGACCAGAACCATCTCCACCTTCAGTAGTGTTCATCTAAGCAGATCTAGGCAAGTTTATTAGCCTTCTGCTCTGATACCACTTGTAAGTCCCAACTCAATAGATGGTACTACCTGAAGACACCTCTATGTCGATGGTGGAGTTACTTTGCAATATAAGCACTGAACTGGAGACGACCAGTTACAGGAGTATATACCAAGTTCTAGATAGATTACTTATTTAAGTGACAATAAGTAAAGAACAATGCAATAATATAAAATACTTGTAAAGTAAATTGGTGAGACAATATGTAATTTTCAAGTGTAATTTATTTATTAACTTTAAATAAATTACAAGGTTGTTGCGGAACCAAGATAATACAAGTATGTAAATATCCTAACAACCTATGAACTACAATTGATCTACACTTGGAATTTCTCTAAACAATCGAAACACTTAAAGTTGTGAAATGTTCCTTTTTACGATTGAGAGAATATTGCACAAGTTCACCAAGAATATTGCAGGTATGCAAAGTGTGAAATCTTTCGAAGTCAAAAGAAGTCGAAGAAGTGTTTTCTTGGTTGTGCAATGACTTGTATTTATAGGCAAAGTTAACATTGGGATGTTAACTTTGGCCGTACAAATATGGTTGAGATCATTTAAGGAATAGCATTTAATTCCTTAAAATGCAGTGTAAAGTTGCAGTATAAAGCAACTTTATTCAACCAGCTTTATATACCTTTTTGTACTTAAATAATAAGATAAATCTTATTATCCGGGTAAAAGTACATAAAGCATAAAAGTCAATTCCTCGTAATCAGTGTAAAGCTTTGTAAGAGCTTTCCGCTGATGGTCTCCAGTTTGTAACTGACTAGAATGTCAACTGGGCTTCGCTGCCATTGTCATTCTCTATTTTCCACTTGTTGTCTTCGACTCCAACTGGAAGGATTCTTCAACTGGTCAGTTCTCAACTGGAGGAAGTCTTCAGTTGCGTTAAATGTACGATGCAACTGGACTTCAATATATTTCTGGACAAATCTTCTGGGTCTCCAGTTTCACTGGGTCTCCAGGTGCAACTGGAGACTGGCCAGTTTCAATGAAGCTGGTCCTAACAATAAACTCCTCATCATTTTCGCGTGTACCAGATGACTGACTCCCGTATATAATCCCCGGAGGTGTTTCAGGGACAACGTGAACTTCATTTTCGTCCATCCATGAAGGCTGTCGACCGTAGGCTGGATATGTTGAATGGGAATAGCTGTGTTCGAGATCAGGTGCTGACGACTGACTACCGTATGCCACATCCGTCGAATGCCATGCGTGTTGTTCGAAATCAGGTGCCACCTATAAATAATCATAATGAGAACTTTTATTAATGAACAAATTCTTTTATTAATTTATAAGTAAATAACGGATGTCTTGCCTCGTTCAAATCAGGAATCACGGGATCATTATCGCCAAATAAGGTGTCGTACAACCACGACATCTTTTGCAACGTGAAAATATATATCAAACAAAACTCTCAATTAAGTAAAAAAGTTTAAATTTAACTGTCATAACAAAATTGCACTAGAGACTTCCATTTATAGAGGTTTCACACTTGTAAGCTTGATGATGCTGGTTATACCATCATACATATATGGTAGGAAATCAATGATACTTTTGTGTCAATCGAAATTTTATATCTATTTCCAGCGTATAAACCTATACTTAGTGTGTATACACCTTTGGCACGTCCCTTCAAATTATTCGATTGGTAATCATGCTCAACAATTATTTTATTGTACGTTAGATCTATGTATATACTTAACGTATATATATTATAAATGTGAAGAACAATTTGTATTCATGTACCACAAACATAACATTAGCTAAAAATCTGAGATGACACAAATACAACATCATCAAAAACAATTTCCCATGGGATTTTAAAAATTATATGCAACATATTTCGGCTTCAGTTGTGTATTCAGGATATAAAAGAAATTTAAATCTAAACTATATATGTAGAATATGTATGTATACTTAACGTATAGCATACGTATCACGTACCTTTATTCGTTCAAAATAAGTCTGCTTATTTTATAGGCAAAATTGGACATTACAAATACTGGAACCAATTTTATACGCTACAAATATAAATACATGCAGAGTATATACTACCCAACGTGTATGGATATATGTAGCATATTTAGTCTTTCAACAACAGTGTGAAGAAACAGTAAAGGCTGTTTCCGTCAACAGTGAAAGGCACAGTGAAAGGCTGTCATGCGGAGATACCTATGCTATATTGTCTTCATATACGCTACGTACCGAATATATGTAGCGTATATACAAATAAATGGTAAATGATAAGCACAAATGTTTCCCTATATAGATGTACTATTGGTTGTTATAAAAACCATACATCTTCCATAAACCAGACTGTATCCTTTCATACTGACGTCGTTTCACTGTATCTGAATACTTGTATTTGTGATATTCATTGTAAACTCTACGTGTTCAGATACATTGAAAGACTTCATTTTGAAAGTATTCACAGTATAAAAGAAACAACCATCAAACGACCGATATTTGAATCGTTTACCCCTTTGCGAAAAATACACCCATGAAATCACGATAATGGTTCTTCAGTTTATTTGCAAATCCGGACCTAACTACCCAACAACTCAGGTACATTGTTTTGATAACCAAATAAATCGTACGAACATGACAAAAAAAATTTTTACAATCTTAAATATTTACCAGCGTTATTGTTTAGGAACTTCCTCGTTTCGTTACAAGTCACCTTGATGTTGTTAATGGATTTATCAAAATAAATATCAACGGAGTAATTGTTTTTGATGTTTATGCCAACGTTATAAATGGAGTTCTTGTTCTTGGTGGCGGTGGTTGGGAAACATTTATTCAAGAATTTGAAGCGGATTGGATTAATATACTTTATTTTAGGAAGAATGGTGCGAACAGTTTGATTTGTACTGGGTTTGGGGTTGAGGGAAATGAACTTGAGAGGTCTTACTCTGATGATAGCAGTGATGAGGACGATTGCAAACTTCGTTTTATATGTAAATGCACTGAACTTTCATCTAGTGAGCAGGTATTTTTTTTATTTTAATATCGATATTATCAAATGAGTTATTTCAAATAATGTTTTAATTTATACACCAGCCTATTAGTTCGAAGTTTTTGAAGCAATGGATGGATCCAACACAAGTGAGTATCAAGATAAAAACACGACGTTCTACAAGAAACATTGATGTAAATGAAACCGGATTTCATGGAATATCTTGGATACGATTGTTTCGGGAGAATGAAATATCTGTTAAGGATTATTTATTGTTCTCCTTTCACTCTAAGGACAATAAATAATCCCTTAAAATAACCTTGAAAAAGGATCCTTTCTTTGTATTCATTTGCAATAGGTAAATAATTTATATATAACAAAGAAAGGATCCTTTTTCAAGGTTATTTGTAGGGAATGAATAATTTATATAGAGGTAGGATAAATTGAGTCCACCTCCTAAAAAAAGTCCAAGGGTCCAGATCTGAGCCGTCCATTTTCCAGATCTGATCAAAAACGCGGAAGGGCAATACGGTCATTTTACGCCACTGTTATAAATATCCAAAATTCATTCCATTCCAACCTAAAAGTCGTCATCCTCCATCAACAACCCACCGCCTCCTTCTTCACCATCTGCCACGTCTCCCTCTGAATCTGCCACCGCCACCATCGTTCTCCATCATCAGTATCAATCCGGCAACCGGCGAATAATCCTATCGGAGCAATTTTCACAATCCGACCACCGGCGTTTTCTTCCTCTCAATTGCAAATTGCACATGCCGCCACTGTCACCGCAACCATCAGTTTCACCGATAAAAGGAATCTGCGAACCTTCGTCTTCATTACTCCATCATCACTAATCAGTCAATCATTTGTAAGTTTAACCTAATTTGATAATTTTGATGATTTCTTAATTTAATAGTTTTCAATTTTTTATAATTTGATTAATTCAAATTATACACAAATTATATGCAAATTATTAATATTAATTGTGTGTAGCATTTTAAGATTGGATGCACTAATTTAGTGTAAATGTGTAATTGCTAGTTTGTATTGTCATTGTGGCACAAGATGTAATATTAAAGCATTTTATGTTTAATGTAAACTGTTTATCATCATCTTCTTCCTTCCACTTCAGTTCTCTAATCTGATACATTTTTTTTTGCTTGAAATGGCCTTGAAAGGCCGAGTTATGGAAGAAACCAAGGACAAAAAGAATGTTGCTGAAGCCTATGTCTATGACATGAGGAACAAGGTAATTTAGATGTTTATTTTTTAGCTTGGTTAGATGTTTAAATTATGTGTCCTCTAACTGTTTGATGAAATTTCTAAATGAGTGTCACTTTTTGATGAAGAATCTTGCGTTTTGATGCTTATGTGCACAAGACTTTGTGTTTATATTAGTCGTTTGGAACTTTGGCGTAAGCCCTATAGGCCCGCATAGCTCAGTTAGTCTCGATGGGGAGGACTTCGCTGAATATGGGCGAACACTCTTTTTAGCTAGTTGTTGTCTTGCTGAGTCCGTCCGGAGTCTGGGCATTGTCTTTTGCGTATTGTCTGCACGTTGACTGGTTCGATCCAAACCTTTAAGATTACCTTTTTTTCCTAACCCAAAACCACTTATGCAACTAACCCCGTGCCGGATGGTTTACAACTTCAGTTACTTTTCAATAGGTTGATTTAATAGTAGTTTGTCCGTCACAGATCAAATGGGTTAAGAGCAGACTCACCAACAACATATTCAAATGCATAAAAATCCCCTAAATTGCTTCAGTTAAAAGCATAATAATTTGATACATTTTTATATAAGTTTGATACATTATTATCCTTGCTATTATATTTACCTATTATATAAGTTTGATACATTTTGATGAGTGATACAGGTGGTGGTCACCGTGCTTCTGCTGAAGCGATTAAGTGGGCGTTTAATGAGAAATTTGGTGATGAATATGAGGTTGGTTTTTTATGAATTATTTGGTTTGGATTGGTATTGTAAATCGGGAGGAAATTTGATTGAATTCGTGTTTATGCTTCAAAGGTTTGTGTTTTCAGGTGTTTGTGACTGATTTATGGACTGATCATACTCCATGGCCGTTTAATCAGTTGCCAAGAAGTTACAACTTCTTAGTTAAACATGGATCTTTATGGAGAATGACGTATTATGCTACTGCTCCTCGTGTGGTGCATCAATCAAATTTTGCTGCTACCCCCACATTTATAGCCCGGTGAGGATTATTGTCGTCTTCTTTATTAGGATTGATTACACTTTTGATGTTGTATGTAGATTCATGTAGTGAAGACATATTGCTGCTCAAACTGATTGATGTCTCATATGATGTGATATCTTATTGTTTGTGCATACTATATTAAGCTAATAACCTCCCTTTTTCTAAACGTACTAACTAAATATTAGGACCTCCGTCGTCTCTGTGTTTTGATTCTTAGTATTGGAAACATATAGGGTGTTTGGATGTGTATGTTGATGTGGTTC
Source organism: Erigeron breviscapus (assembly GCA_034093135.1). NCBI lineage: Eukaryota > Viridiplantae > Streptophyta > Magnoliopsida > Asterales > Asteraceae > Erigeron > Erigeron breviscapus. Next base: position 16,190,647 of record CM067174.1, read on the forward strand.
TGCAATCTTGAATATTAAAGTCAGACCTTTAGAAGATAGTGTTTGGATGTGCTCATGCTGCTTGAATTTGTGATTATCACTTTCATTGGCATCTAGTAATTGAAAATGTCTAGTTCATCAAGAAAGTGGTACGTAAGTTGGGATGATTAGTTTGGTTGCAGCTAGTATGAAACTCATTATGGACCCTTAATAATTTGATGTTTATAAACGTATCTTCAGATAATCATCTTAAAAATGCGAAGTCAATCACAACCATAGAAATGGAGTTAAGCTAAAATTATCGATACAACTTGAATAGATGTCTCATTTGCAACAATGTCCAAGCACTAACAATCAAATAGTTTGAAAGAAGATTAGATTATTCATAGCTGACTTCCGTGACTAATCTGCTTTTTTTTTACATGTATTGTGACAGAGAGGTTGCAAAAGGTCTAATGAAGTATCGACCGGATATTATCATAAGTGTACATCCTCTAATGCAACATGTGCCACTTCGTATCTTGAGGTTAAAAGGTCTTTTAAACAAGATTGTGTTTACTACAGTTGTTACGGATTTAAGCACTTGCCATCCTACATGGTTTGTTTTCCTTTATTCACACATTTTTTACTTAACAAACTGTATCAAGTACCAAAACTGATTTACTAGTTTGATGTGTATGTGATAGGTTTCATAAGCTTGTTACAAGATGCTACTGCCCTACAGAAGAGGTGGCAAAACGGGCCCTAAAAGCTGGACTCCAGTCTTCTCAGATAAAGGTTTATGGACTGCCTGTTCGACCTTCTTTTGTTAAGCCTGTGAGGCCCAAGGTTGGATTTTAATCAATAATCATAAATTAATAAGAGTTAGAGGTGGCAAAATGGGTAATATTTGGTATGTGTGCTGTTGGGTAGATGTAGGCCTGGAACTTTTTGTCTACAGTTTTAATATTTAGTGTGTAAAGTATGATTATGAGTATTATATTATTACGATAGTAATCTTTTCTTGCATAAAATGAACTAGAAGGTTTTCTGTAAACACACTTTTGATTCCTTTTGACCTATTTGACCGCCCGACCGATTGGACCCCTTTTATTTGTAGCCAATGCTCTTGTTTAAAATCTTGTTATAGCCATTTAACCGTTAAAGATAAGTATAACCCAATTCTAGCCATTCATAAGTAAATCGGTCAAGATTGTCATTGGGTTTTGCCTGGGGAAACTGGCAAACCACATTATGTGGTTTCCATTTTGCTTTAATAAAGTGGTTATTTTAAATCAGTCTGCTTGTTCTTGTATCAGTAATTGAGAAATGAAGGTTGTAAAACTCACTAATCGGTGCTAGATGGGTTGGGGACCTTGGAGCAAGTAATCGGCGTAGGGGGAGAGTACTCCGGAAGTACTTAGATTGGAATTTATATGTATAAAATTTTGACATATTATGTTGACATGCTCATAAGACTATAGAATTGCTTATAGAACCCTAGAAGTACATTTACAAACATCAACAGAATTATTTAAATACTTCAAACCAATTTTTGGCCGAGTTTTGACTGACATGGCCGATTTTTGTCCAACTTGGCCAAGTTCTTTCTGAATTTTGACCAAATTGAGAACTATGTATCGATTACACGAATATCACTCAACTCACCTTGGTCACTGACCACATTGTGAGTACTCGATGATTACCTCGCCTTGCAATGGGATTTATACAAGACTGAAGAAAGTAAAAGAAAAAACATTTTTTTACTCAAAAAGTAAAAGTAAAAAAAAAAGAATCTCAAAAAATCAAATTTTAATCAGTAAGTTTAGAAAATCTTGACCTTTTTTCACGGATTGATTTCAGATTCTTTCTCATGGCATTAAGTTCTTCAATCTCCCACTAACTTTTATTTACTCTGATTTTCGTTGGTTGATATATATGACATCAATAGTTTTGGAGAATTGAGATGATTAGTGAAATGATTGATTGTTTTATCTTCATGTAGCAATACACATACAAAGTGTTCTTTTTTTGTTGTCTTTTGTTTAGAGGTTAACCACCTAATTGCAAATTAATGTTAGATACAATGATGTTCGTTATGAGATTTATTGAAACTTACGGTTAACTGAACATCTGAAGCGCTAACGTCAATAGAAAATAGAGTACATTCTGACTGTTCAGTTCAAGTTTAATGATTTATGTGTTTGCATAGGATGAATTGAGAAAGGAGCTTGGTATGGATGAAGATCTCCCTGCTGTATTACTGATGGGTGGTGGCGAGGGGATGGGTCCCATTGAAGCCACGGCTAAGGCACTGGGGAAAGCATTATATGATGAAAATCTTGGTGAGCCAATTGGTCAGGTACTTGTAATTTGTGGTCGCAACAAAAAACTCGCCAACAGATATTAATAGAACAGAATCCTGGAATCCTGTTTTGGAAATTTAGCTTTGTTGGCATTGTTTGGCTTTTACTTGAGCAGCACTAGTCTGTTTAGTGAGAGCAGCTTGGTTATAAATAGGAATTATTAATTCAACAAAGATGTAGTTAGATGGGTTGTTAAAGTTATCATGTTTTTCTCCAATGTGTTGACCTTTGACCTATTGCTTAAAACAGGAACAGTTAAGAATTAAGATGCTGGTGAAATACGACAAAAAGAAGAAAAGCTCTGCTTCGTTTACCTTTTGCTTAAAAAGTTCTACAGCCACCATTTTTCACCATGAACTTGATTTTCAAGCTAGTGAAGGAGTGTGAGGCAATGTTAGAGCGCCACTTCCCTCTAACCGAACTGCCAGTTCCATTTGATGACGCTGGAGTTGATACGAGTGATGGTAATGGTGTAGACGGGGGGGGGGGGGGGGGGGGGGGGGGGGGGGGGGGGGGGGGGGGGGGGGGGGGGGGGGGGGGGGGGGGGGGGGGGGGGGGGGGGGGGGGGGGGGGGGGGGGGGGGGGGGGGGGGGGGGGGGGGGGGGGGGGGGGGGGGGGGGGGGGGGGGGGGGGGGGGGGGGGGGGGGGGGGGGGGGGGGGGGGGGGGGGGGGGGGGGGGGGGGGGGGGGGGGGGGGGGGGGGGGGGGGGGGGGGGGGGGGGGGGGGGGGGGGGGGGGGGGGGGGGGGGGGGGGGGGGGGGGGGGGGGGGGGGGGGGGGGGGGGGGGGGGGGGGGGGGGGGGGGGGGGGGGGGGGGGGGGGGGGGGGGGGGGGGGGGGGGTGGTGGCGAGGGGATGGGTCCCATTGAAGCCACGGCTAAGGCACTGGGGAAAGCATTATATGATGAAAATCTTGGTGAGCCAATTGGTCAGGTACTTGTAATTTGTGGTCGCAACAAAAAACTCGCCAACAAATATTAATAGAACAGAATCCTGGAATCCTGTTTTGGAAATTTAGCTTTGTTGGCATTGTTTGGCTTTTACTTGAGCAGCACTAGTCTGTTTAGTGAGAGCAGCTTGGTTATAAATAGGAATTATTAATTCAACAAAGATGTAGTTAGATGGGTTGTTAAAGTTATCATGTTTTTCTCCAATGTGTTGACCTTTGACCTATTGCTTAAAACAGGAACAGTTAAGAATTAAGATGCTGGTGAAATACGACAAAAAGAAGAAAAGCTCTGCTTCGTTTACCTTTTGCTTAAAAAGTTCTACAGCCACCATTTTTCACCATGAACTTGATTTTCAAGCTAGTGAAGGAGTGTGAGGCAATGTTAGAGCGCCACTTCCCTCTAACCGAACTGCCAGTTCCATTTGATGACGCTGGAGTTGATACGAGTGATGGTAATGGTGTAGACCGGGGGGGGGGGGGGGGGGGGGGGGGGGGGGGGGGGGGGGGGGGGGGGGGGGGGGGGGGGGGGGGGGGGGGGGGGGGGGGGGGGGGGGGGGGGGGGGGGGGGGGGGGGGGGGGGGGGGGGGGGGGGGGGGGGGGGGGGGGGGGGGGGGGGGGGGGGGGGGGGGGGGGGGGGGGGGGGGGGGGGGGGGGGGGGGGGGGGGGGGGGGGGGGGGGGGGGGGGGGGGGGGGGGGGGGGGGGGGGGGGGGGGGGGGGGGGGGGGGGGGGGGGGGGGGGGGGGGGGGGGGGGGGGGGGGGGGGGGGGGGGGGGGGGGGGGGGGGGGGGGGGGGGGGGGGGGGGGGGGGGGGGGGGGGGGGGGGGGGGGGGGGAAAGGTATCAATACATTAGGATACACACACTCACATATATAATAAATCACTATTGGTTTATATGTTAGTGCCATATTTCCTGATTCATTTAAATGTATTTCTTAGATGCTTAAAGATGCTGGCTTTGGAGAGGTGACAGCAGAGGATCGTACCGAACAGGTTTTTTGCATGAACACCCTCTCCGTATTTTGTTCTAGTTTTTTATTCTAAAGGTTGACCTTTGGAAGCCTATGCGAAGACGTACATATAAAGTTGGTTAAGCACGTAGTTCTTTTTTTCTGCCAATGTTACTATAGTGCATACCCAATTTATTTTGTATTAGTAGTGGATGGCACTATGGTCGGGCTGGGTAATGGGTCAAAGCTGTATCAGTTTTGCTGTAAATATCGTAAGTGTTTGGTTGTATATTTTCAATTTTTTTAATGTATTTAGTGTGTTAAGAATGGTTATAAACCTATATTTTTACAATAATAACCTAATTTCTTGACTAAAAGTGATTTAAAAGGTTGTATGCATTGAAAATACATTGGAATTGCCACATTTAGTTGCTGCAATATAGAGCAGGAAGTAATTTTGCGAACTGCCTACCATAGCTGCAGCAGTCAATGAGGGACTTTTAAAAGCTAAAGAACTTGCTGAACTCGAGTACATGAATATGAGTTTTTTGGTATACACACTTCTTATCACAACTCATGGACACCAATTAAAGGAAATAAAATCTTAATTGGTGTCCCATTCAACTCATGGACACCAATTAAGCATCTGAAGATTTTCCAGAATACATCAAGCAAAGAGGATATGATCTCCATGATGTTGAAACTTATGGAAAGGTATCAATACATTAGGATACACACACTCACATAGATAATAAATCACTATTGGTTTATATCTCAGATCATCCATGTGGAAACAGATGGCTGCTGCAGGAATCAAGTATATCCCAAGCAACGCTTTCTCATACTATGACCAAGTTCTTGACACCACCACCATGCTCGGTGCTGTCCCACCAAGAAACAACTGGAATGGTGGTGAAATCGGTTTCGACACTTCTCAATGGCCAGAGGAAATGCGTCTGTCCCTGCTATGGAAATGACCAAGTGGTTTGACACCAACTAGTAAGCTAGATTGCTATATGTCTTTTGTATGCCATATCAAAATAATGTACATTGAATAAATAATAACAGGAATTTTCTTGAGATGTACAACCATTTCATCGTCCCAGAGTTGGTGTTCATAGCTTTTTATAAAGAATGTATGTCATATAAATATAATAGCATGGATAAAAATGTATCAATATTTTTAAAGATCTTTGTTTCTTACTTAACTCCTAAAATGATGCTATTGTCTTTTTCGCCTGCTGGTTTGATATGATATTATGGTGGTGACTAGTGAAGGAGTGTGAGGCAATGTTAGATCACCACTTCCCTCTAACCGAACTGCCAGTTCCATTTGATGACGCTGGAGTTGATACGAGTGATGGTAATGGTGTAGACCGGGGGGGGGGGGGGGGGGGGGGGGGGGGGGGGGGGGGGGGGGGGGGGGGGGGGGGGGGGGGGGGGGGGGGGGGGGGGGGGGGGGGGGGGGGGGGGGGGGGGGGGGGGGGGGGGGGGGGGGGGGGGGGGGGGGGGGGGGGGGGGGGGGGGGGGGGGGGGGGGGGGGGGGGGGGGGGGGGGGGGGGGGGGGGGGGGGGGGGGGGGGGGGGGGGGGGGGGGGGGGGGGGGGGGGGGGGGGGGGGGGGGGGGGGGGGGGGGGGGGGGGGGGGGGGGGGGGGGGGGGGGGGGGGGGGGGGGGGGGGGGGGGGGGGGGGGGGGGGGGGGGGGGGGGGGGGGGGGGGGGGGGGGGGGGGGGGGGGGGGGGGGGGGGGGGGGGGGGGGGGGGGGGGGGGGGGGGGGGGGGGGGGGGGGGGGGGGGGGGGGGGGGGGGGGGGGGGGGGGGGGGGGGGGGGGGGGGGGGGGGGGGGGGGGGGGGGGGGGGGGGGGGGGGGGGGGGGGGGGGGGGGGGGGGGGGGGGGGGGGGGGGGGGGGGGGGGGGGGGGGGGGGGGGGGGGGGGGGGGGGGGGGGGGGGGGGGGGGGGGGGGGGGGGGGGGGGGGGGGGGGGGGGGGGGGGGGGGGGGGGGGGGGGGGGGGGGGGGGGGGGGGGGGGGGGGGGGGGGGGGGGGGGGGGGGGGGGGGGGGGGGGGGGGGGGGGGGGGGGGGGGGGGGGGGGGGGGGGGGGGGGGGGGGGGGGGGGGGGGGGGGGGGGGGGGGGGGGGGGGGGGGGGGGGGGGGGGGGGGGGGGGGGGGGGGGGGGGGGGGGGGGGGGGGGGGGGGGGGGGGGGGGGGGGGGGGGGGGGGGGGGGGGGGGGGGGGGGGGGGGGGGGGGGGGGGGGGGGGGGGGGGGGGGGGGGGGGGGGGGGGGGGGGGGGGGGGGGGGGGGGGGGGGGGGGGGGGGGGGGGGGGGGGGGGGGGGGGGGGGGGGGGGGGGGGGGGGGGGGGGGGGGGGGGGGGGGGGGGGGGGGGGGGGGGGGGAAGTAATTTTGCTCATTTGTCATCAGAAGTCAGATTTGAGTCACATACACATGCTCTTTGCCTAAACTAGAATGCAAGGCAAGGAGCTTTAATGCACTGGGTCATTGGTAACACTTGTAATAGAGTTTGTTGCCTCGTTTCTAAAATCTATAATACTCCGTCGTTAGGTGAATATTGCTCGTTGGACTGTTATATTTGCTTGTTATGTTGCCACCTTCTATAAATATGATTCGTAAATGGTAAATAGTTAAATAGACCTATGTAGTTAGAATGCCCTATGCGTCTTTCATTGGTATACACGATATGAGGGGAGAGTAATATACACGATTCTTGCAAGAACAATGATTCTAGAGGGTCTCACCAATAATGATGAACTAAAGGACTGTTGTGGACCACGGTTAGTAGCATTGGGTGAGTTTGTATTGTTTGCTAATTCAGACAAATGTATTGGTTTATATCTCAGATCATCCATGTGGAAACAGATGGCTGCTGCAGGAATCAAGTATATCCCAAGCAACGCTTTCTCATACTATGACCAAGTTCTTGACACCACCACCATGCTCGGTGCTGTCCCACCAAGAAACAACTGGAATGGTGGTGAAATCGGTTTCGACACTTCTCAATGGCCAGAGGAAATGCGTCTGTCCCTGCTATGGAAATGACCAAGTGGTTTGACACCAACTAGTAAGCTAGATTGCTATATGTCTTTTGTATGCCATATCAAAATAATGTACATTGAATAAATAATAACAGGAATTTTCTTGAGATGTACAACCATTTCATCGTCCCAGAGTTGGTGTTCATAGCTTTTTATAAAGAATGTATGTCATATAAATATAATAGCATGGATAAAAATGTATCAATATTTTTAAAGATCTTTGTTTCTTACTTAACTCCTAAAATGATGCTATTGTCTTTTTCGCCTGCTGGTTTGATATGATATTATGGTGGTGACTAGTGAAGGAGTTACCTTTTGTTATTAATTCAAGTATGGGTATAAAGGTGTACACGGTTATAGTTATATGTTTTTGGAACTCAAAATGATTTAAATGGGACACCAATTAAACTTTTACAAACTTACAATTGAGTTTGTTTATGTAAAGTCTACACCCGTAACTCACGGAGTCAAGAAGCCACAAAGGTTCAACCCTATAACGGTTGCTCTTCGTGAAACCAGGAAGATCCAAAAAAGCACCAATAAATTTGTTAGTGACTATATATTGGTGCTCTTGATTTAGTTTCATATGTGTAAACCAATTCATTTGTTTTTGATATCTAACTTACACAGGTAAGTTAATATAACTATAACTTACACATGGGTAAGTTAATATAACTATAAAAAAGTCTTCTGCAACTTGTAACTTACACATGTGTAAGTTAATATAACTATAACTTACACATGGGTAAGTTAATATAACTATAACTTACACATGGGTAAGTTAATATAACTATAACTTACACATGGGTAAGTTAATATAACTATAAAAAAGTCTTCTGCAACTTGTAACTTACACATGTGTAAGTTATGTAGCTTACACATAGGTAAGTTAATATAACTATAACTTACACATGGTTAAGTTAATATAACTATAAAAAAGTCTTCTGCAACTTGTAACTTACACATGGTAAGTTAATATAATATAACTTACACATGTGTAAGTTATATAGCTTACACATAGGTAAGTTAATATAACTATAACTTACACATGGGTAAGTTAATATAACTATAACTTACACATGGGTAAGTTAATATAACTATAACTTATACATGTATAAGTTATATAGCTTACACATAGGTAAGTTAATATAACTATAACTTACACATGGTTAAGTTAATATAACTATAAAAAAGTCTTCTGCAACTTGTAACTTACAGATGTGAAAGTTATATAGATTACGCATAGGTAATATAACTTACACATGTGTAAGTTATATAGCTTACACATAGGTAAGTTAATATAACTATAACTTACACATGGGTAAGTTAATATAACTATAAAAAAGTCTTCTGCAACTTGTAACTTACACATGTGTAAGTTATATAGCTTACACATAGGTAAGTTAATATAACTATAACTTACACATGGGTAAGTTAATACAAGTATAAGAAAGTGTTCTAACTTGTAACTTACACATGTGTAAGTTATATAGCTTACACATGGGTAAGTTATATAACTATAAAAAAGTCTTCTGCAACTTGTAACTTACACATGAGTAAGTTAATACAAGTATAAGAAAGTGTTCTGTAACTTGTAACTTACACATGTGTAAGTTATATAGCTTACACATAGGTAAGTTAATATAACTATAACTTACACATGGGTAAGTTAATATAACTATAAAATAAGTGTTCTGTATGTAACCTTTGTAACCTTTGTTGATTGAGATTAATGAAATTCGCCATTCAAAAAAAAAAACTTACACATGTTTAAAGTATAATATTCATGAATTACACATGTGTAAGTATACAACTTGCCAAATCTGAATAATCATTTGAACTTACGCATGTGTAAGTTATACAACTTACACATGGGTAAGTTATACAACTTACACATGTGTAAGTTATACAACTTACACATGGGTAAGTTATACAACTTACACATGGTAAGTTGTATAAACTTACACATGTGTAAGTTATACAACTTACACATGGGTAAGTTATACAACTTACACATGTGTAAAGTATACTAACTTGCCAAATCTGAATAATCATTTGAACTTACGCATGTGTACAACTTACACATGGGTAAGTTATACAACTTACACATGTGTAAGTTATACAACTTACACATGTGTAAGTTTACAACTTACACATGGTAAGTTTAAACTTACACATGTGTAAGTTAAAACTTACACATGGGTAAGTTAAAACTTACACATGTGTAAGTTATACAACTTACACATGTAAGTTATAAACTTACACATGTGTAAGTTAAAACTTACACATGGGTAAGTTGTAAAACTTACACATGTGTAAGTTATACAACTTACACATGTGTAAGTTATACAACTTACACATGGTAAGTTATACAACTTACACATGTGTAAGTTATACAACTTACACATGGGTAAGTTATACAACTTACACATGGGTAAGTTGTATAAACTTACACATGTGTAAGTTATACAACTTACACATGGTAAGTTATACAACTTACACATGTGTAAGTTATACAACTTACACATGTGTAAGTTATACAACTTACGCATGTGTACAACTTACACATGGGTAAGTTATACAACTTACACATGTGTAAGGTATACAACTTGCCAAATCTGAATAATCATTTGAACTTACGCATGTGTAAGTTATACACCTTAAGCTTGTGTAAATTATACAACTTACACATGTGTAAGTTATACAACTTACACATGTGTAAGTTATACAACTTACACATGGGTAAATTATACAACTTACACATGTGTAAGGTATACAACTTGTCAAATCTGAATAATCATTTGAACTTACGCATGTGTACAACTTACACATAGGTAAGTTATACAACTTACACATGTGTAACTTATACAACTTACACATGTGTAAGTTATACAACTTACACATGTGTAAGTTATACAACTTACACATGTGTAAGTTATACAACTTACACATGGGTAAGTTATACAACTTACACATGTGTAAGTTATACAACTTACACATGTGTAAGTTATACAACTTACACATGTGTAAGTTATACAACTTACACATGTGTAAAGTATACTAACTTGCCAAATCTGAATAATCATTTGAACTTACGCATGTGTACAACTTACACATGGGTAAGTTATACAACTTACACATGTGTAAGTTATACAACTTACACATGTGTAAGTTATACAACTTACACATGTGTAAGTTATACAACTTACACATGTGTAAGTTTACAACTTACACATGTGTAAGTTTACAACTTACACATGGTAAGTTATAAACTTACACATGGTAAGTTAAAACTTACACATGGTAAGTTATACAACTTACACATGGTAAGTTAAAACTTACACATGTGTAAGTTATACAACTTACACATGTGTAAAGTATACTAACTTGCCAAATCTGAATAATCATTTGAACTTACGCATGTGTACAACTTACACATGGGTAAGTTATACAACTTACACATGTGTAAGTTATACAACTTACACATGTGTAAGTTATACAACTTACACATGTGTAAGTTATACAACTTACACATGTGTAAGTTATACAACTTACACATGTGTAAGTTATACAACTTACACATGTGTAAGTTTACAACTTACACATGTGTAAGTTTACAACTTACACATGGTAAGTTATACAACTTACACATGGGTAAGTTATACAACTTACACATGTGTAAAGTATACTAACTTGCCAAATCTGAATAATCATTTGAACTTACGCATGTGTACAACTTACACATGGGTAAGTTATACAACTTACACATGTGTAAGTTATACAACTTACACATGGGTAAGTTATACAACTTACACATGTGTAAGTTATACAACTTACACATGTGTAAGTTATACAACTTACACATGTGTAAGTTATACAACTTACACATGTGTAAGTTATACAACTTACACATGTGTAAGTTATACAACTTACACATGTGTAAGGTATACAACTTGCCAAATCTGAATAATCATTTGATTTTGATACAACTTACACATGGGTAAGTTATACAACTTACACATGTGTAAGGTATACAACTTGCCAAATCTGAATAATCATTTGAACTTACGCATGTGTAAGTTATACAACTTACACATGGGTAAGTTATACAACTTACACATGTGTAAAGTATACTAACTTGCCAAATCTGAATAATCATTTGAACTTACGCATGTGTACAACTTACACATGGGTAAGTTATACAACTTACACATGTGTAAGGTATACAACTTGCCATGTGTAAGTTATACAACTTACACATGTGTAAGTTATACAACTTACACATGTGTAAGTTATACAACTTACACATGTGTAAGTTTACAACTTACGCATGTAAGTTATACAACTTACACATGGGTAAGTTATACAACTTACACATGTGTAAAGTATACTAACTTGCCAAATCTGAATAATCATTTGAACTTACGCATGTGTACAACTTACACATGGGTAAGTTATACAACTTACACATGTGTAAGGTATACAACTTGTCAAATCTGAATAATCATTTGAACTTACGCATGTGTACAACTTACACATAGGTAAGTTATACAACTTACACATGTGTAAGTTATACAACTTACACATGTGTAAGGTATACAACTTGTCAAATCTGAATAATCATTTGAACTTACGCATGTGTACAACTTACACATAGGTAAGTTATACAACTTACACATGTGTAAGGTATACAACTTGCCAAATCTGAATAATCATTTGAACTTACGCATGTGTAAAACTTACACATGTGTAAGGTATACAGTTTACAAATCTGTAAAGTATACAACTTCATGTGTAAGTTATACAACTTACACATGGGTAAGTTATACAACTTACACATGGGTAAGTTATACAACTTACACATGTGTAAAGTATACTAACTTGCCAAATCTGAATAATCATTTGAACTTACGCATGTGTACAACTTACACATGGGTAAGTTATACAACTTACACATGTGTAAGTATACAACTAACACATGGGTAAGTTATACAACTTACACATGTGTAAAGTATACTAACTTGCCAAATCTGAATAATCATTTGAACTTACGCATGTGTACAACTTACACATGGGTAAGTTATACAACTTACACATGTGTAAGGTATACAACTTGCCAAATCTGAATAATCATTTGAACTTACGCATGTGTACAACTTACACATAGGTAAGTTATACAACTTACACATGTGTAACGTATACAACTTGCCATGGTAAGTTATACAACTTACACATGTGTAAGTTATACAACTTACACATGTGTAAGTTATACAACTTACACATGGTAAGTTATACAACTTACACATGTGTAAGTTATACACTTACACATGTGTAAGTTATACAACTTCATGTGTAAGTTATACAACTTACACATGGGTAAGTTATACAACTTACACATGTGTAAAGTATACTAACTTGCCAAATCTGAATAATCATTTGAACTTACGCATGTATACAACTTACACATGTGTAAAGTATACTAACTTGCCAAATCTGAATAATCATTTGAACTTACGCATGTGTACAACTTACACATGGGTAAGTTATACAACTTACACATGTGTAAGGTATACAACTTGCCATGTGTAATTATAAAACTTACACATGTGTAAGGTATACAGTTTACAAATCTGTAAAGTATACAACTTCATGTGTAAGTTATACAACTTACACATGGGTAAGTTATACAACTTACACATGTGTAATCATTTGAACTTACGCATGTGTACAACTTACACATGGTAAGTTATACAACTTACACATGTGTAAGTATACAACTTACACATGTGTAAGTTATACAACTTACACATGTGTAAGGTATACAACTTGCCAAATCTGAATAATCATTTGAACTTACACATGGGTAAGTTATACAACTTACACATGTGTAAGGTATACAACTTGCCAAATCTGAATAATCATTTGAACTTACGCATGTGTAAGTTATACACCTTAAGCTTGTGTAAATTATACAACTTACACATGGTAAGTTGTATACAACTTACACATGGGTAAGTTATAAACTTACACATGGTAAATTATACAACTATCAACACAAGTTTCCCTTTTTTCAACCAGATAGCAAAGAGGATAAGAAAAAGAATGATGAAACTAATTTGAAAATTCAAAGGTCACTCTATTAGATGATTAAAAGACAGTAATAATGTTATAAACTCCAAGAAATGCCCAGGAGACTGCAATCTACTTCTGCATGACATCTCTGAAACCCTTACTATGCAGGTTTATACATATAAGAGCATACAGCTACATATCAAAGGGTTAAGTGACAGAAATGTAACCAAATATAGTCCAAAAACTATAGTATATAGACAACTTATTGGTCTAGTGTGTGCATCCAACTTTGAACATTTATATTGTATGTATCTGACAAATTAAAAATATGTAAACTGGTGACGTGGCACCAGATGTGGCAGCTTAAATGGATGTCACGTATATCGGTATACATACAATATTAATATATGAAAGTTGAATACACGCAATTGACCTATTTAAAGTTCGACACAAACTATAGATTTCAAGCTATACTTTGATACGTTCCAAACATTAGCCATGAATCAAATGGTAAATGTGCATTGTCATCAAAAACATAGATTCATAGCAGCCATTCATTTCATATGCAGCCAGAAAAATGGATCTGAAATCAAGAATGTTAGAACCTGGTCCCAGCATAATGGCGAGATCGTCTAGCAATGAGGGTCAAGTGGAATTCCTTTCCAGATATTAATAGTTTGACCTGATTTTAAGGAAAAAAGTGAAAAAATGATATGTTAATAAGATATGCTTCCCGATCACCAGGAAGTATATAAAGTTAGAAGTATATAAAGTACCAAAGCGTGTGTGTGTGGGGGGGGGGGGGGGGAGGGGGGGGACTGTGCATTTTTGATTTTATCGACTTACTTCCGTTTGTCTCTCATTAACTGTTCTAGAATGTTCGCGTGAAAAAAGATACCTGCTTGAAAAACCCATAAACCAGCGCTACGGTCCAGATATTATTGTTCAGCTGATTGTGGATTGCAGATGTCAAAAACTCATTCCAGACAAACATTGTTTCATTAGCACCCTGACCTGCTTCCTGAGCAGACAAGTTCTTTTGAAGACTATGCATGACATGATAGGAGTAGCTGAAGAAGAAGTCTTTTGTAAGATTCACTGAGCTGAGGAGCTTCATGTATCTATTCAAAGAAAAAACATTGAAAGCAAAATAAATGTCAACAACTTCAATTGATCGCTTAGAGGTATATAATATAAAATACAAAAGCTATTGACTTAAAAAACAGACAATAATTATACAGTCACTATAAAAACTGCTATTCCTGTAAAACCCTTATGATACCTTGTCTCACTCAACAGTTTAAACTAACATCACAACAGCAATGGACTTCACCCCTGTAATGTGTGTTGAGCTTGTAGCTTGCTGCCCATGTCCTCTATTATTGTCTATAAAATTTGAATGTGTGTTGAGCTTGTAGCGTGTAGCTTGTAGCTTGCTGCCCATGTCCTCTATTATTGTCTATAAAATTTGAATGTGTGTTGAGCTTGTCGACTGTGAAGATGCCTGAACGCCATTGTAATGAAGTTCAATTCATCTGTGATTAATGTGAATGTGGCTACTTCTGTTAATGCTGACTATTCGAGTAGATGGTGGTAGATTAGCTGCTGATTTTCGATCCAAATCCCAGGTTAGAAGGTCTTCACCACAAAAATCGCCTTCTTTTAAGAAACCCTGGTTGAAGAACTCACTTCAACCACCATCCATGGTGACATTTTCTAACCTGAATAATGGGAGTAGAGGCTCAGATCATACTCTAAGTTGGGAAAGAAGACTGAAAATAGTGAAGGGTCTTGTAACATCACTGTTTTATTTACATGAACAACTAGAGGCTCAGAGTATACACCATGATGTTAAAATGATTAACGTAATGTTGTATTCTCATTATAACGCAAGGCTTTGTGATTTTGGGATGGCAAGGTGGTTAGTCCAACACGGGGACCAATTTCTGTTATAATAAGTGTCTTGATAATAATTAAACCAGCTAAGAGTGACAAACATGTAAATCTCACTTTCTTGTGAAGTTGTTTCGGTCAGTTGTAAGTTTTTATTGGGTAAAAATGTATCAAGTGATACAAAAACAACTATTGAACATGATGAATAAGTATCAAAGAAACTTTATGTTCTTAAAGTTCGAGATGACACTCTAAATTTAAAGTTTTTTGCATTAAAAATGCTCTAGAAACTGATATAAATGGGCAGGAAGTATTCCAGGTCAAATTAACCAAACCCAATTGATATGTACATAAAATAAGTCACTTTTGCCATAACCAACAACCCATGCTGCCAAGTTTTCCACTTAGAGGGTTTAGTCAAAGCAGAACCATGCTAAGATAACCATCTAAGAAATGAAGCCAAAATATTTATACTTCAATATGTTCTATAATCACATAATGTAGATATAAGAAAAGATAAAACTTGTTGCAGTGGTCAATGTTATACCAACGGCGGCCATGAAGATGAATTAATAGACAAAAAAGTATAAATCGAAGTCAAAACATTAAAAAAAGGATCGCTTACCTGTCAGATTTTCAAGCATAGCAACAAAGTTCAGACACACAGATTTCAACTGGAGACAATGGTGTTGTTCAGCCAACGCTAATGTTGTAGCAACGCCTACCAACATATGTAAGATAGTACAAGAAACACAATAAATCTCATGGAGAAGTCATGGATATAATAAGTTAAAGCATATAGCACAAATCAAAATCATCGACAATTAACAAGTTTAGCCAGTTCTCAGAATGTGCACTTCAGCCAAATTATACTTTACTAAAGAGGGCAATTGTAACCAGCTTGTGAAAAACAGATGGCTTTGTTTTGTATAGATGTAACAAGATGGTCATGTCATGTGGGTTGGGTAAATAGGTATGAACAAACTCGAAGGGTTGAGTGACTGTATACATTATCCCTAAATGTTACAACATAAACAACATTACTACAAAATAATCAAAATCCTAGTAACAAATCATTCAAGAGCTTGTATGCATCAACCATTAACGTTGGACAAAAACATACTAAGCACCTAGTTGAGTTAAGTACCTGATACATTTTTATAAAAATATGATAAATTATAACCACTGTACCAAATGAATCAGCCAAGTTATAATTGGCTCAGGCAAATTAGGGATGAACATTTTGAGGCAAGTTTCTAGTGTCTACCAGTTTGAGCGGTTGTCTTACATTATTTGTCTATTTTTCGTTGAAGCATTTCACCAAACAGTTGGCATGCATCACACTATTAAAAACCAGGAACACTTAAAAAATAAAACATATCGAACTGCCACCAAAATAATAATCATGCTTGTAGTAAAAATCAATACAATTTGATACCTGATGTAATAACAGAAGAATTGGTCGCCGGAGCTCCTCTGCTCACACCACCATCTTCTAATCTTAAATTACTAGTATTATTATTATTAAAATAAAAGCCTCACAAGATGAAATACGAAGAAGATGGTTCTGCCTTTAGCTGAGCTGGCGGATTAGTTGCCGGAAAAGAATCAGTCGTCGCGATCATTTGGTGGTTAGTAGTTTCCGTGTACCGCCGCCGACCGGTGTTTAGGTGTGTGTATACAAAGAGAAACTATGTGTGTGTTTGTGTTTGCAGAATTGGGGAGGAAGAAAAGGACGATCACAGGGATAAATGAAAAAGGACTAAAATACCCTGATAAGCCTAATCTGATAAGTCCGCCATCTCAATCTAAGCCGCTCAAAATTTTAGATCGGACGGACACAAATTGGACCGGACTTTTTTTATTGGCCGGACTCATTTTATCTTTTTCATATATATATATATATATATATATTTAATTTTTTATGTATATATATATATATATATATATATATATTTAAAGTTGTAATTCATTTTATTTATTTTTTTATAATTATAAGACATTGTATATATATGTGTATATATATATATATATATATATATATATATATATATATATATATATATATATATATATATATATATATATATATATATATATATATATATATATATATATATATATATATATATATATATATATATATATATATATATATATATATATATATATATATATATATATATATATATATATATATATATATATATATATATATATATATATATATATATATATATATATATATATATATATATATATATATATATATATATATATATATATATATATATATATATATATATATATATATATATATATATATATATATATATATATATATATATATATATATATATATATATATATATATATATATATATATATATATATATATATATATATATATATATATATATATATATATATATATATATATATATATATATATATATATATATATATATATATATATATATATATATATATATATATATATATATATATATATATATATATATATATATATATATATATATATATATATATATATATATATATATATATATATATATATATATATATATATATATATATATATATATATATATATATATATATATATATATATATATATATATATATATATATATATATATATATATATATATATATATATATATATATATATATATATATATATATATATATATATATATATATATATATATATATATATATATATATATATATATATATATATATATATATATATATATATATATATATATATATATATATATATATATATATATATATATATATATATATATATATATATATATATATATATATATATATATATATATATATATATATATATATATATATATATATATATATATATATATATATATATATATATATATATATATATATATATATATATATATATATATATATATATATATATATATATATATATATATATATATATATATATATATATATATATATATATATATATATATATATATATATATATATATATATATATATATATATATATATATATATATATATATATATATATATATATATATATATATATATATATATATATATATATATATATATATATATATATATATATATATATATATATATATATATATATATATATATATATATATATATATATATATATATATATATATATATATATATATATATATATATATATATATATATATATATATATATATATATATATATATATATATATATATATATATATATATATATATATATATATATATATATATATATATATATATATATATATATATATATATATATATATATATATATATATATATATATATATATATATATATATATATATATATATATATATATATATATATATATATATATATATATATATATATATATATATATATATATATATATATATATATATATATATATATATATATATATATATATATATATATATATATATATATATATATATATATATATATATATATATATATATATAAATTAATGCATATATACTTATACATATATAGGTATATAAATAAAATATATATACATAATATATATATATATATATATATATATATATATATACACATACATATATATATGTATATATATATATATATATATATATATATATATATCCATATATATTAATATTCCACATAAGGTCGAAAGAGCATAAAAATCCTAATAATATAAAATATCTCAAAGTTTTCGTTTTGTATAGCTTATAGACATGTTTCTAAGATGATGGAAAGTTGCTACGATATGTGTTTGTTATCATACAACCAATACACTACGTAGTCTTCTGTACACTAAATATAGGAAATGTATCTTTCCTATAATTTATGCTACATATAGGTTTATAGCTCACGTCTGTAGTACATGCTGCGTAATTTCTTACAAGACATACGCTACGTATTCAGACGTACGTTAAATATAGGATGTGTCTCGTGTCTTTTCTATAGGCTGCATATAGGGGTATAGGTAACGTCTATGATAAATGCTAAAGAAAATACGTTCAAATTTGTGTGTTTTTAAGTACACTATGAAATGTGTGTTATTTCGTATTATAGCTAGGATGAGTGTGTTTTAAATTTAAGGACATGTGTAAGGTTTTACATTTCTATATTGTTTTTAAGTGTCTTTTGTAAAGGAACTTTTTAAAAGGTTCGACAACGCTTAATCCATAGATAACATACACTATAGTATTAAACACATTACAATATAAAACGTCACAAAAACTAATTTGTACACTTTTCATAGTTCAAAACACTTAAACTATATGTCGCCGATTAAACAAAAATTACAACAAACGATGTACAAAAAATGGTGTGGTTAACATAAGCTAAAATATTAATTCATTTAAAGGTTTCAAACTTCCCCCATCTTCTATATCTCTTTCCTCCGCCTTCTGGCATTAGCAACACCCACTACCCTTTCCACATCGTCACCTTCATCATCCACCGTCACAGTTGATCAAGAAAGAATAAAAATATCATACCTTACTATGATTTAACCAAATCTTGAATGATATACGTCGGTTGATTTCCATAACAGCACACCTGATGTCGATTCAATGTATCTGAATATTGTGCGTATTATAATTATATTTCCGCATGTGTTTCTGAGTCATTTAAACGAACAAACCAAACTTACAGTATATTTATAGAAACAATTATACGCTATGTATATAAAAGGATGGAGCGTCTAGTGTTTCTAGAACTATACGCTGCGTTTTTTTCTAAACGATGAGTATATTATACGTTGCCTTTGTTTGTACACGCTGAATATATATCGATAGCCTACGTCTAGTGAAATACGTTGCGTATAAGATATGTTTCTCGTCATACACTGCATCTTTAGGTTAAATGCTACGTATGTCAGAGAATGTCCGACTGACATGTCAGATAAGTACACGTGTGATTCTCTGACATTTGACCAACACTATACACTACGTATACGTTATACTCAGTGTATGGATGACATTAGTGCATTACACATGTTAGTTTCCCATTTGTAAATGACTTTCATACTCTACATATAGTTATGTTTGTGGTGTGAATTGAGCATTTAATGCTGTCCCCATCCCTATACACTACATCTAGTATTATGTATGACGTATAGATGGTGTCTAATTAGAAAATGAGGGTGTCTGATTAAGAGGCCCCTATTTTAAACTGGATGATTAAGGCAATTAGGCAAGTTGTCCTTCACGATTTCAAGTTCGACATCAACTACAACACAAGAAAGGATATATTAGTATGGTGTAACAGGTCAAAAAGCTTGAAGGTTTTACTATGATAACTCATACCCCCTTTCGGTGAGTATAGCTATTAGCGACAACACATATATCATATATATATTGTGTAATGACTATTATATATAAAAAGAAGTGGTTTACCTTTTGGTCCCATGTACCGTCTTTGTATCCAGAGCACACACTGTATAGATATCACGTCTAGTGACTCACCATCCTCGCACATGAATCACAAGATATAGATTATCTACTTGCCTTTGACAAGTTTTAAACCTGTAACCTTAAATTTTCATCTGTGAACGCATATGATCACAACTCACATTTGACGATATCACCAAAGTTTCACCCCATTGGTTTGTATAATAACTATAGTGTAACAAGTTAGAGTGCAATAATTGGTTTGATTCTTTGAGTACCTATTTCGCCTTGAAAAAAATTCTTTTCAAAATTTGTTTAAATCGAACTATGACGCATCATCTCCTTTCTACTCTCTAGTTACGCAACGATCACAAATTGTCATCTCTGATGTTTGTCATCATTATCTACACTCAGATTGATATTACAATGCTTCCTACTATGTAAATGCCATGAGCACTTTGACTTCTTTCATATACAACACATAATTAATTACATTTGAGATTTGAGATAAAAGAATAAATATATGTTAGATTTATTTCATTTTATTATCCAACTCTCAAAACTTTCACCATATCAAACACATTCACAAATTAACAAGTATGTAACGACTATATAACTTGTCACAAAATCATAATGCATATTTAATGTATTATGTTATCAATTTACATGTTATAACATGTCACCTTCAAACATTCTGATAAAAATAAAAGTTTGATGTATACAAGACCAACAAAATTTAACATAAAATCAATTTTCTTATAACAATGTTTGAAAAGAGAAGATAATTAATCTATTTCAGAGCTTTAGCTCAATGGTTGAAAGACATCTCCTTGCATGAGGTCTTGCATGAGGTCTTGTGTTCAAACCTTGGGGAGGACATAGGAATTAAGTTACTTTATGAGGACTTGACTTGGGTATACCCAGGTTCAAATCTGAGGGGCAGAGTTTACCCCTATTACTCGTCGTGCCTTCGGGCGGATTAGTAGGGGGTTTTCCCCATCGGGTATTTGAAATAGGTATTTCTACTTCGATGGAGCTTTCTAGCGCGGATCCGGTTAAGACAACGTATGCTAGATCTTACGTTGTCGAATCACGACATGAAGTTTCCGGCGAAATTGACCTTTAAAAAAAAATAAAATAATAATCTATTTTAGGAATTTTTTTTCTTTGTTTTATTATTATTGTTTTTTGTAATCTTCCCCTTCCCCTTCCTTCTTCCATCCTTCCATTTTCTTCTTCTTCTTCTTCCATTTTTAACCCAGTCAAACAAACACCCAAATATCATTTCCTTTTATTTTTTAAAACCCTAAACTCCCAAAATATATATTTCTTTTCATTTTCTTGAAATAAATAAAAAAAACAATTTATAAAAAAAATGTCTTCAGAGATCGAGGTGGAAGAAACCCCAGATCAACATTCCGTTTCTGGTACCGGAAACACCTCCGGTGCGATCTCCGGCGAAGAAAGTTTGAAAAATGATATATATACAGCAGCTGCATATGGTGATTTAGATAAGCTCAAGAATTTGGTTGAAATTCAAGGTTGTTCTGTTAATTTACCCGATGATCAAGGCTACCGTGCTTTGCAGTGGGCCGCGCTTAATAACCGAGTTTCCACAACTCAATATATCCTTGAGGTGATTTCTGTGCTTTATTATATGTATTTGTGTATATATATATATTCTGCATTTGTGTGTATGTATAGGATGTATGTTTATATGGAAGTTGTGTAGTTTGTGTAGAGTTATGATCTCGGCTATATTAACACTTCGGTTTTAGCTTTATTTCTATACTTGATAAGGAAAGAATGAAGCGAAAACTATGCTACCGTGTAAGTCTCTCGAGTTGGTTATGTTGAACTAGTAGAATAAGTTTATGCATTATGAGTGATTCGCTGTTAGGCCCCACTATCTTTTGATCTCGCAGATTCTCAACTAGAGAGGTTAAGAACGCGAGGATATTTAAGTGTACCGAAATCACTATTTTATGTATCAATCTAGAAAAGTCTGATTAGTATCGAATGTATCTTGTGACATGAAAGCCGGGGAAGTTTCTTGGGTGTATGCAGTTAAGATGCATACAATTGGAAGTTTTGGAAAGTTGATCTTATAGGATACTAATGAGTTTGTAAGTTTGATCCATGCATTATGAGGATTATTAGAGTTGAATAAAGTCATCACTACCGAGGAATATGCTCCAATGTCCCAATATTGTATTGTAAAAAAAAATAGGAGATATCCCATAGGCGTAGGTTTACGGGATATCTCATTTGTTACAATGTAATATTGGGACGTTGGAGTAAATTTCTCAATAATGACTTTCTTTGCAACTATTCAATCTATACAGTATGCGGGGATTTTCATAATCACGTAACACAAGTTATTAACACTATCAATATATAATAATTGTTCATAGATTAATTATTTCTCTGGAGCAAACTCTTTATTACATGATATATTGCACTAAAAATCCTGGATTTCCATGTCAGCAAAATGTATCTTACTTTATATAGATATAGACAGTAGAAGTTGTTGTTTAGCTTTAGTGGATAGAGCATATCACAACACAAGTCTTGCTAATAAGCGAATCTATTGACTTCATGTTGCGTAACATTAGTCCTGGTGGAATATCGTGCTATGTTTAGTGTGTAAAGAAATATGTATCGGTTTTGTATCACATACAGAGTGGAAAGTGATGTTTTATCCAATTTACTGGCCTAACAATGAATAATCCTCTTAAGGATGTGATGGTGTGGTAACAGATGGCAAAATCTAACATGTAAACCAGGAGAAAGAGAACGATTGTGGATTATAAGTAGAAAGATAATATGCTTTTAGGGGAAATGTGAAAACATTTAATTTAATGTGCCATTGACATGACCCATAATATTGCTACGTCACATACTCGTGTGTGTTTGATTTGTACGTTTATTGATTATAGCCGATAGTTTTAAGACTTACTATTGAATAGTTCTATTAGTCACTTTCCGGATACACAATAGTATTTTAGATAGTACAAAGCTGTTGCTATGGTTAACCAATATGCTAAACTTGGTAGAATATAGTGTTATGTTCATTACGTAAATAAATATATATCGATTTTGTACTATTCGTACTAGAAATGATAGTCTAGTATGGCCTTTATGGCACAATAGTCCTACATACTTGATGTAATTTTTTTTGCCTCTTTCGGCATCTTGCCGAAAGCGGGTTCATTAATATATTTCTGCTGTTCTAAAAAAAAAAAATATATATATGAGATTGTATACAGGATTACTAAGAATAAGGTAATAAAGGCCATGACATATTGACATACGGTGGGTGGTGCGGTGTGTTCCTATATTTGATGACAAATCAGGGGAAATGTGCTAACGTTATATGTGCAGTTGACATGTTAATCCATAAGATTGCCATGCCACATACTTGTATGTGTGATTTGGGCATGTTGATTAAAGAGATTGGATCTGTTATAATTGAAATCTCTTTCTTTGGGTTTTTACTTTTTTCTTTGAAGATATGTATAGTCTTTGCTGTGCTAATAGCCTGATATAGTAGTAAAGGACTCTTCTAAAGGTACTAATAAGACTGTCAACTAGCTACAGCTTTCAGATTATAATTGTGTGTATGTTTGGCAAAATTAGCTATGGCTGGAGTGTGGCTGGGGGATGGGTGTGGAACTCGGGGCTGGATCTAGACGATGGGACAATATTTTCAACCCTCCTTTCAGTAGCTTTTACTTTAAAGACTTTTAGGGGATTTTAGGAGCTTTTTGGGGTGGAGACTCTCTTTTTCAGTACCATATCAGAACGGGGCTCTTTTTAAAGATGAGCTTGATTTCAAAAGCTCGTTGCTTTATGCTGCTAAAGGAGTAAAAGCCCCTGTCAAACACACCCCCGTGACCAAATTATCATCTCTCCCTGCCCTCCCTTCTTCTAAGTTGAGGATTGAGTTAGGAAAAGACATTTAGTCGTATCACCTTTACAACTCTAGAATATTTCTACAACATATTGGAAATTCTAGCCGAATTAAGTAATCACTTTTTATGATTTGTTCAAAATATATTACTGAATATGAAAACTGAATTAAAAGTGGCTACCAGAAGATCTATGTTTTGAGCTTAAAGTTAGTAACTTAATACGGAGTAAATATTTATCATGAAAGAACTGATCAACTCTCTCTTCTTATTTATGTCAATAAATTTTGTTCTTGAAATTGCCACTTGGTGTATCATGTATGTGATCTTTGACTGATTTGTTGATTGACCTATACTTATACCATATGCCGTGACTAGATTTGGCATGAAAGAGCTATTTCTGGCCTTCTGGGTGGACGGGAAGTAAGTTGTCACGGCAATTCCAAGCACCTGCTTCTTTTCTATCCAAAGATTTATGGTGCTTTTGTAATGACTAATGAACAAAATTTTATTTTTACAAGACTAAGAAACAAAGCAGTTATGTAAGTGGTTTCTACATTACCAAGTAACTATATGAGGGTTGCTACTTAAAATGAGTAAATAATCTGATGAACTTTTCTTAGGAGTATACATATTTCTCTTTTTTGTGTACAATTAAGAGAAAATGAGCTCTCAACGAGTCAATGACAAAAACCTTACATTTATGATGTTTTTGTATGTGCTACAAAAGAGGGCGTTTCAGCGTTGTTAGAAATTGTTGTTTGCTAGCTTAGCATGGTGATTGAACTTAATCGGTTTCACTAATTTGTAGTCAAAGTGGACTTAACCTTGAATAATGTATGTTCCATACATGTCTTTCACTTTTAACATGCTTATGCACTGAAATAAAACAAAATACGAATACAAAAATAAGCAAATTGCTATATGGACATGCAATATGTGCTTCATAGATTCATGTACTTCATTAAGTAAACGAAAGTTCACTAGTACTCTGCCGTTGTATCTAGGAAACCGATAACTATCTTTAGTAATGTTATTAGCATTTATGGAGATATTGGCATAGCCGATGAAATCACTAAGTTACCTAAAGGTTATGTGGTAGTTACTAAGTGTTGATGAAACTTGCAGCGTGGTGCTGATGTAAATGCGGTGGATCTTACTGGGCAAACAGCATTGCACTGGAGTGCCGTTAGGGGATCTGTTCAAGTTGCAGATCTTTTGCTTGAAGAAGGCACTCGGGTTAATGCAGCTGATACATACGGATATCAGGTTGGTATATGATTTATACAAGTTTTTGTTCATTTTTGCTATAAAGCGGAACATATGACATGTGTAAAGACCCCGTATATCTTTTTTACATAAATGAAAATGTATGGATCTTACGCTTCCAGTACTGATATCGTTCACGGCATATTAGTAAAAAGTTATCTGTCTTTGGTAGTAGCTCCAGTCTGTTGTATGTGTCCGTGCATGTATGTGTGTATCCAGTTAGACGCTATGCCGATGATATAAAGTGAGGGTGGTCGAGATTTTTATAGCATCGTTGGCTTGTGTTAGCTGACGAATTCTGGGTTTTCATGCTTTTTATTTGTGGTTAAAACGTGTACTTGCATTTGACTTACCATTCATTATTCAAACTAAATTTGTTGCAGACCACTCATGTTGCTGCACAGTATGGTCAAACAGCCTTTCTTTATCACATTGTCACAAAATGGAATGCAGATCCAGATGTCCCTGATAATGAAGGAAGAAGTCCTTTACATTGGTACTTGAACTTGAGCTATATCATAACTTTATTGTATTAACAATCTACATCATGAGTCCATTATACATAATTTCATGATGTGATCCTTGGTGTGAAAAGAACTACCCTTTTGATTCTAGATTTTGTTTTTTTGGCTTTTAGTGGCGGCTGACGAATCTTCATTGTTAAATGTAGGGCTGCGTATAAAGGCTTTGCTGACAGTATACGCCTTCTTCTCTTTTTGGATGCATACCGAGGGCGCCAGGACAAAGAGGGTAATGTGTTATATATGACACGATTCACTGGGGCAAGTTCTAATAAATTAATTACTTATGGCCCGTCATCCTTCATGCAATATCATACAGTATTGCTTACATCCTGCAATTTTAGGTTGTACACCTTTACATTGGGCTGCTATCAGGGGGAACTTAGAAGCATGCACAGTATTGGTGCAAGCGGGAAAGAAAGATGATTTGATGGTGACTGATAATACCGGCCTTACACCAGCACAGCTTGCTTCTGATAAGAATCATCGACAAGTTGCATTTTTTCTTGTAGGTATTCCTTGACTTTAGAACATAGAGGCTTTATTTACTTATATATATATATATATACAGTTATAATTTATAAAAGCATTTACCTCCCCCCCCCCCCCCCCCCCCCCCCCCCGTTTTTGAGAATCAACACTACCAATCACAATGCTCATTTTCCGCCCAATAAAAATGTAGCTCATCACCCTATTTTAGAAACCGTCTGAAAATCGTCAAAAAACTGCCAGAAACTATCGAAAGTTATGAGAGACTGCCAAAAAGTATTCACCACAGTACTGTGCCAGTACCTTGGTAGTTAGAGATATTTTACCAGATACCGTCGGACTACCCACGATTTATTAAATTGGGCTATAGATATACAAGATAGATTACATCAATAGCTAAAACTAGGGTGGAAGTTACGACTCATTTACTTATGATTTTGCTGATTTGGGTTGTGGTTTATTTCAAATGGTTAAAGTTAAAAAAATTATGCTCAAAGGGTAATTGGTATAAATAGGTTAAAGATAAAATGTGTTAAAAGTTGTCTAAGTTCCATTTAAATAGGTACAACCTTCTTAATACTGTGATTACTGTAGTAATTATCTTGCAATCGTAATTAATGTCTTAATCATTTAAAATTAGCTATAAAGGAGCAAATGATGTTTTCATGGTTTTGCTGCATGCTAATAAGTAACCCGTTACAATGCAAACGTGTTCTGATATGTTATATAACCACCTGACTTGAAAATCTTGCCATCTCTAGCTCAAAATAAAATGTTTTATTCTAGCATTTGTCACTACTTAAAGTCTTAAAGTACTCCGTATATTTTATATCTTCATTTTACTTTTTCTAAAGTTAATTGTATTATTGTAGGGAAAATATTATTGCCTGTGATCTTGCATTTGTATCCTTTGATTAAAAACTCATGATATCTGTTGGTCCATATAATTAATTTTCTTAGCACAATCATTAATCTATCTGGTCATGTTTCAGGTTATATATGTGAAGAATATCGTACTTACTTATTTGGATCTCTTTCCTTATTTTCTGCTTCATTAATGGCCTTACCTGATTCTGTAGGGTAATGCAAGGAAATTGCTTGAAAAACGTCATGAGGGAACATTTGGGCGACTTTCAAAGCTAGGACTAGCACCAGCACTTCTGTGTATAATATTTGCGCTACTTTTGACCTATATCAATTCGGTCATTATGGGTATCTTTCCTACTTTTCAGTAAAACCATGTATCGTGTAAGGAATGAACAACGAAACCTGTAGATGCTTATAGTAGTATTTCTTTCTGATGCAGTTTCAACCTTGCCGAAGTTAACAGCTGGTTCTGCCTTTTTTGCATGGATTGGTGTAGCATTAGCAAGTTCAGGGTTGATTTTTTTCTATCGGTGTAGCAGGTATTGGCTTGTGTTGTAGAATTCTTAAGGATAGAGCCATAGAGGTAGCATAATGGGTAGGCCGCGCTGGGTGAATAGAGGGTCAAAACACGTAGTTTATTGTATGTTTCTTATTGACCCAAAAGAATTTTTTTGTCCAAATATAGATAATATATTTTTAATACAAGTATATGGCGTGTCATGTTATTGGGAAAGTTATATTGTTTATAATTGTTAACAGTTTGAATAAACTGATTTATGAGGATCTAATGATCTATGACTTAGAAATACGCTATGGTGAATTTCAAGTTTTCAACCATAACCTAAATGGACCCATTCATAAGTGAGGTGTCGTAATTGCCATCTCCGCAGTCTGCTTGAGAACCATTTTTGTAATTGTTTCTGAGCTATGTCTGCTAAATGTAGTGGTCTATCCCTTGTACTGCTTTCTGAAAGGCGCCGTGACATTTGCTATTTATATTGAAGTACCTTTGATCAAAAGGTTTTTCAAGACCTTAGTTCTTAAATCCTGTCTTGATTTTATGCTGATAAGTAGAATATTTGTCAAACATGACTTGTTGGTGGCCTTTGTTGTTTTTGTAGCAAGGATCCCGGTTTCATCAAAGCCAACAGTAACGATTCAAAAGACTCCAAAGATGATGTAAGTTGTGTGTTACGCTTCATTACCCTACTTGATGCTCATTTGTCCCTGGAAAATTCACTCTCTTGCAGTTTATTTCTATAAGATTTTTTTTGTGTGTACAATGAGCTCTCCCATTACTTGATATAAATTCATAGCTTTAATCTGTATTGAGCAGGAGCAGCCTTTACTGAAGATTGAGATACGTGACCCTGCTTTGTTAGCTGGCAATTGGACTCAACTCTGTGCAACTTGTAAGGTAACATCATACATGTCAATATTCTCGTGTAATTTTGTCGCACCAGACTCGGTGTGATATCTGTTGGTGTCTGTTGAAAGTGGAAAGCAGGAAGGTTGGGTAACAGGTTTGGTATGGGTTGAAATAGGTTTAGTTGGATTGAAATACTAAATGTCTAAATATCATATAATACAAAATATAAATTACATATATGGTTCAAACCTCTACTCTATGTATTACCCTCCCAATCTTATTTAATATTTTTTATTATTAGATTGTCCGGCCTCTTCGCGCAAAGCACTGTTCCACTTGTGAGCGTTGTGTGGAACAATTTGACCATCACTGCCCTTGGGTATCTAATTGCGTTGGGAAGGTTAGTCCTTGTTAAATAGTTGTTGCTTTTTCTAGTTCTGTGAGAATCTTATCCTTGTTGGGAAGACCATGGAAGTTAACACACTACCAAATGAATGATCTTAGACAATTTTCTTGCTGCAAACTTTTATGTGAATAAAAAAATTTCCATTTACGTATCGATGGTAGTATGGTTGCACATATCTAGCATAATTGCAATATCATTAATGAAATTTATGGACATGAGTATATCAGTTGGAACACTTGATGTCTAAATGTTACATAATCAGGTGATGCCATCATTCCATCTCTTTCTATTGTCCTAGTTGTGATTAATCTTTGATTGCAAATCTTTCGAACAGAGAAACAAATGGGATTTTTTGGGCTTTCTTGTTCTAGAAGTTTTTGCTATGGCAATAACCGGCACAGTTGCTCTGACAAGTATGTTAGAATATTTTTTTTCTCGTTAATTTTATTAGAGGTGCTAAAATGGGAAGGTGTCGGTTGGGTAACGGGTCAACAGGGGTAGTTTTTATGTACAGATCGAAATGGGTTTGTGACCAGGTGGTCTGATTTTTCTTTATTCACATGAATATAGTTATTCTGTTCCACATGAGTACTACAGTTATATTATTTGAGTAATAATCTATATCTTTTGATAGTGATTTAGAAGGTTTTATGCATGGACAAACGCACTTTTGTTTTGAGTCATTTGGGAGTTGACATAACTTGAATTTACCCAGTCATAAAAGTATCTCTAAGGAGATGAAGACACATGGCAAATCCAATGTAAAAGACGAGGTGAGAAAAATGTGTAGGCCATGTGTCAAGCATTGAATGTGTTAGGCAAATAATAGTGTGTTGATGATTTAGGCATGCATATTATTACTGATTATTTATTGTACACAGTTAGGACTTTGCATGCTAAAAGAACATCATTCTTGTTGCAGGAATTGTGACTGACCCGTTGTCTCCATCTTCCTTTGGGGCATGGTTGCAACATGTTGGTAATCAGCATATTGGTGTATTATTATTTTTAATCTCAGATTTTTCCCTCTTCATTGGTGTGGCGGCTTTAACATTTATGCAAATGTCTCAGGCATGTCTTTTTATCTTTCTCTCTTGTTATTTTGACTTGTATATGTTGGGATATCAAATCTTTGTTGGTATCCTTTTCTTTAAAAAAAATATTCTAGGTAGTCATGCAGCGGAGGAGCCACCATGGGGGCAAATGGGGTCAACTGCTCCCTCACAATTTTCATGTAGATTATTCATGAAATTTGTGAATTTGTCCCCTCTTTTTGAAAAACGTTACAAAGTTATGGTCGTTCCCTTGATCATAATTTTCTAGCTCCCCTCCTGAGTACACATGTAAACTTGTTTTTTTTCAAAAGTAAGTTGACTTTGAAAACACTCATTATTTATGTAGAAAAAGTTGTGATTACATATAAAGTATGGGGACTATCAGAGTAAAGTCATTTTAGAGATTCAAAAGCTAAATAAATAAACCCTGAGTAGATAGGCATTTAACCATTTTATTTGACTTTGGCTAGTAGAAAAACCATTCTGGTTGTAAAAGTACTAAGAAGAAGTTATACCGGGAAAATGTGAACATATTGTGACGATTGAATTTGACTTTGGCTTATTGAAAAGCATCTGTACAACTGTACCTATAAGATCTGGGGATAAAAGGCTTAAAGTTTACAACTAGGTTTGCTTATTGGAACTTTTAGTAGTAAAATGTGTTATGGAACCACGGGGCTTTGGCTCTAGGATAGGATCCTCTCAAGCTCCTCTAAGTTGAAGGTCAGTTGGGACCATCAGGGTTTCCCCGCTGTTCTAAATCCTTTTTCTAGGAAATGTGTTTTGTAAGTAAATGCCTAAAACCAAGTACATTGGAAGCAGTTATTTGTCACTTGAGTAATGTTATCTAAGTTTGAATGTGGGAAATAGCAGGTTTAAATATCTGAAATTAAAATTGGACTTTCTCCTGGATGGAATGAGCACATGATTATCTAGTTATATGCTTGACAGAAACTTAAGTTGGCAAAATGGCTTGGTTTGGTGCTATAGTAATGGGTAAAAATGGGTAGTTTCTCTACAAGCTGTATTAAATGATTTAGAAGGATTGATCCAGCAAAAATAAAGTTTTGGCGACTTCAACCTCTTGGACCAGTACCTAAGTTATAAATTTGTGTTTGTGCTTGTAGATCGTAGGAAAGAAACTGACAGAAAAGTATGTTGCAACTTTTACAGGTTAGTCGTAACATCACAACAAATGAAATGGCAAACATGATGCGATACAACTACCTAAGAGGTCCAGGAGGCCGATTCAGAAACCCATATGATCATGGCTGCAAGAAAAATTGTTCAGATTTCTTGATAAATGGTTACAACGAGGACATCGAGGTTATAGAAGCAGCACCTCAATCCTCTGAAGGTATAAACATGATGCCAATACCCAACAGGAGTTTATCTCTAAACATGCAAAATGGAGGTCTTTCAGCTGGTGGTCATTCTCATCAAACAAACGGAAATGGCCATGGCCATGTCCATGTAGATTCAAATAAAAACCCAACTCATGTTCATTCTTCAAGCTGCAGCCATGGGAACCACAGTAAACCTAAAACAGACTCTGTTCCATTAGGTCTAGGGCTAGGTTTAGGCCGAGGTTCTCGATCCAGAGGTGCCTTGTGATTATATGTCCTATAGTGGTCTATAACACATGATATGTTGTACAACCTTTCTTTTTGCCTTGCAAAGTAAATTATTTTTCCAGAGCAAGAGTGACTTGTACTTCATGCAGTGGGAGTTATACATTATCTTGTTCTTGTATCTCAAAATATTGTATACAACTACTTTAAAAGAAGCGTCAGGGTTGATTTTTTGTTGATGAAACATCAAAACGAGTGTTGACTAATATGGTTAAGTTTGATGTATATTTTAAGCAGAGAATGAATAAGTTGTACAGTCAAACATAGCGTTGATGAAGTTTTCGATCTCTTCGATTTAACAGGCACAACTACGATCGATCTTACCTTTTAAATGTTGGCTCTTTTGTTATCCATGATAAATCTTCTTGGCTTGTTACAGATTGAGTTGTGAAATCTAAATTCAATACCAATGCATGAGTCGTAACTTAAAGCCATGGTGAAAATATTAGGTACTTTCAAGTCGACAACGGTCAAATTTGTTTCTTTCTTTTATTGGGACGTTACCCTGTATGAAACGACATTATGATTTTACATCAACATGATGAATGAATAGAATCACATACATACAGCAAATGAAGGCTTTGCGTTCAATCAATAATCACTTCTATAAAAATCAACATTCGTTACATAGTTAATACACACCAAATGAATAGAATTGCAAGCCAATAACACACTAATTTCATGTCCCTAAAACGAATACGCTAATATCATGTCCCTAAAACCGATACGCTCAAAATATGTATTTCAGACTCCTTATAAACCATCTTGTTAACTACACCTCGTATCATCGACTATCTTTTTTGTTTTTCTGATAATTACAACTCATCTATAACACAAATTCAGCATATCGCCTCTCAGCTTCAACATGTCTAATAATGAGTTTGAAACTGAAATTTATGAACCTGGCATATGACTACCTGCAAAATACATCTTATCAGTTTCCACATCAAGATGAACAGTTAAAATCATTTTGACGGTAAGATCAATTTAACAAGCAATGATTATTGTATACACGAATAAGATGCCAAAGTGTTTTCACATGCCAATGATTATTGTTCTTTCCCATTGATGAGTCAGTTTCTATATAAGCCAAGGACAGTTTTGTGTTTTATCATTTATTGTCGTTCCAGATATAACCGTATGCAAACGACGACTTATTCCGATCCATTTCAAGACAGCCTATCATGGAATTTGTTGAATCTAATCATGAGAGAGGTAGTACAACTCAAAAATGTTTGACTAGGATAATCTTGTGGACCGACATTAGTATTATCAGTTCTTTAATGCAATAAAGATGGGCAAGATAACAACTTTCGATCAAAGAAATGCCAGAAAAGCAATGTCACCACATTTCCCCTTAAGGAAATAGTTGCAACTACACAGAAAGTGTATGACATACCCTTCTTATTCAGTTATTTGTACCCTCCTTTATTAATTAGTTGAACCACCCTTTAAACTATACAATTCAATATGGTTTTAGCAAGTAATTAAGACAAAATCAGAACTCTTTTGCACTACAACAAGAAATTTCTAGAGTTACGGAATTTTTAAAAAGTTAGATAGCAAGTTGTTACTTACCAAGCGGTGGAATACGAATCAAGAATTACCATTTCCCTACTTTTTCTTTTCCTTGAAAGAATATGATCTGGAATAGGCACTCATTTTGTGTGGTCTAAGGCATAAAAGAGTTTAGAAACTCGTCTCCGAAGCAATGGTTCTAATCTGAAAGAAGGAACACCACTTTGCCATCTCTTCACTTCATACATTTCATGCCATGCTTGTACTATTTCGTCAATATCGAATCCTAAGCCTAAAGAACAAGAATTTAAGGTCAAAACTTGCGTCCAAGATTCTTGAAGTAACAGGAAAATGAACAAAAATTCAAACAAAAATGGCTCTATAGAGGCCCTAACTGATGCAACTTCTAATGAAAAACAAAAAATATACCTTCTGGTGCAGCATCATTTGAACAATGATTCTTTAAAATCACAGCTATATCTGTATGTGAAACACCGGCAACTACAAATTTCTCAACAGCGATCTCCAAGCATTCATGCCAAAAAGGAAGTCTGAGTTTGTACTCCATACTTGACCTTTCATACAGCATTGTCCCCCATAAAACATTAATCAACGACCTCAGATTTTCAGCCTGTTCCGCTCCTTCAGTTTTTTTGTCATCTGGTTTCTGCATTTCCATTGCTTCCTCCCACATTCTCATTCCCTTTTCTATATCATCTTCGGCTTTGTTGTAAAGTTGAATAACCTCAGAGTAGTCCCACTTTTCAAGATCAACATTTGTTCCAATTGCATAATACCAAGTGAGTTTTGCTTGTTCGAATTCTTGATGCCCTAATGCAAGAATACCTTCATAGAATTCGGGTTTTACTTTTATTGCTTCTTTATACATAGCACCAGCTTTTGAGTACTCAACTTGTGCCCATTCATGCAAATCTTTAATGTGTGAAGCTAAAGATTCTTGTGAGCTATCTTCCGCAAAAGAAGCTCGTTTTCTGGCCCGTGACATGTGAACATTTCCACAATTAAACAAAGCCAAAGCTGCCATTTCTTGGAACTTATTGGCTGCAGTGTTAAAAAGTTCTTGAGACTCTTCACTTGTTACTGTATCTTCCATAGCCTCAGTGTATAACTTCATTCCAACCTCGTGAAGATCCAAATATTCATCAGAGTTAAACCCGACATAATTCTTGAAAAGTTGTGAAAATTCTAGAATCCAATCATCAATGCAAGATGAAGTCTTTAGAAGTTTTCTTTTCTGTTCTTTCCTTCTAACATGATCAAAAAACGGATCTTGTTCAGGGTTGACTTCCACAATGTATAATTTGAGCAACCCCGTTTGACCAGAAGCTGACTCTGCCCATCTTAACTCTTCATTTGTGGTAACGGTCACCATATCGCCTTCTTGGTCTTGGTATTTCATTAGAACAGCCCGTGAAACCGGAAAGCGGTCAAATATTATTTCTCTTAGCTCTAAAACATCACAATTATACGGGATCTTTGCTAATCTTATATCATCTCCGTATACTAATTTGATATTCATTTTAGGCTCCATTTCTTTGCTATAAACGCTTATTTTCTCCTCAACGACCAACTTATCCTCAGTTTCCTTGTCCTCAAGGTCAATCTTTTCATGCTCATCATTCTCTTTCTCGAATTTTTCCTCGTTAATTTTCTTCGATTTCCCCTTTTTCTTGTCAACCACATCCTTCTTTTCACCATTCCTTTCATGTTTTCTGCTTTTCTTTTTTGGTATCTTTTCTTTCAAAGATTTCTGATGTGTGCCCTCAGTGTAATCTGAAACCTGAACAGCTTTAACATCTT
Source organism: Erigeron breviscapus (assembly GCA_034093135.1). Taxonomy (NCBI): domain Eukaryota; kingdom Viridiplantae; phylum Streptophyta; class Magnoliopsida; order Asterales; family Asteraceae; genus Erigeron; species Erigeron breviscapus. The sequence goes on from CM067174.1 coordinate 16,226,204, forward strand.
TTTTCAAATTACTCTCATCTTCTGTTACAGTGAAATTGTTTGGCTGCGACTCCTTTTCAGATAACGTGTCCCCCATAAGTGATTTCACTCTTTCAGCAATCTCCAATGCCATGAGATTCTTCGGCTCCATGTCTAAAACAAAACTAACATCTTTTGAGGCCAAGTCAACCCTATTTAAAGCCTCGTAGCAACGAGCTCTTTTCAAGAGCGCTTTGCTATATTTTGGTGTGACTTCAAGAGCCAAATTGCATTCATGAATAGCCTTTGGGAAATCACTAATACCCATTTGCATATAGCATGCTGCAATGCTACTATGAAGATACGATACGTTTATGTGGTTCTTAGGAAGCAAATTCAGAGCTTTTTCGTATTTTAATATGGCGCCTTCATAGTCTTTCCTTTGATAACACTTATTACCCTCATCTTTATGTTCTTGTGCCATGGAAATGAAAACTTCAGTATCATCATCATACACCGGTTTTGATCCTCCATGTACCTTTCTTTCCCCTGATTTCTTCCCCATTGTAAAATCAATAACAAAAACTAGATTTTGTTGCTCTTAACGTACATTCGTAAACTAGCCCAAATGCCTAATTATCAAGAACTACAAACTTTCTTCGAAAATCCTAGGCTTTTTCGCACTTCAAGTAAACATATCAATCCAACTCGAACCGAACAAAAATATATCAGTTCTTAACAAAATTAAAAAGCTAATCAAATTCTCACACAAACACCTCCAATGTGTGAAAAACTTATAAATTTACAAACTTTTTCTACAAAATCCTCTGCCTTTCCAACATACCAAACCCAATATTAACAAACTAAAAATACCAACTTTTCACCCAGCCAAATTTCACACACAACACCTCTACTGTGTGGAAAAAAAAAACAAGATTCTAGCTTGGAACTAAAATTAGAACTAAAAATCTCAACTTTTTTTTCCTGTCAGAACTTCTTCGGCTCCATGTCTAAAACAAAACTAACATCTTTTGAGGCCAAGTCAACCCTATTTAAAGCCTCGTAGCAACGAGCTCTTTTCAAGAGCGCTTTGCTATATTTTGGTGTGACTTCAAGAGCCAAATTGCATTCATGAATAGCCTTTGGGAAATCACTAATACCCATTTGCATATAGCATGCTGCAATGCTACTATGAAGATACGATACGTTTATGTGGTTCTTAGGAAGCAAATTCAGAGCTTTTTCGTATTTTAATATGGCGCCTTCATAGTCTTTCCTTTGATAACACTTATTACCCTCATCTTTATGTTCTTGTGCCATGGAAATGAAAACTTCAGTATCATCATCATACACCGGTTTTGATCCTCCATGTACCTTTCTTTCCCCTGATTTCTTCCCCATTGTAAAATCAATAACAAAAACTAGATTTTGTTGCTCTTAACGTACATTCGTAAACTAGCCCAAATGCCTAATTATCAAGAACTACAAACTTTCTTCGAAAATCCTAGGCTTTTTCGCACTTCAAGTAAACATATCAATCCAACTCGAACCGAACAAAAATATATCAGTTCTTAACAAAATTAAAAAGCTAATCAAATTCTCACACAAACACCTCCAATGTGTGAAAAACTTATAAATTTACAAACTTTTTCTACAAAATCCTCTGCCTTTCCAACATACCAAACCCAATATTAACAAACTAAAAATACCAACTTTTCACCCAGCCAAATTTCACACACAACACCTCTACTGTGTGGAAAAAAAAAACAAGATTCTAGCTTGGAACTAAAATTAGAACTAAAAATCTCAACTTTTTTTTCCTGTCAGAACTTTTAATGCATTCAATATGATACTAAAACAAAACAATATATCTATATATATGTATATAATATATATATACACACAAACACACAAAATAAACGATATTGCTTATGCAAAACAAAGTTTTCTTGTAAATGCCAACAGCAAGAAAATAAAAGATTGAAACTTTTTTATGAGAGGATATCAAAGAAATGAAATGAAGGCAAGAAACTTATCTGGGGTGTCATAAAAATGTGAACTTAATTGGTAAGAAACGCAAGCAAAAACACAGAGAATTTTCTTCTTTTTTTTTCCCCTTGTAATATTCGTTTTGGATATATAAATATATATATATTCTTGTGTTGTGTGTGTGTTTGTAGGAAGCTTTATTCTTTGAATGTTTTTTTTTTTTAAATAATATTTTTGTTTATTTTTATTAATAGAATAAGGAAAGGTATGCAAGTAAGTGACGTAACAGCAAACCTTGCAAAAAGGTCGAAAAGTAAAAGGCTTTATTTGTAAGAATTTATTATATTTATTTTATTGAAATGGGGATAAAGAATTGATGAGAAATCTTTTGAGACATAAATAGAAACGTATTGCAGAGAAAAAAAGGGTCTCATGTTCTGTTATGTCGTGAACTCCAAGCTTGTTGGGTCCTTTCTTTAATGGCTTTCTAACATATGTCTCTCGGTTACATGTCAAAATACGTTTAATGAAATTTATATTTTTTTTAAAAATGTATTTACTTCATTAAATACATTGATAACTAGAAGCATAAGATAGTAAAAATCTCTTTTTTTAAACTCACTTTTGTAATAAAAAAAAAATATTCATATTCTATATTAATATTAATATTAATCACTACTAAACAATTAAGTATTTTGAAAAGAATCATAAATTTGTAATTTTTAAAAAACAAAAATTATAAAATTCTCACCAACTTTATTAAATCACCCAAATTGGGTTGAATTAAATTGGATACTAAATGGTGGACAAAAAAACTTTTCAAAACTTCTACATGATGTCATTACATTTGGGTGTTTGTTACTCGTATAAAATAGCAATACCAGTTATCAATTTATATATATCTTAGATAAAGTTGAATTATATTTTAAAAATCACAACAGTTGTTTCTTTTATATATCTTCTTAAAAATAAAAGAGTACATGAAAGAGTTGTTTATCATAAAAAATTAATTAATTAAAGAAGTATAATGAACTTTTTTTCTTGTATCGTATAATAAAAGGACTAGTTTTTTTTTTTTTTGAAAGGTGTGGATCATTTGCTCGCAACAGGGGATCTAGCTTACGTTGTCTTAACCGGGTCCGCGCTAGAGAGCTCCCTCACCCTCAATACCTAGTAGGAGGAGAAACTCCCAACTAAACCGTCCAAAGACATGACATTTAATTGGGATAAAACTCTGCCACCTCTGCAGGACTCAAACCTGCTTCACTGGAGGACTTTATTGTGAAAATCCTTTAGATGTCTTCCATGTCTCGAACTCGAGACCCCAACATGTAAAGCTGGTGCTCAACCACTAATCTATAACGGGAAGTACATAAAGGACTAGTTAATTGGGGTCGACGGTTTAATTTTTAAAATGAGATAGTTTAGAATAATTTAGAAGTGAAATAAAAATGTTTTCAAAAAGAGAATACGAGTAATAAATTTGTTTTTGTGGGGTGGAGGAAACGAGATAGCACGTTAACTTGTTTAAGCCACACACGTCATGTGACTCTCTTTCTTTTCTTTCTTGATTTTTAACACAAAAGCCTTACCACCTAACTTACGGTTGTCCATCAACTGCCAAAACGGTTATAAACATAACGGCGTATCCTGTCATATTCCGTTAGTCAAAGTCAAATTCAAACTTCATCAAATATTTGATGCTTAACTCAACCTACAAGCCACCCTCCCACTAGTTCTATTGGAAATTTTATTTAATTAATCTTTCCGTAACTCATAAGATTTATGTGTTTGATCTAAAATAGAACAATATATCCTAGTGTTCGACTTAAAGAAAAATGGAACACGTCAACACGGCATGTTCATCGAGTTATCTTTTTAAAAATTAAAGTTTGTTGATTATTTAAGAAAATTAAAGTTTTTCAAATACTGTTTAGCTTGCTCTCCGAACACAATTTAGCAAACATATGAAGTTTACGACAAATGTATATGCCAGTTTATTGAAATTTCCATTATCAAACTTCAGATGATAATAATTAAAAAGAAATTCTAATATGACTAACAAATGTTTACAAATAAAGTTTACATAAATTTGTAATCTATATTTTTACAACAATATCAATAAGATACAAATGTTTACAATCTCTCATACTTTGCATTTGACAAAATCATTGTTAGTGTATACCACATTTTTTTTATATGTCTTTTCTATGTATACATATTTTTTCTATGTATATATATGATCACAAATGTTAATATCAAAATCTCTCTTGATCGTATCACTAAAACTGATCAATATAACCACGTAAGTGTATATGTTGTAAAAAGGGTTCAATCGCGACACATTAAAATCATCAACATTGTTGTCTTTTCATGCTCGCATCAAAGCTACTGATATCAAGTTCTAAAGCAATGGCAGATACAAGAAATTCAAAATGAACAACACATATTAAGTTAAAAGTTGCTTAAAATTATTTTGTTTAGAGTGAATTATTAGGGGAGTTTTCGAGAGTCTTGAGTTTCATCCCAGACATGTGTGGTTCGAGCACCGTATACTGTCCAATTGAATGTCACTGTGGTATCTCAAATGCTAAAAACTAATTATTTACTCGCTGTTAAACAAAAATGGACATATATATACTTCACAAGTTAACAGTAAACTTGTTATAGATCTATAGGGGAAAAAATGTGAAGCCCATATGAAAACCGAAACATATATTCTTACCCAATATTATAGGCCTAATTTTTCATAACATGATATTCATTCAAGCCCATAACAAAACCCAAACAAATTCGCCACGTCATCATTACTAACCACGTGGCACTTTCTAAATGGAACAGATGATATATTTTCTAAACTTACATTTCACCCCCTCTAAAACTAACTTTTTGACCCTCACACCCCCCCATCGATCAAAGTAACAAAAATATAAAAACTTGGAATTTTGATGATGTTCTTTGGTGAATAAAAACACACAAACACAGTTGGTTGTAGGTGAAAATAAATATAGATATGGGTTGGAACAATTTGATGTGGGTTTTTGTTTTATTGATCACTTTGTTCAAATACGACGTCGTTGTAGCAGACCAGATCTTCCCAACTCATTCAGGTATGTAGTATTTTTACCACAAATTCGTTTCTGGGTATTCTTTGTTTTTATTGAATTTGTAATCTTTTGTCACAAATTTGATTTTTTTTCATCTGGGTAATAGTTAAATTCTGTGCATTGAGGTTAATGTTAAGACTTTGGATGTTATGTTGACTTTTTGATCTAATATGTTTGACTTTATTCATATTGAAATAGTTGGGGTTTATTCATTTAGGTAAATAAAGTGATTGAAGGGTGTTTAATTGGTGAATGTTTACATGTAATTTGGGTTATCGTAACGGGTAAACGGGTAGGATTTTCGTGTTCAGGCTACCCGTGAAAAGTCGAGCCTTATGTATGTGGCCTAACTGGCATTTCCGTGGCGACTTTTTCCCTCGACAACCAAGATGTTTACCTGGTGAGGTTCGAATCTAGGTTTCTTAGGACGCTGTACCATTAGGCCAATTTTAGATGTTTGATCATATAGGAGTAAGTGTGGTGACAAGTGAAATCTGTATATTAGTAAGGGGAAGATATGGTCTGTACAGTAGTTCTTTTTTGCATTGTTGTATCTGTATGCGAGTGATATTCAGACATATGACCAAAAGAAGTTATATATTGAGGAGTCATACTGTAAAGAGAAGGTAAATTATGTAAAGGAGTCCTCGTCACATCCATATATTGCCTGACAAATTACCGGGCTAGGAGTGCATAACTATGTTGAGGGCTAAAAAATTGCGCCATCTCTTGGCATGGCTTAGTATTGCTTTTTGCACCAGGGTTTAATGGCTCATCAAATGTACGATTTCGTAGTGCCTATCGTCTTAGCCTGGTAGACACTTAATTATGCTTAATACTATTTTCAACAACAAAACTGACAAGTTGTTGGTAATAGCATAAGGCCTTTTTTTATGGCTCTTTAGTGTGGTCATTTTGTGGGACCAACAGTATGGAGCATCGATACATTAACAAAATGGAGACTTGAGAATGGAGGAAAATGTCATGACTGAATGGGAAAATGGCTATATAGGGTTTGATTATATCTGAGTTCCAAGTGTGTGTGAAAAATCAATGGTTTGATTAGGTTTTCTATTATTTTCATGGATGCTAGTATATTGTAGTTTATTTATGATTGATGATTTTGTTTGAAAAAATAACGTGATGCAAACTTCAAATGTCTGTAAATCTTTGATTTTTCAGGTGGCTTAAGTCGCAGCTCTCGAGAACCAAAATACGATATTGAGTTTCACACAGAAGATTCACCATTCCTTCCTGTAAGTGAGTAGCATATTAAACTTTACAGTTTGGTATAGGTGGCAATTTAGCCTTGTTACGTAAGTTGCCAGAAGTGCTTTCAAATGCTTAAAGCTTCTTAAAACATATAGATTAACAATATACACATAATACTTGCTCAGTACACGCCGATCAAAAAAAAAAATTGCTCGATACACTAGTTTTGAACCAAGTTTCAAACATTGGACTAAAATGTCATCAGGTTGGGCCAACCTGATCTTTTTTAGGAGTAACATGTTTTGACCTAAACATATTTCGATCTATTACAATAACTGCTAGCCAACCCAATTTATCACCTCTACAGTCTAGTATTTATTTGAGAATTTTGTGTTCTGTAGGATGATGATCAAGAATCTGTGGTCATGCCAAAGAAGAATGGAGAGAAATTTTTATGTTACTTGCCTAAGGTGGAGAAATCAAAGAGTGACAAGCCGACCATACGTCAAAACACAACTAGTTTAATTTTGGAAACCGAAAAACGCTTCAAATTGAAGACACCAGATGAACTACTTGAAGCACTTAAAGACAAATGCTTTATAAGGGTCAGGACTTTAACCAAATTCAATAATTACCTGGCCTAGTGTTTCTTTATCTTCCATATTAAGTAGAGTTGGCTGTTAAAAAAAAGTTAAATGCTTAAAACCTCCTAATTAGTTATATTAAATTTCATAGATTCTTGGTTATAAAAATATATATTTTCATAATCATATTTGAGACACCGATGACATAAAAAAAATGGTAATTTTGGACAGAAAGTGTTTCGGTCTTTTGGGTCAACAACCACTTTCTGCCCTTACATAAAGTTACTCACTTTTACCTGTTACCCAAACCCTCCATCCCTTCCATTTTGCCACCTTTAAGGTAAGGTGCTCAATGTTTACATTTTTTGGATCTGTATGTTACTTTTAGGAAAATGGGATTTGAACGCAGACTTATCTTGGTAAATATTTATTGCAGCAAGAAGGTTGGTGGACATATGAAATTTGTTATCAAAAGAAGTTGCGTCAAATTCACGTGGAGGATGATAAGGTATAAATCAGGATGTATTTGTTATATAATACACCCCGTATCTTTTTTATTGAGAAGTAACTGAAGTAGCTTTACTACCCTGCAACCCTTTTCAGCTTGTTCAAGAATTTGTATTGGGTGAATATGATGCTGAAGCTACAGCTGCTTACAACCGTAACGAATCTAACATTTCAACTTTGAAAGATCCTCGCTCGAAAGATGCATCACAAAGGTACCGGCATGTCATATCACATCATGTTCCATAGATTTTATGGTAAATGGGCTAGGTAGAAAACGGGTCAAAAGAAGTTAGGTTGATATTGACCCACCAACGCATTATTAATTCTATAATCGAGCAATATATTAAACATAATTACAAATGATCTTGTTTTCTTTAATATCCTTAGGGTGACTTTGACCTGTTACCTTTTAGAGTTGTTGCATATCCATCTAAGATTCTAACGTGTATCCATTTGAACAATTGCTTATACCTTGGGTCTTAGCTAAGGTTGTTAGCTTTGCCAACTTAACTTATTTTCAGTCAAAATATATATAACACACAGAAGCAGGGTTTTGTGATTATTTATCTTTTTAATTCTTTAGTTTTATATGGTTAATGCAGGTATCATGCTCATCAATACACAAATGGAACCATGTGTGATCTTACAAATGAGCCTCGAGAAACTGAGGTATGATGGAGGCAAAATAACGTTACTCTGTTTCGTACAAAGTACAACCTTCGTTTTATCTTGATTATTGCTTGTAATTTTTGCAATTTGTAGGTGAGATTTGTGTGTTCTGAACCTAGAGCTATGATTAGTTCTATCACCGAGTTATCAACTTGTAAATATGCACTCACAATTCAATGCCCAATGCTTTGCAAACACCCGTAAGTGCCCCTCTCTCATTCTGTTTTCATTTCTGCACTAATTTTTTCTCACTAAATCAACTAACAACCTATTGACGTTGTCATGTCCCTCAACAATTAGTCTGTAAATGTTTTTAAAAATGTAAGTGGGTAAAAATGTGACTTTTTATGGTGATCAGATAAACAGCTCTCCGAGTGTTTGACAAATTTTAATTATTTTAAGGAGCTATATATGTTAATCCTAGGTGTGAAGATATGGAGTAATTTCAAAAGGTATAAAAGGAAAACAGAAAGCAAGATGTAAATCAATAGAAACAAGACGAGCATCATATAGAAATATTGAATTGTAAATAGAATTAAGGTTTGATTCCACAGATGATATAGAAGGGATTGTCTATAATGATAGACAAATGAAAGATTTAATAATGATTCTCATACTTGATTTTCTCAATCTTACAATAACCAAAATAGCCTATCTTGTGAAAAAAGATGAAACAATTTATGAGATGTGAGTCAAAATATCGTAACAAAGTTAAAGCAAATGACACAATTGGTATTTCTCTGCATTTTAAAAATCAGATTTGTTTCAACTGATATTTAGATAATCTGGAGTATAACATCTTTATCCAAACATTTGAATCTGTTTATATCCAATTTCATGACTTGAATCGTAACACTGCCCAAGTAATGAGCCCCTTTTACATAATTCAAATGAGAAAATAATAATGGTCCTAACACTCTCCAAGTTGTGAGCCCCTTTTATATAATGCAAATGTGAAAATAATAGTGGTCTGTGGTCCTACAAATTTGAGAGCCAAATATGGAGAAAATCGTATAAATGAGTGGATGGAACCCTGAAATGATACAAAGATAGGGGTTTTTGTAACCTTGCTACTAGCAAAGCATAGTGTTTCTCAATCTATACCAAAAAATTGTAATTCCTGATACTCATAATAAGCTAAAGTGCCCCCTTCCCTCCTGATGGGTAATATATGTCTTTGCAGGTTGTTCCAAGAAGAAAGACCAGTTTGGTATACAATCAACTGTAATCCACTCCCGAAAGATTACAAACAACCAAATACAGAGGATGACACTCTGGATCGTAGGATTGCAATGATAACTAATAAGGAATCGTCATCGTCCAGGCCGGTTTCAGAAGAATATGCAACATAAAGATGTATGCACGTTGAATCCCAATTTTCACATCAAATTAGCAAACAGAAAAAAATGTGGCGGTTTCCTGATAGTTTTGATCATTTATTAGTACTTATGGTACAGTTTTTTCTGACTATATAGTAAAGTCCGTGGAAGTTAACGCAAACAAAACTCATGCGGTGTGATTATAGTTTAATGTTATTGCACCCTGTTGTTTTATTATCAAGAAAAGCAGATAGATATTGTAATTGTGATTTATATAGCATGTAGTTTAAACAGCTGGATAATATGGTGCGAACTTTTCGTTTTGTCTGTTCTTGGTTCGGCTTATTTATGTTCAATTTCTTAATCTTGTTTCTTAGGATAATTAGGTAGTCTTAGTATACCCCAACTACAAATTTTAGCTCAGAATACTTGAGTAAAGCTTCATTACTCGTTAATTGGAGAATATGATACACATGTATCCAGTGGAGTATATATACAACTGATATGGTAGCTTTAAAATAGTTTTGATATGACTGTCTAATAACAAACTCAGACAACCTATACATATACTCGGTTGTATCTATTTAATTTATATTTATATTGCATTGCAGTTTAGCATGCTCTGGTGATGGAAAAAGTACTAGATAGTAAACCCGTGAAACTGTTATGCAGTGTACAAGATCTGTAAGATTAGCACACATCCCTTGGTCTGTATGTATATCGACTTTAGCTTCCTGAGTTATATATGCATTGAGTCATTGAGACGGCTCATAAGTTACAAGCGAAATTTGTATGATATGATTTTTACCACACATACAAACACTTCAAATACAGTTGGATAGTCATTGAAACAACTCCAGAGTGTGAGATCTGAACTGAAATGTTGTAATATTAGGGGTTTTTATATCACAAGCTTTCAGTTCAGATCTCACACTCTGGAGTTGTCTAATCTAGCAAATGACTTCTGCACGCCGGTTTATATTGATTATAGTGTGGAAACCTATGAAACTTGATGCGTGAAATTTGTTACGACCAAATTGTGACTGAAGCAAGATTAACAAAGTTTTATCTAAATATCACTTTATGTACATAGAGTTGATCACATTCGCGCTATACATCTCATTTCTAAAGACAACTAGAAAAGAATCCTTGATGTGGAACAATTGCTTCTCGAGCATTGCAACCAGCATGAGATTAAGCCAACGAGCCCTGCCTCCCTTGGCTGTAATTTATCCTCCTCTCGCCTCTGCAAGACTCTTAAAAACTCATCTGAGCTTAACCTTCCATCCCGATTCACATCAAATAAGTAATATATTATATCAATCACATTGTCATTCAAAGCAATTCCGCAAACCTACCACCAGGCAAATAAGTCTGTTATTATCTGAGTATGAAAAACCGATCCTTAACAAATGTAAAAAGCTGTTCTACTACTAACCTGCTCGGTTGCTCTTTGGAAATCCTTCTTTGTAAGGAGCCCGTTCACTTTTCCATAACTAAAGATGGCGAGAGATAGAGGTCTCAGCTGCGTTCTTAACTCTGCAAACTTCATGAAATCATCTAATGTAATGCGGATGTTCTTCAGACTTGGTTCGTCATTTAGTTGTTCAACTCGGTCGAGAAACTTGTTAATATGTCCCATATCAGCAGATGCCACCATGGATAATGCGAAGTCCTTAGCAGATATCGTTCCTTTTGACTTGTAGTCGTAATGAGCAAATTCAAGCGACAAAATCTGATGATGAAGATCAACAGAATGCTTTATATTATCATTTATCACTAACCAGTAACCAGCTTAACCTAATATCCAACCCGCCCCACCCAAACCGTCCATTTGCCATCTAAGACAACGAGAGAGATCAGATACCTCATTATGCAAATCTTTCAAGAATTGAACGAATTTCCCATAAGCTAGGCGTGATTTTCCATCTTTCCCGAAGAAATACTCAAGCAGGCCACCGTTCTCGACAGTCCTTGAAACTTTTAGCCCGTTACGCAACCCATCCCTATGTCGTACTCCTTGTCTATGTTGAGCTCGCATCAGTTCCATTACTTTCTTAAATTCCTCCTTGTCGATTTCTCTATATATAGTTTTAAAATATAATCACATCTATAATTGCATAGAATAATAGAAACAACCCTTATAAGAAATAGAAGGAAACTAACCCGTCGTTATCAAGATCAAACATCTTAAAAGCTACACAGAAGCTTGATTCGGGAATACTTAGCAGCGTGACAAAAAAAATATATCTGTTACAACAATTTCAAACAAAATTTAACCTCACAAAACTTATTACACTTCAAAAGTTTCATAGTTGAGTTCATTATGCATATGACTTACTCAGCAAAAGAAATAAGCCCATCGTTATTAGTATCGAAAAGCATGAAGAATTCTGAAGGAGGACAATGTAACTCACTAGGCCCCAACTCTCCTTTCAAGCTACCCTCTCGAACACGAGAAGCTTCAGAAGGGGGAAACACCGGCACCACGGCTCTCATTAAATCAGCAGGAGTCATATATGGCTCACCCTCACGAGATTGGTAAGATGCGAAATATTCAAACACCTAAAGATAGTTGAAAACTGATTATCCGACTTCTGGTTTTTCAGTGTTAGATAATACCTTTCACTAAAAACTGGTATTTAGTAGGCTCTGGCTACCCAATGGCTGTATGTAGTTCACAGGCGTATGAGGGTGCTTTTTGCCATTGGGTACCCCGGGTAGCCGGACATCAATCTTTGTTGGACGCTAAAAAAAAAAGTATCGTGTGATTTACCAAAAACACAAAATTATACAAAATAACTTTCAATCTATGTGATTACAAATTTTCATTTTCATTTTTCGGGCCTCATTTTTCAAAACAAATAACTTTTGCACAGGGTCTCCAAAAATTTAATAACGGGCCATTTTGTTCATGATAATATCACAACGTGTGATTTTTAAAAACGCAATCTCAAACATCAGCTATGTAAATATTCATACATACCTTCTCTGGTGGACTTTGGGTTCTTATTCTCTTTTCGTACTTGAAGAAAACTTTTCTTCTATACGTATCTGGAAGTATATACGTCGGCTTCTTCTCAGAATCTCTAGACTTGTCAGATTCCGAATACGCACACACAAAATGTGAGTTTGTCAAAGATTTATAATTGAAGTAACAAAGTCCTAAACTCAATCCAACTACAAGAATTCCAGATTTTAACGATTCAATAAGCGAATCAACCCTCTTGTAACGTTCGTAATTAGACCCTGACCCAATGCTCAATGGCTGGTTGCTAGATTTCGTTGCGATTAGACGAGTGTTGTGGTCATGCCCATTGATTATTCGTGACACAATAAATTTGGTCGAATTCGATGGTTTTTTCCTTGTAAATGCAGAAGAAAAATGCATAGTAACGTAAATTTGGCTATCAGTTTTTGGATGAACAGATAAAAAAAAATAACGTAAAAAAGGATAATGTTTTTAGTATATGAATTGTGAGGTAACGAATGGTTGGTCTGGATAAATTTGAGCGGGAAAAACGGTAATTTGTTGAATGTGGTTGGTAATTCTGTTTCTTAGATAAGATGGGCCAAATTATGAAGACATTTTCGTTTACACATGAGAAAAACTAAAACATGTGGGAAACTTTGTTCAAAAATGATATTCCAGTCGACAAGTGTGGTGTGGGTCCGTGGTCAGGTCAAAAACGAGCCAAGAATAAATCTTTTTTGTTAGAATGTCTTAAAATAAAGATGTGCGTTTTATAGATGATATTTTATTGGTTGACAAATTAATGATTATACGTTTCTAAAACTTTATGTACATTTAAAATTAAAATGAATATTTATTATCGACGGATGAAATAGTTGCTGTTTTTTTGAACATATATAGGTTACTTTTATTATTTTTATGTTTCATATTTGCATTTAAGGTTTTATATATTAAACCATTTGTTCAGGGACGGAGCCAGAAATTTTCCGAAGAGGGGGCAAAAAAAATCGTATATCATACTATTTGCGTTTTTCAAGAACATAAAACATTTTCGGTGGTACTCAACCCGAGAATAAAGATTGACTCTTAAAATTTAGTAAAAAACAAAATATTACAACGATAAAATTTAAACACTATCAATATAATATAATGAGTATTTAACATAAAAACAGCAGTTAAGTCATAAATAAAATATATAGAAATAATATAACTTAAATAATAATAATAATTCTAAGTATAATTTTAATACTCAAAAGAAATAATATATCAGAAAAGTAAATCCAATCTATCTTATACAATTATGTTGACTGGCCCTCACTTCTTTTATATAACTTTTTTTTTTTTTTTTTTTTTTTTTTTTTTTTTTTTTTTTTTTTTTTTTTTTTTTTTTTTTTTTTTTTTTTTTTTTTTTTTTTTTTTTTTTTTTTTTTTTTTTTTTTTTTTTTTTTTTTTTTTTTTTTTTTTTTTTTTTTTTTTTTTTTTTTTCAATTTTATTGTTATTTTTTATTATTGTCATACGTTATTAACCTTATTTTTTTTTTTGAAATGTGAATTTCGCTGGAAACTTCGTGTCGCGATTCGACAACGGAAGGTCTAGCATACGTTGTCTTAACTGGAGTCCGCGCTAGAGAGCTCTCTCGAAGTAGAAATACCTATTTCAAATACCCGATGGGGGAAAACCCCCTACTAATCCGCCCGAAGGCACGACGATTAATAGGGTAAACTCTGCCCCTCAAACTTGAACCTGGGTATACCCAAGCCAAGTCCTCATAAAGGGACTTAATTCCTATGTCCTCTCACAAGGCTTGAACACAAGACCTCATGCGGGGATGATCTTTCAACTATATAACTAATAATATAATTATTGTATAAATGCAAATGTTTCTATAAATCAAAACACTAGTTTCAACTTCCAAAGCCCAGCTACAAAATTGATCTGAATATACAACTTTTTTTACATTGAAAAGGCAAACCTATAAAGCTATATTATTTTTATAATAAAAGAAAACTCATATATCTTTACATATCCATTACATACATACATATGCATATATCATTTATCAGCCATTTAGGCTATCCGGAGTGGGGCGGTTAGCCCAGGCGATCCGGTGGATTTCGCCGCCTAGTCGCCGGGCACACCACCCCCACCCGGCGATCCACCATTTCAGCGACTTGTATGGGTTGCGAGATTACACTTTGACTCTCCCACCTTTTTCTAATTTCGATACATTTCACTATCCTTTAATAATAATTATTTATATAATATAGGTATTTATATATATAATATATAATTATTTGAATGTGAGTAAAAAAAGAAAAAACAAACTTGCGCTGCCGGAATTTTGATGAAGACGATCGGAAAAGTGGAAAGGAAAACTAGATCTGCTTTTCTCTTTTTGTCATTTTGTATGTATATTAAGTTTCTATTTAGACCCTGAACTATTATATATTTATTAAACAATAACTTAAAGTTTTGTTAGTTTTAATTTACACCCCTATTCTTTAAGTTTTAATATATTTGTATTTTTATTTATTTTGTATGTTCTATTTATATTTTGTTGTATTAACATAAAATGTATTTTTAATTAATAAACTCAAAAAAGAAAAATCAAAAAAATTAAAAATCAATCATTACCCTGCCCCACCTTCTGGCAACTCCACTCCCCTCTTTTTTCCAGGCAACCCCCAGCAACCCAGGATGCCACATGGCGCGACCTGGTGAAAGTAGTCCAACCCCCGACAATACCACTCCGGATAGCCTAGAATGCATTCGGTTCCTCTCTGGTCATATCAAATAAACATATACTACTCTATCTTCTCATTCAAATACACACGCCATCATTCAATTTCATTCATTTTCTAAAGTTAAATTGAAGATTTACATCAGATCTGGTCAATCAAAGGGATGATTTTGGTATCTTAGCTCTCGATTTCAGATTCAAACCTCAAGGAAACTCATAAGCTCCAATGAAAATCCGACAAAAGCGGATCAGCTTTCCGGTTTCGATCTCAGTCATCATCATTTTCTTCATCTCTTTATCATTATCACCTAAATATTTTCTATTTTGATTTTTTTTAGGGGTTAAAATTCAAACATACCATAAAAAAAACTACATTATATCAAGATTGGAGTGGGGACAGTTGCCCCCATTGCACCCATGCTGAATCCGTCTCTGATTTGTTGTTGTTTTATGAACTTGTTAATGCTTAAACCGTTAGTATACAAATGGAACTAAGAAACAGACTTATAGGTTATCCATCATTCCATCTTCATATCTAAATATGAGAGAAAATACCCGCGGGTTGCAGCGGTGAGATGGTGAGGGTGATAAGTCATAAAGTGTGATAGATCATAGGAAGTGATATGTCATAAAGTGTGATAGCCAAATGCCTTAGCCGTACGGGCTCTGCCTTCGGATTTAAAAATTCGTCGAAAGTATATCGAATGACATCTCTAATGAAAGAGCATAAAATTTTAAGAACACCCATATAATTTTTATAATTTATCGATGTACGGTTTTTGAGATAAAAGATTTTGAATGAATTAGAGAAATAAAATGATTTATGGAGGAGAGAGAAAAATGAGTGGTTGAGATTTGAGGAGAGAGAGAAAAATGAGTGGTTGAGATTTCTTCTAAGGGTATTATGAATAAGTGACAGGGGTATTTTGGGTTTTCAACTACTTAAAGTTGAAAAAATGGAGGGAGTAAATGCTTTATAATGTAACGAGAGAAAGTACCCACGCGTTGCGGCAGTGAGATGGTGGGGGTGATAGGTCATAGGAGGTTATAGGTCATAGGAGATGATAGGTCATAGAGTGTGATAGCCAAAATCCTTAGCCGTACGGGTTCCGCCCTCGGATTTAAAAATTCTTCGAAAATATATCGAATGACATCTCTAATGAAAGAGCATGAAATTTTAAGAACACCCATATAATTTTTATAATTTATCGATGTACGGTTTTTGAGATAAAAGATTTTGAATGAATTAGAGAAATAAAATGATTTATGGAGGAGAGAGAAAAAAATGAGTGGTTGAGATTTGAGGAGAGAGAAAAAAAAATGAGTGGTTGAGATTTCTTCTAAGGGTATTATGAATAAGTGATAGGGGTATTTTGGGGTTTTCACTTACTTAAAGTTGAAAAAATGGAGGGAACAAATGCTTTATAATGTACGAGACAAAGTACCCGCGCGTTGCGGCGGTGAGATGGTGGGGGTGATAGGTCATAGAGTATGATAGATCATAAGAGGTGATATGTCATAGAGTGTGATAGCCAAATGCCTTAGCCGTCCGGGCTCCGCCCTCGGATTTAAAAATTCGTCGAAAGTATATCGAATGACATCTCTAATGAAAGAGCATGAAATTTTAAGAACACCCATATAATTTTTATAATTTATCGATGTACGTTTTTGAGATAAAAGATTTTGAATGAATTAGAGAATAAAATGATTTATGGAGGAGAGGGAAAAATGAGTGGTTGAGATTTGAGGAGAGAGAAAAATGAGTGGTTGAGATTTCTTCTAAGGGTATTATGAATAAGTGATAGGGGTATTTTGGGGTTTTCACTTACTTAAAGTTGAAAAAATGGAGGGAACAAATGCTTTATAATGTAGGAGACAAAGTACCCGTGCGTTGCGACGTGGTGATATGGTGGGGGTGATAGGTCATAGAGTATGATAGATCATAAGAGGTGATATGTCATAGAGTGTGATAGCCAAATGCCTTTGCCGTCCGGGCTCCGCCCTCGGATTTAAAAATTCGTCGAAAGTATATCGAATGATATCTCTAATGAAAGAGCATGAAATTTTAAGAACACCCATATAATTTTTATAATTTATCGATGTACGGTTTTTGAGATAAAAGATTTTGAATGAATTAGAGGAATAAAATGATTTATGGAGGAGAGAAAAATGAGTGGTTGAGATTTCTTCTAAGGGTATTATGAATAAGTGATAGGGGTATTTTGGGGTTTTCACTTACTTAAAGTTGAAAAAA
This sequence comes from Erigeron breviscapus, assembly GCA_034093135.1. Classification (NCBI taxonomy): domain Eukaryota; kingdom Viridiplantae; phylum Streptophyta; class Magnoliopsida; order Asterales; family Asteraceae; genus Erigeron; species Erigeron breviscapus. The sequence continues at coordinate 16,243,518 of CM067174.1, forward strand.
TGGAGGGAACAAATGCTTTATAATGTACGAGACAAAGTACCCGCGCGTTGCGGCGGTGAGATGGTGGGGGTGATAGGTCATAGAGTATGATAGGTCATAAGAGGTGATATGTCATAGAGTGTGATAGCCAAATGCCTTTGCCGTCCGGGCTCCGCCCTCGGATTTAAAAATTCGTCGAAAGTATATCGAATGATATCTCTAATGAAAGAGCATGAAATTTTAAGAACACCCATATAATTTTTATAATTTATCGATGTACGATTTTTGAGATAAAAGATTTTGAATGAATTAGAAGAATAAAATGATTTATGGAGGAGAGAAAAATGAGTGGTTGAGATTTGAGGAGAGAGAAAAATGAGTGGTTGAGATTTGAGGAGAGAGAAAAAAATGAGTGGTTGAGATTTCTTCTAAGAGTATTATGAATAAGTGATAGGGGTATTTTGGGGTTTTCACTTACTTAAAGTTGAAAAAATGGAGGGAACAAATGCTTTATAGTGTAGTAGAGCTAATAGAGATAATAGAGATACAGAAATGCAAATTTAAATGTGATATACGTTTTTACATACTGTATATATGTGTTATACTTACCGTTGGGACATTCCACACAGGCCAAAATATATATCAATAGGATTAAGATCCTCTAAAGTTGATCCAACTTCACCTATGAAGTTGGATCAACTTTGAATGGAAGTAAAAAAATGATGACTGAGATTTCTTCTAAGAGTATTATGAATAAGTGATAGGGGTATTTTGGGGTTTTCAATTACTTAAAGTTGAAAAAATGGAGGGAACAAATGTTTTATAATGTACGAGACAAAGTACCCGCGCGTTGCGGCGGTGAGATGGTGGGGGTGATAGGTCATAGAGTATGATAGGTCATAAGAGGTGATATGTCATAGAGTGTGATAGCCAAATGCCTTTGCCGTCCGGGCTCCGCCCTCGGATTTAAAAATTCGTCGAAAGTATATCGAATGATATCTCTAATGAAAGAGCATGAAATTTTAAGAACACCCATATAATTTTTATAATTTATCGATGTACGATTTTTGAGATAAAAGATTTTGAATGAATTAGAGGAATAAAATGATTTATGGAGGAGAGAGAAAAATGAGTGGTTGAGATTTGAGGAGAGAGAAAAAAATGAGTGGTTGAGATTTCTTCTAAGAGTATTATGAATAAGTGATAGGGGTATTTTGGGGTTTTCACTTACTTAAAGTTGAAAAAATGGAGGGAACAAATGCTTTATAGTGTAGTAGAGCTAATAGAGATAATAGAGATACAGAAATGCAAATTTAAATGTGATATACGTTTTTACATACTGTATATATGTGTTATACTTACCGTTGGGACATTCCACACAGGCCAAAATATATATAAGGATTAGAATCCTCTAAAGTTGATCCAACTTCATAGGTGAAGTTGGATCAACTTTAACCATTGGATTAAATCCAATGGTCAAGATCTAATTTTGATGTTTAAATCTTGACCATTGGATTTAATCCAATGGTTAAAGCTGATCCAACTTCACCTATGAAGTTGGATCAACTTTAGAATGCGTAAGTTTAAAAAGTAGATAAGATTGATATTTAATAGACTTGAGGCTTTTAAATTAAAATGCTTTCCGAGCTAGAGACCGTGGTTGTTCTTTGAATAATCAAGTTTACTATAAATTGAAGTTTGATATATAAAAGGGTTAAGTGCGCCGCAGTTAACTAATGCAGAAAAGTTATTGTATACAGTTGTGCACGAACTCGTGTCCAGTTTTATTTTATGCAAGAAACCTGCTAAAATGGTTAAAGTAACAAATGTCCATATCACAAATTATTTTTGTCATTTCTCTGGCCGTTTCTCTCTCTCTCTCTCCCTCTCTCATTTCTCTGGCCGGTTGGTTACAGTGATCTATGTTATTAACCAAAGAAAAATGATTGAGATAATTGTGGGTCCAGAGTCCAAACCCGGATGAAGATTATGATGATGATGTTGCTCGTTATTGATGGGGTTGCCGGAAGTGGTGGTGGTGATGGGTGGCCGGAAGTAGTGGTGGTGATGGGATGGTCGGAATCTGCTATCCGCATCTATCGATTTATCTTAAATTCTTGATTATGGTGATGATTTGTTAACCAAATAACATCTTGGTAGCTTCCAAATTTCTGGCGATCATCAATTTTTCCGGCCACCATCGTTTTTCCGGTTATCATCACAGCACCACCATCTCCGGTCACTTTTTGATTCAAGAAAGTTACGGTGGCGATCTGGTATGTGTTATACCTCAATTCGACATCATCATCAACAAGATCTTTTAGTTGTTGGACTCGATTGGATTTCCGGCCATCGATCTTTTAGATTCAAGAACTTCGAGCCTCTGTAATGTTGTGGATCTTTTAGTTGTTGGATTCGTTGGATTTTCCGGCCATATGGGGTTTCGGTTTTTCTGGCCATATGGGATCTCTTTAATTCAAATATTGTTGTTAAATAATGATTTTTTTTATAAATAAGAAGTAGCATTATTACAAAGATTTGGTTAATAAAGTTATTGGATGGTAGTTAATTAAGACCATGTACTAAACTAAAATAAATAAAAGTAAATTGTAATAAGTAAAGTATGAGGACTAAAAATGTTATTGACCAATTCTTGGGTCAATGATGATGTCATCAAGGAATTTATTGGTAGAAAATAAAAGGTAAAATGTAATCAATGACTTACACTTTTTCAAATTTGAATTAAGGGTTTTGTTTTAATATATATTAAAGATATAATATTTTTGGCCATTTCAGACATAACTAGGTATATCATTGTATATATTTAGACTTATCTTCTATATACTAATGAAAATTTTGTTAATCAATTCTTGATGTAGTTTTTTACTTTTTTAAGAGGTAGGTAGGAGGTTTCGTTTTTCTAGCTAATCCCAAATTCAAATGTGGATATTAATGTTTAATCACTAATTACCAACACTTGCTATTATCACATGTTTTAGCTAGTGTGTTTTAACTTTTAATGATCTTTGTACATTATTTCATTTTTATGATCTATAAAATTTCTTATACAACCATATAACATGTTTTGTAAAAGGAGCTACTTTTAATGAACAAATTACTTAATAGAATATTTGTTCAACTTCATATATAAGAAGAAAGAAGATTTACATTCTATTCAACCCCATGGCTTTTCCAATCGCCAACTATCGTTGGGATATGGATTGTTCTCTTTACTAACATAAAATCCATCCTCTCTTACTAACCAATAACAATGTTGGGTATTCATTTTTCTATTACCACAAACCTTATTTATATGATCATCAAGTATATTTATTTGTTGATGTTGTGATTTCCACCAAAACTCCCCATAAACATCGGTATACAGATTTTGACAAAATGACCAGTCGTACATTCCATTGAAAGAAAGGGTATGATTTCCCCAATCATCTTCATTTGAGTTTACATGAAACTTTTCATTTTTTTTACTCAACCAATCATATGCTCCCAACACTCACTTTAATTGCTACCAACGGTCACATGCATCGGCCAAATATAGCCAATACTACTCGCCAAAAAGAACCAATTGCACTTGCCAATACACATGCTACAATGTTACCAAAGAGCCCATGGAAGCCAAACCAACTTGCCGACTGCACTCTTACCCCTAATTTTATCAACCCATTTTAAATTAAAATTTTATCAAATACTCAATTATACGACATTAGAAATACCAATATACTATATATAAAACTTTGTATGCATGAAAATATAATGTATACTATATAAATAATGATTTTTTTTATAAATAAGAAGTAGCATTATTATAAAGATTTGGTTAATGAAGTTATTGAGTGGTATTTAATTAGACCATGTACTAAACTAAAATAAATAAAAGTAAATTGTAATAAGTAAAGTATGAGGACTAAAAATGTTATTGACCAATTCTTGGGTCAATGATGATGTCATCAAGGAATTTATTGGTAGAAAATAAAAGGTAAAATGTAATCAATGACTTACACTTTTTCAAATTTGAATTAAGGGTTTTGTTTTAATATATATTAAAGATATAATATTTTTGGCCATTTCAGACATAACTAGGTATATCATTGTATATATTTAGACTTATCTTCTATATACTAATGAAAATTTTGTTAATCAATTCTTGATGTAGTTTTTTACTTTTTTAAGAGGTAGGTAGGAGGTTTCGTTTTTCTAGCTAATCCCAAATTCAAATGTGGATATTAATGTTTAATCACTAATTACCAACACTTGCTATTATCACATGTTTTAGCTAGTGTGTTTTAACTTTTAATGATCTTTGTACATTATTTCATTTTTATGATCTATAAAATTTCTTATACAACCATATAACATGTTTTGTAAAAGGAGCTACTTTTAATGAACAAATTACTTAATAGAATATTTGTTCAACTTCATATATAAGAAGAAAGAAGATTTACATTCTATTCAACCCCATGGCTTTTCCAATCGCCAACTATCGTTGGGATATGGATTGTTCTCTTTACTAACATAAAATCCATCCTCTCTTACTAACCAATAACAATGTTGGGTATTCATTTTTCTATTACCACAAACCTTATTTATATGATCATCAAGTATATTTATTTGTTGATGTTGTGATTTCCACCAAAACTCCCCATAAACATCGGTATACAGATTTTGACAAAATGACCAGTCGTACATTCCATTGAAAGAAAGGGTATGATTTCCCCAATCATCTTCATTTGAGTTTACATGAAACGATATTTCATCTTGGATACCATCGATTATGAATATATGCCATGGTCTATCTAACAAACAAAAACGATTTGGAGACTCACGTATTGAATTAGTTAGCGAAAATGTTCCGAAAACTAAGAAAAACAGGATGACAAAAAGGGTACGCATTGAAGGTGTTTTTTTTTATACTACGTTCGAGCAATGGATTTTTTTTTTATGTGTTTTGGGTACACTAATTCTCGATTTATATGAGTAGTAGATAAATGGAACTTAAATGATAACATTTATTATTGTTATATTGTTGTAATATATACTTGTAATAGTATATAAATTTAATTGTCTTTTTTTAATAGTAAATCCTATTCTATTCTTATTCTACTTTAACTTGAAGTTAATTTTTTTTTTTTAAAGTGATATTATAGCTATGTATTATGTGAAGTGATATTTTGTAATTGTAGCCCAGCCCATCTTTGTAGGGCAGCCCACTAGTGTTGTAATCTTCTATATAATGGTGTATAAATGTATAATGTTCTATACTTTTTATATAGAAAAGTTTATACATTAAAGTAAGTTTCGATCAATTGAAATTAAGTGAACTTTAGCAAATGGTTGATAATGTTTAATCCTTTAACTTTCGGATATCCGATCTTAAGTTAGCATTGACTTAGTGTTATAACCTTTTGTTTAAACACAAATATATTGTAAAAACTAAAGAATATGTTTAGTAAAATTGATTGGGGTTAGAGTTGTAGTTGGGGGTTGGAGATGAAGCCTCCAGCTACTTCCAAAATTGAAGGAATAAAATGGGTTTTTGTTTAACCAAAAAGTTCCGATATTGTCTCAAAAGGGTAAATCACCAAATTTGAAAAACATAACGGATTAAATCATGCTAAAACACTGATAAACAATAAAAAGCTGTTTGGTATCTTGAATGTTAACTACTGACCGAATGAGCCGGCGACTCAACTACTAACTTGTTCTTTTGAAGAAAAAACCCACTGCTAACCCATAAAACTAGATTAATGGTTTTATTAAAAAGACATAACACATAAAACAATATACTTCGTTATTTAGTACCAACTATTGTTGAAGTATATATATGGTTGTATTTATCTGTTGTGTTGTTAACTCTTATAATCTATCGGGTTTGGTAAAAAGAAAATACATTTTATTTACTTTCTACGATCATATGTCGTCCCCAAATAACAAACCAAGTTAAATCTAGTTATACAGATTGCTAACTTTATTTTTATCAATTAAAAAGAATGACAGAACGTCGTACGCCTCTACCATAAGTCGCGCGGACCACTTCCCAACCGGCCCCTATTCTCAAATCATACAAACCCGACATCAAGACTAGAATGGCAAAACAGGGACAAACTGGCGCAAGCCGTAGTACTTAACCAGACGCCCATAGCACTTATCTGCTGCTTTAGAATTAGCCATACAAAAAAACTTGGTTCGTGATTCATACACGTCTAGCCTTGTTATTGATATAGTTGACATATATTTATGAAGTTGTTGAACTAATTAACGACATATAAGATTTTCAAAATCCCGAACTCTGTACAAATGGATGTTTAATAGCGAGTAAATGAATAACGTGATAATAAGATCCCAAATATCGAGTCTGGCTTTTGTTGAAACAAAACATGTTTCGGTTAAGGTAGATAATGGTTTATACGAAATTAAATATTATATTTTCATATATAAGGGGGGAGGGAGTGGAAGGTTTCAACCTTTTCATCTCCCTTCAACTATCCAATCAAATTACTCCACCTCATTTCAACCCTCCAACCTTTTTTTCAACCTTTTTTAGTGGCAACCGAAACTCCCAACCTTTTCTTCACATTTTAATAATTCATCCTTAACATTTATAAACTTTACATAACTAACCCTCTTTTTAATTTATATGTTTTATTAATAACAAAACACATTACATAATACTTAAAACACATTAAATAATACTTGAAACACATTACATATTAAAAGTAAAACATTACATAATTAAAAAAAGAAGTTTATATTATGGAAAAAAAAAACTTACAAAGAGCTAATAAGAAAACATAAACAATTTCATCTTGGTAAAAAAAAGAGCTAAAACTTCACTTTGCTTAAAAAAACAATTGGTCCCAATTTACACTTTTGGAGAAAAAAAGAAAGAAAAAAAAAAGTGTGCACAGCAGCTCAAAAAAAAAAAAAAAAGCAGTTTCGCCCAGTTTACACTTTTGGTCCCTGGCGCTTCCTTTCTTCCACCTTTGGTCCTCTAACGGTCACTTTGGAACTTTCCAAACTTTCCACTTTCAGTCCCTGTCTTCACCCCACACCTCCATCTCCCTGCGAGCTATAAGCTCGCGCGCCCCATCTCCCTCCGAGCTCGCGACCATGGCACCCGAATCCCTCTCCATCTCCCTCCTTCGGCTCCCTCCCCCTAAGGTCGAAGTAACTATGACTTTTGGGCTTATTGAGTCTATGAATAAATGTGCTAAGTTAGAGCCCGTTTTTCTTTTTAACTCATTAAGTGTTAATTGTATCAAGTGACTAATGTATAAATAATTAGTATGTATTAAGTAAAATATAGGTAATTGACGGTTATTTTTGTTTATTAAGTAAAAAAAACATGAAATTTGACTGAATGATTAAGTTCTTAAATATTAAGTAAATTAAAAAAACAAGGATTTAGTGTCTTTATTATGAAAAATGATATTCGTACAACTCTTGATTTATTACCACAAACATGTTTTACTTGCTTATACAGTTTGCCCTAGAAATCATATTATGAGATAAATATATCAATATTTGTGTTACAAATATCACTTTGATCTCTTTTACCATCCTTGAAAAAGACATACATGTTCTTGACATAAAGTGACCATGTGATCATCTATGACACCGGCCAGTTGTCCCTCTCTTCAGAGTAGTACTATATTTGTATGGAAGTTAAGCCCTCAAAATCAAATAAAGTCATCTTAATTAATATATTGTCTTAACTAATTGGTACCTGACCTATTTCTCTAATCAAGGCCCCCAAAATCAGATACAACAGGTTAGCGTAATGTGACCCCTACCTATGCTAATGTAATAATTAAGTGTTTCCGATGCAACCAAGATAAAAAGGCTAGGGTATCCAAGTTTAATACCAGACTATATAACATGCTATGCTATATATATGTAGACAACTGCTTCAAACATATATACAGATTTCTCTCAGTAAAATTAACTTTTATTTTAATTAATGTTGTATATATATTTATGTGATAGAAATCTATGATAATAATGACTATATATTAAGATTAATTAAAATAATACTCTTTGAGGATCCAAAAGACCAATAGAGCCATGCTACTTTCCATTAAATTAAGATATGGGTAGTGACATAAGATTTAGTATGGACATTAAATACATCTAAAACCAACAAATTAAGCTAGGTAAACATTACCTAAAGAAGCAAGACAACTCCTTAATTACTCTCTTAAAGACAAAGTTGTAATCACATGTATATGTCACTATGCTACACTAGTAAATCTGAAGTAGGTTGGATACATATGATGATAATAAATGTAATCCAATGTTAACATATAACCATTTTTGATACAATCAACAACTATATGTGTCGTAAAGTATGTTCCTATACATGATATATATGATGATCGTATTGTTGAATATTATGGATCATATGCTTGTTTAAAGTGACCAGGAGCTGCGTCCTGTACATTTTAAAGGTCTCGTGCGACAACTAAATAGTAGGGCCCGTACACATATTATTTGTATATTTCAAACTCCAGTCCGGAGCCAGGATACCGCTTTTTTGACATTGGAGGGGGTCATACCATATAAACCTCGTCTTCAGCAGAATTATAGAAAATCGGCTGCATTTGGGCTTATTGGGGGAGGCTTGCACCACCCAGCCCCCTTGTCTCCGCCTCTGTCAAACTCGTTTTATGCATACACAAAGTTGATAACAAAAAAACCACCTCTTGTTATAAATACTAGATTATCAGGCTATATTGGGTTGTAATTGTTATTTATACACACTGATCGAGTTAAAACTATAGATCCCTTATGAAGATAGGGTCATGTTCAATTTCTCATATTCCACATGTTCAAAGCTACTTATGAAAGTAACAATATCATAATTATAACTAGTATACGCAACTCTCAAATATCAAACCAAAACTCACTTTTGAGAGAGCGTATCTAAAGACCTCATTATCACGTTATAAACATACAATGTGATGCCTCTAACTTTTTATGCTCTTCACAACTACCACTTGTATCAACATTAAGACAATAATCAAAGCATGAAGGACCATATACCCACTCTATATGTACTATATACTATCTACTTTATGAATCTTGAACTATAAACATGAATTGAAGCTATTATAAAGTTATCTTTTTTGTGGTTCCAACTAGTGTCAGGGGTTTGATTAATAAGATGAGTTGTTGTGTAGCATTTATGAAAAGAGATAATATGGTTAACTTATACGTTTATATATACATTTAGCCAAGATATATAACAATTGCTAGAACTTCCATCAAACTCAAGATAGTCATGGACTGGTACTCATGGTTATCAAAAACCAATCTCGACCCATATTTAGTATACGAGTATGGAAGAACCTTCACGCATAATGAGCTTCAAAGAGGAGACACGAGTTACTTCAACCACGAGTTTCTTCAAAGTATGGGAGTCACGGTTGCCAAACATAGGCTTGAGATACTTAAGCTTGCAAGGAATAATATAGGAGGACGTGGTCCCAAAAACGGGTTCTCAAAGCTCGTTTCAGCAATTGCCAAGACTAGAATGCTGCTTTCCAAGAAAATTGGAAGATGCGTTTCTAGCAACCGCATGGTTCACACCCCTAAGCCGGACCCTAACCCATTTAGGCCACAATGGCCTAGTAGTAATCTAAGGAAAACAATGGGGTTTGAAGAGAGTAAGGAAGAAAAAGTGAAAAAGATGAAATCCGGACCCTTAGATAGAAGAGTACAAGAGAGTTATATGAGCCCAAAAAAGGTTTTAAGCGCTTCAGGGCCTTTAGAAAGGAAAGTGCAAGAAAATCTGATGCTCATGTACCATAGCCCGATGGACAGCAGACCTGACCCGAATGGGTCAGGGCCGCTTGATGTTGTCGGGTACAGCCCGAGGATCGGGATACCATGTAGTATGATGCAGACCGGTGGTGAAAATGACGCCGTGTCTTCACTTTGGTCTTTGATGTTTCAAGATATGAAACCTACTTAATTAGTGTTGATTGTGATGTTTTACTTTTAATACCAATAGAGATGCTTGTCTTCCCATCTTGTGATTTTGTTTTTGCAATTTTTATCATTTGCTTTTCATGTAAGCTTTCTAGAATTTGTATGTGAACATATATCATTACTTATGTGGATAATCAAATTTATGTTTTATTGCTTAAATTATATATTTGACTTTTAATTATAAAACTTCTTTCAAATATTTTATAATTCAAATATTATAGCAAATTCAATTGAAAACAAGCCTAACGCTCTGATACCACTGATGGGTTTTAGGCATTACAAACTAACTTAAACTTTTAAGGGAGCATGCAACCTAAAACAAGATCTATTTTTTTCACAATTGAACCTATAACTTGAACATAAAATAAAAATCCTAATACCCTAGTAAATAATCGAAAATTACTAAAGAAAATAAAATAGGATTACATACCTTTTTAGTTGTTATAGTAAACAACTAAAATTATCCCTTTGGATCTCTTGGAAGCAAGCACCACAAATGTCGTGCCTCTAATGGAATCACACCCGACGACTCAAAATTTAACTAAGTGTGGATGAACTATAGAAGAGTTCTTCCAAGAGGAGAAAGAAGGAGGCGAATACTCAAGCCAAGAATGAGCAAAAAGAATGAATCCCTAAGGCCCTATTTATAGCCTTGGATAGCCTCCATGGTTTTCCTATCCCACCGATGTGGGACAAATTTCTCAAAATAAATTTTTCTTCTCCTTTATCACTTCTACTTATTTTGAGTCTCGAGGGCAACCCAAAAGGACTGTGCTTCTATCAATTATAGTTATGGCTTAGACACCTAATCCAACAGTCTCCCACTTGGATAAGTCTAATAACTATTATTGCCAATATAACTTCCTAATTGATCAGCAAATTGTAGCCTCCAAAAGCCGTTGTCGAACTCTGACCTAGTCAGTTACGTGTCCTAAGATAAGAGATCATATAATCCTTCGTTCTACAAGATATCATTTGAACATGAGACATGGAACATAATCAATCTCATTGTCCAGTACTTTGTTTCCCGATTTCTGATTGAACTTCTAATTTAACACATCAATTTAGTCCTGGTCAGGCCCGACACTATATGTCAACATCAAATCATCGAGGGGCCTAAAGATATCGCTTTTCCCGTTAGGGCAAAAGGAACGAATAAACTTTGACTTATATGCTTGCACCATTTACTCATCAAATCATGCACAACAATACGTTTTATAACATCAAGTTACTGATACGTTTACACATTATCAATGCACAACTGACTTGTAAACCACAACTCATATATCTCCGTTTAAAGATTATAAGATATTATCGTCTCAGAATTACTCGTGATAAATTCCATGAAGTAATTCTCTGAGCATGGGTTAATCCAATACTTAAATCTCCATTTCAAAGTACTCACGAACATTGCAGCAATACCATTGCTATGTCTAAAAACTCTTTAGACAATCTACAAATCCATTCATGACAATCTTTATTCACTACTTAATTCCAAAAGTATGATCGACTGTGGAATTCGAATAATCAAATTATTCGGGAAGTAAAACATGCAAAATGAAACACAATAATAAACAATTGACAAAAGGTAGTAAACAAACTCATAAATAATTCTCTATTATTTAATCACCAAAAGTCAATCACATTTATTTTGTTATAAGTTTCAAACTAACTATCTAACTACTAAAACTACATCATCTCTCAGCCCAATGCTTCTAGCATGCTGATTGTGTTTAACCCTACTCAGACCCTTTGTGAGTGGATCTGTAGGATTCTCTTCAGATGAAACCCTCTTCACTACGAGGTGACCTTCTTCTATCTTGTGTCTGATAAAATGGTATTTTCTGTCGATATGTCTAGATCTGCCATGATCTCTTGGTTCCTTTGTCAATGCAACCGCTCCTTCATTATCACATAAAATTTCCATTGGCTCCTTGATGGTTGGCACAACTCCAAGATCTCCGATGAAGTTCTTCAACCAAATTGCCTCCTTTGATGCTTCGCTCACCGCTATGTACTCTGATTCACAAGTAGAATCAGCCACTGTGTTTTGCTTGGAACTTTTCCAAGTAACTACTCCTCCATTTAAGGTAAAGACCCAGCCAGATTGGGAACGAAAGTGGTCTCTATCCGTTTGAAAGCTGGCGTCACTATACCCAGTCACTCTCAATGTATCACAGCCACCAAGTACTAGAACCCACTCCTTAGTCCTTCGCAGATACTTGAGAATATTCTTAACCGCTACCCAATGAGCTTTACCTGGATTTCCCTGATAACGACTGACCATGCTCAAAGCAAAGGACACATCAGGACGAGTACATGTCATAGCATACATGATAGAACCAACAGCGAAAGAATACGGAATTCTACTCATTTCTGCTATCTCTTCATCTGTACTCGGACTATGAGTCTTACTCATTTTGGTATTACTCTGGATGGGCAGATCTCCTTTCTTGGAATTCTCCATACCGAAACATTTCAGTACTTTATCCAAGTAGGTACTCTGATTAAGTCCAATTAGCCTTTTACTCCTGTCTCTTGAAATTCTTATTTCCAGAATATAGGCAGCCTCTCCTAGATCCTTCATAGCGAAACACTTTCCAAGCCAAGACTTGACATCTTGCAAAGTTGGAATGTCATTTCCTATAAGAAGTATGTCATCAACATACAATACCAGGAAGGTGACTATGCTCCCACTAGCTTTGACATATACACAGGACTCATCCTCACTTCTAGAAAAGCCAAACTCTTTGACTTTCTCATCGAAGCAAAGATTCCATCTGCGAGACGCTTGTTTTAACCCATAGATGGATTTCTCAAGCTTGCACACTCCATTAGGAAACTTTGCATCCACAAAACCTTCTGGCTGACTCATGTAAACATCCTCAGCCAACTTTCCGTTTAGGAAAGAAGTTTTGACATCCATCTGCCAAATTTCATAGTCATGAAACGCATCTATGGCTAGCATTATCCTAATAGATTTTATCTTAGCCACTGGTGAGAAGGTCTCATCATAGTCAATCCCTGGGGTTTGAGTAAAGCCCTTCGCCACCAGTCGTGCTTTGAATGTGCTTACATTACCATCCATGTCGATCTTCTTCTTGAAGATCCATTTACAATCAACTGTCTTCCGACCAGGTTGTTGATCAACCAAGTTCCAAACTTGGTTGTCATACATGGACTTGATCTCGCTGTCCATTGCCTCTTTCCATTTGGCTGCCTCAGGGCACGCCATGGCTTCCTTGTAGTTAGTCGGCTCATCCAAATTTACCAGTGTATTATCACTGATAAACGTGTCTTCATCTGCAGTTATATGGAAACCATAGAACTCAGTTGGCTTACTAACTCTACTAGAACGTCTAAGAGGTAATGAAGTGTCAATGGGTTCAACTGGAATCTCTTCCTCTGGTTGAATCCTAGTGGTTTCAGAGGTTCCTTCATCGGCTGACTCTTGAATTTCTTCAAGGTCAATGGTGCTCCTACTGTCCTCTTTGCATATGAGCTCTCTCTCGCGAAAGACTCATCTCCGTGCTAGAAAGACCACGTTCTCACTAGGTCTGTAGAACAGATATCAAAATGACTTCCGTGGATAGCCGATGAAAACACATTGCTCACTACGAGGTTCAAGCTTGTCGTGAGTTTCTCGTCTAACAAAAAATTCACAACCCCAAACCTTAATATGTGCTAACGAGGGAACTTTCCCCTGTCCACATTTCGTGAGGTGTTTTGGCAACCTTCTTTGTTGGAACAAGATTAAGAATGTGGGCGGCAGTTTCTAAGGCATACCCCTAGAATGAGATTGGAAGTGAAGCTCGACTCATAATAGAACGTACCATGTCTAACAAGGTTCAATTGCGTCTCTCAGCCACACCATTAAGTTGTGGTGTCCTAGGAGGTGTCAGCTGTGAAACTATTCCACATTCCTTGAGATAGTCATGGAACTCGATACTAAGATACTCTCCGCCTCTATCTGATCGGAGCATCTTTATCTTCCTGCCTAATTGATTCTCGACTTCTTGCTTAAAATCTTTGAACTTTTCAAAGGTTTCTGACTTATGCTTTATTAGGTAGATATAACCATATTTGCTATAATCATCAGTAAAAGTCACATAGAATCGATTAGCATCCCTTGTGGCTGATCTGAAGGGTCCACACACGTCTCTGTGTATGTGATCCAACAAACTTTTACCTCTTTCACAAAATCCAGTGAAAGGTGATTTTGTCATCTTACCCAAAAGACAAGATTCACATGTATCATCTGACCTTAGGTCAAATGATTCCAACACCCCATCCTTTTGGAGTTGAGCCATGCGATTCTTGTTAATGTGTCCAAGACGACAATGCCACAAGCACGCTTTGTCTATACCATTAGACGAATGAATTTGAAATACACTATTGCCTAAGTTGTCTACACACATCACAGTTTCATACACACCATCACAAGGTAAAGCTTCGAAATAAAAAAATGCCATTCTTATAAGCAGAAATAGAACCATTCTCATCATTAAAAGAAAATCTAAAACCTTGTTTGAACAATGCATGAAAATAGATAATGTTTCATGTCATTTCTGACGAATAGCGATAATTCAATAAATCTAAATTAACATCATTACTAAGCACTAGACTATAAACTCCAATCTTGGTGACAGGTGAAGATCGCCTATTCCCCATGATCAAGTTCATTCTACCATGCTCCACATCCTCACTTTTTCTTAGTCCCTGCAAAACAGAGCAAATGTGGAACCCACATCCTGTATCAAGGACCCAAGAATTAGAAGATGATGGGTTAATAGATGAAATAATGTATATATCTGCAGTAGATACTTTGCCATCCTTTAAACTATTCAATGGCATGTTTAATCTCAGATTATGCTCTTCCATTTGTGACTGGGATACCGAGGATCACAAACAAGATGTGAATAACCATGCAAATGTGCTTGGTAACCTCAATGTCATTTATCATCTCAATTGATGTGCTGGTAAACCACACACGCTCCATCAACAATGACAATTTATGAGATACCCATTACAACTCTTTATTAGTCCCTATTAGTGTTCTGGTTAACCACACACGCTCCACTAATGACTTATAAAGTGTAATGTGCAATTTCATGGGTTAACATACAATTTCACATTTTTCCTAAAGTAACTAAGATTGTGATTTAAATAAAAGGTTTAGTTACTTTTATTATCATTATACTTTTAATGAGAATTAATATAGTCCTATCAAACCCGTTTGGCTAACGAACCTCCACTAATCAAGGAAGCGGTGGGTGAGAGTGGACACCCATTCAACTACCATTTTATAGGCAGTTTCCTTATACCCCCCTTATAGACTAGCTTCGTGAATGAGGCCTACTATTGATTTGACTGACTTTATTCTTATACATATAGTAATAATTAAGCTTTTAATTTTACATATAGTATAAGGTGTATTTTAAAACTTTTCAAAATACGATGATTATTAAAACAATTAACTTAATCAATTCAACAATTATAGCAAATTCAATTGAAAACAAGCCTAACGCTCTGATACCACTGATGGTTTTAGGCATTACAAACTAACTTAAACTTTTAAGGGAGCATGCAACCTAAAACAAGATCTATTTTTTCACAATTGAACCTATAACTATGAACATAAAATAAAAATCCTAATACCCTAGTAAATAATCGAAAATTACTAAAGAAAATAAAATAGGATTACATACCTTTTTAGTTGTTATAGTAAACAACTAAAATTATCCCTCTGGATCTCTTGGAAGCAAGCACCACAAATGTCGTGCCTCTAATGGAATCACACCCGACGACTCAAAATTTAACTAAGTGTGGATGAACTATAGAGGAGTTCTTCCAAGAGGAGAAAGAAGGAGGCGAATACTCAAGCCAAGAATGAGCAAAAAGAATGAATCCCTAAGGCCCTATTTATAGCCTTGGATAGCCTCCATGGTTTTCCTATCCCACCGATGTGGGACAAATTTCTCAAAAGAAATTTTTCTTCTCCTTTATCACTTATACTTATTTTGAGTCTCGAGGGCAAACCAAAAGGATTGTGCTTCTATCAATTATAGTTATGGCTTAAACACCTAATCCAACAGATATAAGGTGACATATTTTGGCTTACGAGTTCGGTTGAAGTGGCACAATTTTAGGTACTATAATGACTTATGTTTGAGTCTCGTACTCCAATTAAGCATTATTCATATAAGATTTAGAGAATCCTTAATTTCATTACTATGACATTTTCACAAACTATAATATATCATGGCATATATGCAAATGGACATAATTTTAAAGGGAAGTGATAATCGTATCACATAAGTTGATTAATTTACCACAAATGTGCATTAACTGTTTGCACAATATGTTATAATACTTGTACAGTGTGGTAGATTAATCAACTTATGTGGTACGATTATCACTTCCCAATTTTAAAATCTATTTCCAACTCCGGGTAAAATGATGGTTAAAAAGTGACTGAATTTTAAAAATACTTTGGTTAAATAAGAAAATCGAGAACTAGGTTGTAGATATATAATTTGAATTCTCATCATAACAAGTATTAGTCGAAACAATTGAAATAGATATATGGTGCTTGTATGTTGATGGTTCTTGTCCTTAAAAAAAAGGACATTTATCAAATGGAATTTTCATTAATTAATGAGACTAAATATATTGAGGACATACTTAAAAAATTTGACATGAAAATTTGTGAACCAATAACAACCTCAATGGAAGCTCGAATTTAAAAGAGTTCTACTATAGATACACCGTCAACTGTTCATAAAAACACATATGAAACACGCTGTTTTATGTAAAACGCCGCGTTTATCGTTCCGTTTTATATAAAACGCCGCGTTTGGCCGGTGTGTAGATAGTAAAAGATATAAGGAGAATTACACGTGATATGACACACATGTCAGGGGAATGACATGTGTCATTCCCCCGTTTTAGGTACCTTTTACATAAAACGCTACGTATTAGGTTAAAATCCAAAACTGCCCATTTTACGTCATACGTGTATATCCCAGTACCGTTTTGTTTTAGACAAAACGGTGAGTATTTACTCAAGTACCATACTTAGCATCACATTTCACCACAAGAAAAATGGGATTTGGCCAAGACGAAAATCGTGGCCAAATGTCATAAATGTCGCGGCCAATGGTTTTGGCCACGAAATTAGCCACGACAAACAGTCGTCACCATATGAGTGAATCCTATTCTTTTGGCCACGAAATTAGCCACGACAAAAAATGGGTCCCACGTCTGTAAAAAACAAATGGAAAAGAGAATCGAAAATATGTGGCCACAACTTTTGTCACAACATTGTCGTGGCTAAATATTTTTCGTTTTTTTTTAAAACATAAATTCAAAAAATAATTGTCCACGACTTTTGCCACAACATTGTCGTGGCTAAATATTTTTCTTTTTTATATTAATACTTGACATTGTCGTGGCTTTTGGTAAGCAAATTTTTTCAGGTTCCGACTAAATATCATTTTTCTCTAATCCAAATTTAAAAAAAAGTAAAAGAATATTAAAATAAAATAATTAATTAATTAGATAAAAGGCAAGATTAAGATCAAAACAAATATTCATTAATTTAATTATGATAATTCATACGCCATTATAATGAACTACAACTACATAACCTCACAACAAAATATATACAATCTAAATCTAAATCTATATACTTACATACAAACACTAGCTTCTATTTCTTTCTTTTTTCCATCATTCTTTCAGATCTAAAAACTTGCCACAACATTGTCGTGGCTAAATATTTTTCTTTTTTATATTAATACTTGACATTGTCGTCTTTTTTTCTTTTTTTCCATCCATCATTCTTTCAGATCTAAAAACTAGATGAAAGAACATGGGGTGAAACCAAATAACCCAAAATCAAATACAACAAAATACAAATATTAATACAAGATACGGCATTGGCATTACATAACCGTAAACCACATCCATGGTCGTCACCGTCTTCGTTCTGCGAGCTAATCGACAGGTTGCTGGTTGGTGTCAACGTCTTCCTTCGGCGATCTAAAAGGTGTATTATAAACTCTTCAAACTTAGTTGAGTTTGGAATAATCAATAGAAGCGTAGATGTTCAAAAACTCGAAGGGTGGATGTTGTTATTTAAACTAAAAGTGATGTAATCTTTAGTAAAAGCTTTTGGTTGTCATCTGGTTCATTATAGAGGAAAATAAAGGAGATTGTGGAGTGTTTATTAATTTTGGGAAAGAGGAAAGTGGTGTTGTGTTTGTTTAGGGTGAGTATTAACCGTTAGATTAGATTTTGAGGGTTGTGTTTGACCACACGATCATGATCCATGTGAGAGAGATGAGGGTATTTGATTGGTTGTATCATTTCTCTTGATAAAATAAAAGGACATTAGTTTAATATCTTAACAATTCTATTTTTTAAAAAGAATTTTACGAAAAATTATTAACTTTTTGTTTTAATTTTGAAATAAAATATTTGAGATACCCGTTAAACACAAATAAATAATTGTTCCTTCAAAATGTGTAGAATCTTAACTTATTATATTAGGTACAAAACAAAACGTATCTTTAGTAAAAAAAGTAAAGAATAAATTAAAAATAGTCATATAAGAGTAATACAAGAAAACTATTTCAAAGCTCAAAGATGGTATTTTGTTAAATAAAACAAAACTAATTGACATCCCAAAAAGTAGTTTTGATAAATGATATCTTTAGTAAAAGCTTTTGGTTGTCATCTGGTTCATTATAGAGGAAAATAAAGGAGATTGTGGAGTGTTTATTAATTTTGGGAAAGAGGAAAGTGGTGTTGTGTTTGTTTAGGGTGAGTATTAACCGTTAGATTAGATTTTGAGGGTTGTGTTTGACCGATCCATGTGAGAGAGATGGGGGGATTCGATTGGTTGTATCATTTCTCTAGATAAAACAAAAGGACATTAGTTTAATATCTTAACAATTCTATTTTTTAAAAAGAATTTTACGAAAAATTATTAACTTTTTGTTTTAATTTTGAAATAAAATATTTGAGATACCCGTTAAACACAAATAAATAATTGTTCCTTCAAAATGTGTAGAATCTTAACTTATTATATTAGGTACAAAACAAAACGTATCTTTAGTAAAAAAAGTAAAGAATAAATTAAAAATAGTCATATAAGAGTAATACAAGAAAACTATTTCAAAGCTCAAAGATGGTATTTTGTTAAATAAAACAAAACTAATTGACATCCCTAAAAGTAGTTTTGATAAATGATATCTTTAGTAAAAGCTTTTGGTTGTCATCTGGTTCATTATAGAGGAAAATAAAGGAGATTGTGGAGTGTTTATTAATTTTGGGAAAGAGGAAAGTGGTGTTGTGTTTGTTTAGGGTGAGTATTAACCGTTAGATTAGATTTTGAGGGTTGTGTTTGACCACGATCATGATCCATGTGAGAGAGATGGGGTATTTGATTGGTTGTATCATTTCTCTAGATAAAATAAAAGGACATTAGTTTAATATCTTAACAATTCTATTTTTTTAAAAGAATTTTACGAAAAATTATTAACTTTTTGTTTTAATTTTGAAATAAAATATTTGAGATACCCGTTAAACACAAATAAATAATTGTTCCTTCAAAATGTGTAGAATCTTAACTTATTATATTAGGTACAAAACAAAACGTATCTTTAGTAAAAAAAGTAAAGAATAAATTAAAAATAGTCATATAAGAGTAATACAAGAAAACTATTTCAAAGCTCAAAGATGGTATTTTGTTAAATAAAACAAAACTAATTGACATCCCAAAAAGTAGTTTTGATAAATGATATCTTTAAGTAAACTATGTAATATTTAAGCTTATTTTCGAAATAAGAAGATCTCTATTGTTAATGTAAAATCTAAAACATTAAACGTGTTTCAAAATAAAAAATAATTATAAGTTGAAAAATTACAATATGTTTCTCAATCATTCGTTTAGGTCTAACATGATTCATCGATAAGTATGAATGCGTGTATATATGGATGTATGTATGTATGTATGATGATTGAGCCTGTTGGGCCCAATAGTGTTCACGGCTTGATAAATGGGCCAAATGGGCCGTGAGTGTTCGTCGTTCACTCGAATGCGCCCATTGGGCCTTAAACCTCTTTTGTTATGTCATTGGGCCTATTAGGCCCAATGTGTTTCTCGATCATTAGATTAGGCTTAACATGATTCATCAATGAGTATGAATGTATGTATATATACCACTTTTTATAAATGGGCCAAATGGGTCGTGTGTTCGTTGTTCACTCGAATGCGCCCATTGGGCCTTAAACCTCTTTTGTTATGTCATTGGGCCTATTAGGCCCAATATGTTTCTCGATCATTCGATTAGGCTTAACATGATTCATCAATGAGTATGAATGTATGTATATATACCACTTTTTATAAATGGGCCAAATGGGTCGTGTGTATGTCATTCACTCGAATGTGCCTATTGGTCCTTAAACATCTTTTGTTATCTTATTGGGCCTATTAGGCCCAATATGTTTCTCGATCATTCGATTGAGCTTAACATGATTCATCGATAAGTATGAATGTGTGTATATATGTATGCATGTATTAATGTATAAAGATGTATGTATGTCTAATCATTGAGCTGTTGGGCCCAATAGTGTTCACGGCTTGATAAATGGGCCAAATGGGCCGTGATGTTGTATGTATTAATGTATATATGAATGTACGTATGTCTAATCATTGGGCCTCAGGACTTATGATGTTCACCGCTTGTAAAATGGGCACATGGGTCGTGTATGTATATGGATGTATGTATGTATGATGATTGAGCCTGTTGGGCCCAATAGTGTTCACGGCTTGATAAATGGGCCAAATGGGCCGTGAGTGTTCGTCGTTCACTCGAATGCGCCCATTGGGCCTTAAACCTCTTTTGTTATGTCATTGGGCCTATTAGGCCCAATATGTTTCTCGATCATTCGATTGAGCTTAACATGATTCATCGATAAGTATGAATGTGTGTATATATGTATGCATGTATTAATGTATAAAGATGTATGTATGTCTAATCATTGGGCCTCAGGACTTATGATGTTCACCGCTTGTAAAATGGGCACATGGGTCGTGTATGTATGTATTAATGTATATATGAATGTACGTATGTCTAATCGGCCTCAGGACTTATGATGTTCACCGCTTGTAAAATGGGCACATGGGTCGTGTATGTATGTATTAATGTATATATGAATGTACGTATGTCTAATCGGCCCAATGATGTTCACCGCTTGTGCAAAATGGGCTATAAAGATGTATGTATGTATTAATGTATAAAGATGTATGTATGTATTAATGTATAAAGATGTATGTATGTATTAATGTATAAAGATGTATGTATGTATTAATGTATAAAGATGTATGTATGTATTAATGTATAAAGATGTATGTATGTATTAATGTATAAAGATGTATGTATGTATTAATGTATAAAGATGTATGTATGTATTAATGTATAAAGATGTATGTATGTATTAATGTATAAAGATGTATGTATGTATTAATGTATAAAGATGTATGTATGTATTAATGTATAAAGATGTATGTATGTATTAATGTATAAAGATGTATGTATGTATTAATGTATAAAGATGTATGTATGTATTAATGTATAAAGATGTATGTATGTATTAATGTATAAAGATGTATGTATGTATTAATGTATAAAGATGTATGTATGTATTAATGTATAAAGATGTATGTATGTATTAATGTATAAAGATGTATGTATGTATTAATGTATAAAGATGTATGTATGTATTAATGTATAAAGATGTATGTATGTATTAATGTATAAAGATTATGTAATGTTACATGTATACCAAGATGTTGCGTGTATTATGATGTATGTATGTATTGTATGTATGTATGTATGTATGTATTAATCATATTTATGTGTATATTAGATGTATGTTTATGTATTAGGGAAATTACCATGGAAAGATTATGTAATGTTACATGTATACCAAGATGTTGCGTGTATATGATGTATGTATGTATTGTATGTATGTATGTATGTATGTATTAATCATATTTATGTGTATATTAGATGTATGTTTATGTATTAGGGAAATTACCATGGAAAGATGTATGTATGTATTAATGTATAAAGATGTATGTATGTATTAATGTATAAAGATTATGTAATGTTACATGTATACCAAGATGTTGCGTGTATATGATGTATGTATGTATTGTATGTATGTATGTATGTATGTATTAATCATATTTATGTGTATATTAGATGTATGTTTATGTATTAGGGAAATTACCATGGAAAGATGTATGTATGTATTAATGTATAAAGATGTATGTATGTATTAATGTATAAAGATGTATGTATGTATTAATGTATAAAGATGTATGTATGTATTAATGTATAAAGATGTATGTATGTATTAATGTATAAAGATGTATGTATGTATTAATGTATAAAGATGTATGTATGTATTAATGTATAAAGATGTATGTATGTATTAATGTATAAAGATGTATGTATGTATTAATGTATAAAGATGTATGTATGTATTAATGTATAAAGATGTATGTATGTATTAATGTATAAAGATGTATGTATGTATTAATGTATAAAGATGTATGTATGTATTAATGTATAAAGATTATGTAATGTTACATGTATACCAAGATGTTGCGTGTATATGATGTATGACTATATGTATGTATGTATGTATGTATGTATGTATTAATCATATTTATGTGTATATTAGATGTATGTTTATGTATGTAGGGAAATTACCATGGAAAGATGTATGTATGTATTAATGTATAAAGATGTATGTATGTATTAATGTATAAAGATGTATGTATGTATTAATGTATAAAGATGTATGTATGTATTAATGTATAAAGATGTATGTATGTATTAATGTATAAAGATGTATGTATGTATTAATGTATAAAGATGTATGTATGTATTAATGTATAAAGATGTATGTATGTATTAATGTATAAAGATGTATGTATGTATTAATGTATAAAGATGTATGTATGTATTAATGTATAAAGATGTATGTATGTATTAATGTATAAAGATGTATGTATGTATTAATGTATAAAGATGTATGTATGTATTAATGTATAAAGATGTATGTATGTATTAATGTATAAAGATGTATGTATGTATTAATGTATAAAGATGTATGTATGTATTAATGTATAAAGATGTATGTATGTATTAATGTATAAAGATGTATGTATGTATTAATGTATAAAGATGTATGTATGTATTAATGTATAAAGATGTATGTATGTATTAATGTATAAAGATGTATGTATGTATTAATGTATAAAGATGTATGTATGTATTAATGTATAAAGATGTATGTATGTATTAATGTATAAAGATGTATGTATGTATTAATGTATAAAGATGTATGTATGTATTAATGTATAAAGATGTATGTATGTATTAATGTATAAAGATGTATGTATGTATTAATGTATAAAGATGTATGTATGTATTAATGTATAAAGATTATGTAATGTTACATGTATACCAAGATGTTGCGTGTATATGATGTATGACTATATGTATGTATGTATGTATGTATGTATGTATTAATCATATTTATGTGTATATTAGATGTATGTTTATGTATGTAGGGAAATTACCATGGAAAGATGTATGTATGTATTAATGTATAAAGATGTATGTATGTATTAATGTATAAAGATGTATGTATGTATTAATGTATAAAGATGTATGTATGTATTAATGTATAAAGATGTATGTATGTATTAATGTATAAAGATGTATGTATGTATTAATGTATAAAGATGTATGTATGTATTAATGTATAAAGATGTATGTATGTATTAATGTATAAAGATGTATGTATGTATTAATGTATAAAGATGTATGTATGTATTAATGTATAAAGATGTATGTATGTATTAATGTATAAAGATGTATGTGTCCTCCTAATGCAACATAGTGGGTGAACAGTGATTGGATAGATGTTATGTCAGAGAATATCCACAAGTGTTGGCCCCAGATTTGTCGTTTACCAGTGACGTTTTACCTTAAACGTCGCTTACTCGAGTCCTCCCAATAAAGTGACCAGGATAGTGGGTGTCCTCACAAAAATGAATACATTTTATAAAATCCAAATACAAAAAATAGTTTTAAAGTTGGTAGCGTATTACATAAAAGGGGATGTTTTATGTACATAAGTTAGTGGGTGACAGACTGACATTCACACAGTTGCATGCATGGATAGACTGTGTCTGATAAGATCTACAAGATTCTCATCGCATTTTTTGTCGTTTACCAACTACGTTTTATCTAAAACGTAGCATTTTGGTGTCCTCCCAACATAGTGTGGGTGAAACAGTGATTGGATAGATGTTCTGTCAGAGAATATCCACAAGTGTTGGCCCCAGATTTGTCGTTTACCAGTGACGTTTTACCTTAAACGTCGCTTACTCGAGTCCTCCCAATAAAGTGACCAGGATAGTGGGTGTCCTCACAAAAATTAATACATTTTATAAAATACAAATACAAAAAATAGTTTTAAAGTTGGTAGCGTATTACATAAAACGGGATGTTTTATGTACATAAGTTAGTGGGTGACAGACTGACATTCACATAGTTGCATGCATGGATAGACTGTGTCTGATAAGATCTACAAGATTCTCATCGCATTTTTTGTCGTTTACCAACTACGTTTTATCTAAAACGTAGCATTTTGGTGTCCTCCCAACATAGTGTGGGTGAAACAGTGATTGGATAGATGTTCTGTCAGAGAATATCCACAAGTGTTGGCCCCAGATTTGTCGTTTACCAGTGACGTTTTACCTTAAACGTCGCTTACTCGAGTCCTCCCAATAAAGTGACCAGGATAGTGGGTGTCCTCACAAAAATTAATACATTTTATAAAATACAAATACAAAAAATAGTTTTAAAGTTGGTAGCGTATTACATAAAACGGGATGTTTTATGTACATAAGTTAGTGGGTGACAGACTGACATTCACATAGTTGCATGCATGGATAGACTGTGTCTGATAAGATCTGCATGATGCTCATCGCATTTTTTGTCGTTAGTATTTTTGGTGTTCTCCCAACATAGTGTGGGTGAAACAGTGATTGGATAGATGTTATGTCAGAGAATATCCACAAGTGTTGGCCCCAGATTTGTCGTTTACCAGTGACGTTTTACCTTAAATGTCGCTTACTCGAGTCCTCCCAATAAAGTGACCAGGATAGTGGGTGTCCTCACAAAAATTAATACATTTTATAAAATACAAATACAAAAAATAGTTTTAAAGTTGGTAGCGTATTACATAAAACGGGATGTTTTATGTACATAACTTAGTGGGTGACAGACTGACATTCACACAGTTGCATGCATGGATAGACTGTGTCTGATAAGATCTGCATAATTCTCATCGCATTTTTTGTCGTTAGCATTTTTGGTGTCCTCCCAACATAGTGTGGGTGAAACAGTGATTGGATAGATGTTATGTCAGAGAATATCCACAAGTGTTGGCCCCAGATTTGTCGTTTACCAGTGACGTTTTACCTTAAATGTCGCTTACTCGAGTCCTCCCAATAAAGTGACCAGGATAGTGGGTGTCCTCACAAAAATTAATACATTTTATAAAATACAAATACAAAAAATAGTTTTAAAGTTGGTAGCGTATTACATAAAACGGGATGTTTTATGTACATAACTTAGTGGGTGACAGACTGACATTCACACAGTTGCATGCATGGATAGACTGTGTCTGATAAGATCTGCATAATTCTCATCGCATTTTTTGTCGTTAGCATTTTTGGTGTCCTCCCAACATAGTGTGGGTGAAACAGTGATTGGATAGATGTTATGTCAGAGAATATCCACAAGTGTTGGCCCCAGATTTGTCGTTTACCAGTGACGTTTTACCTTAAACGTCGCTTACTCGAGTCCTCCCAATAAAGTGACCAGGATAGTGGGTGTCCTCACAAAAATGAATACATTTTATAAAATCCAAATACAAAAAATAGTTTTAAAGTTGGTAGCGTATTACATAAAACGGGATGTTTTATGTACATAAGTTAGTGGGTGACAGACTGACATTCACACAGTTGCATGCATGGATAGACTGTGTCTGATAAGATCTACAAGATTCTCATCGCATTTTTTGTCGTTTACCAACTACGTTTTATCTAAAACGTAGCATTTTGGTGTCCTCCCAACATAGTGGGTGAAACAGTGATTGGATAGATGTTCTGTTAGAGAATATCCACAAGTGTTGGCCCTAGATTATCCGAGTTTTATGTGACTTTATATCATGACTATAAGTACATACCTTCTAATTATAAAATTTCTAGTGCCAAAAATTGTACCCACCCAAAATGGCAGACAGCTTGTGGAGGGCCCTTTGTGCGTGACTCAACATCATTTGTAAACGGTACTCGTCGTACAATAGCGGCGGACAATGAGTCAGCATGGCGCCACTTTTAGCAAGTAAATGCCGCCGCTGCTACTCCATACCGTGCCAATCTCAGCGACACCTTTTTTATTTATATATTTTTTTTACTCCATGTATTTTGGCGTGTATCGTCTACCCTGATCGTGTGACGATGTTCGGGCTGAATCACATGTCCTTTTTCCATTATATGTATTGTGGTTTTTATATGTACACACTGGTCTCTGGGTGGCGCAGGGAATCTGATACCATATGTAGATCAACAAATGTGACGTTTTATTTAAAATGGAGAGTTTTAGGGAAAATTGGGCGGTTTATATAAAACGCTGCTTTAACAGCACATGCACATGGACGTTGTGACTATAAATAGATGAGTATGATGGTTTACCTTGCCATGGAAATACCTTCCACCACAAAAATGGAAGGAAAATTCACTACACATAATCATCCCACAATAGTTACAATTATACACTCACCTCAATTGGGTGCAAAATTTTAAATATATCGGATAGCATGACTCAACATCAAGAGGAGATTACAAAAGTGGAAAAAGGGAGCCCAAATTGTGGATTTCAATTTCCTCCGTCCACTTTTTAGTATAAGTTGGTTGATTTGTATTATGTACGGTTTAGATAGTATTGTTATTTTTTAACAATTGGTTAACAATTTGTATAGTATTCTTGATGTTTAGTATAATAACGTATATTGAAAGTTTCAGTTATAATAATATTGGAAACCCGATATTTGGTTTAAATCAAGTCACAGCCTATACAGTGAAAGTCACAGGCCACAGTTGAGGTCACATGCGTTCTATAGTGAGAATATACTTATAATTATTATTGCCATTGTTGGCAAGTCTTACACAAAACGGTGATTAATTTATTCCATTTTATTATATATTAAATTATTTGAATGTATAAAACTATATGAGAATTACACCAACTTTATAAAAATGCTAGCCCATTATTCCACACTATAAGAAAACGCCAACTTTTATATCATACGGAGCTTGTGTGTGTAATAAAGATAGTGGGTAGCACAGTGTAACGGATAGATTGTGTCAGATATTATCTATTCGTAATGATATGGTCCGTTAATATCTTCTAAAAGTGAGTTTATAATTGGACTATATATAGAGTATTGTTAACGTTCTCTTGCATAAGGTAATACCCCAAAATGGAAAAAATATGGCTCTTAATATATCCCCACTGCCACACAATCCTAACACCAAATCTCTTGACAAATAAGTATTTATTCAGACAGCGTGACTCAACATCATTTGTAGATGCCAAGTTGTGGATTTCTATCTTCTCCGTCAACGTTGTGGTATAAGTATAACCCAACATCATGATCGCGTCTGCCGATCGTGATTAATTATGCCCAACTAACGTTGTGGTATAAACCAACATCATGGCCGGGTCCGCCGATCGTGACTACTTATGCCCAACTAACGTTGTGGTATAACTCAACATCATGATTGGGTTTGCCGATCGGGACCACTTATTCTAGAAGTATAATTGTATATTCACGTTTCATATAAATGGCACCGTTGATACGCACTATTCTTCTTGCACAATGGCTTCAATACCAAGGGCTTTTTTAGCTTCTTGTGCACTGGCATCAGTACCAGTCACTTGTTTCATCACTTGTGCACTGGCATCAGTACCAGTTACTTGTTTCATCACTTCCTTTTTCTTTTCCAACATTTTCTCAGCAATAGCAGATTTTTCCCCCTTGTAATGACCACCAGTTCTTGACTTGAGGTCATTCCATAATTGTTCCAGCATGTGTCTATCAGAAGACCCAAAAGTACGACCTGCTACTGGAGAAGTTATGTTCACAGTTTTTCTGATCCCTAGAACTTCCTTTTTCAAACTTTCAACTTCAG